>OY720443.1:130629291-130946720 GCA_963082915.1 Dolichopus griseipennis | reverse complement strand
TGAGGTGTAACAAACGCATTCAATTAAATGTGTTTTGTTGGATGTGTTCAATTATAAATAAATTTATTTAATATATTTTGAGTAATAGTGGATAATAGTGGAACTTTTGTCTTACTTTGTAATAGACGTCCCACAGTGTTTAATTTTCTTTTACTGATTTGTGTGCCATCTATATGTGAAAAGAAATACTAAAACTACATTAGGAATTTCGATATTTTTCCTGTTTCTGGTTAGATAATTATGAATATTCTCCCTATTTTGAAGTTTTAGTTTTGACTTAATATTATTGTTCAGGATATTATACATGTATTTACATTTTGCAAAGTAAATTAGTTGGTTAATATCCAGTGTATCAATTATTATTATTATTATTTTATTAATATATTTGTCTAGAATGAGGTGTAACAAACGCATTCAATTAAATGTGTTTTGTTGGATGTGTTCAATTATAAAAATTATTATTATTATTTTATTATTATTATTATTATTATTTTATTATTATTATTAATATATTTGTCTAGAATGAGGTGTAACAAACGCATTCAATTAAATGTGTTTTGTTGGATGTGTTCAATTATAAAAAAATAAAATATTAACGTTTTGTTGGATGTGTTTTATTTTAGAAAATAAAATATCATAAATTATCATAAGCAGGCCAAAAAATATTTTATTTATTTTTAATAAAAAAAAAAAAATTTTTTTTGAAATAAAATTTACTTATTAGTTTATGAAAAATTTCATTTCAGTTTTAAAAATCACAGAAGATTTTCTGGAAATTTTAAATATATAGTAAGACATTTTGTAAATAAAAACTAAGAAGACAATGCTTCACAGGAACATTTGTGTAGTAAGTCTTAATAATTTTCAGTAAAAATCTGAAATAAGGGCGAAAGCCCAATGTATGCTTTGATGCATTGCTTGGTTTGCTTAAGCAAATAAACCAAGAAATGTATTAAAGTAATTTCAAAGTTTCCCCTCATCTCGCTCTGAACTCTACCTCATGTATCTCTCATCCCTTCCTTCATAACTTTTTAATTATTTATCTATTTAAAAGTTAAAATGGAAAAAAATTATGTAACAACTGAAGGTTGGGAAAGTGGGTTCAGGTATACAATACCTCTGAGTTCAATGCACCACAAAAACCAGACAAAATAGATTTTAAACTTAGTTAGGGTTAGGTATATTAAAAAAATTTCAAATAAAATTTATAATTTGCATTTGATAATGCAAAACTCAATTCAAAAATCAACATTTATTTAATACAATTTCACGTACATATAAATAGATACATTATTTAGCATGTTAAATAGGTACATTATAGAACGGTCAGCCTTCAAACAAGTATTTTGATTTGAATCTAAACAAAGGAAACAATATAGAATGTATAACAACATTTTTTAAAAATGTATATACAAAACATTAATAGTTGGAGAAATAAATCATTATTGAAACAAAATAAATCTATTTCACATCTCTTATTAACACAAATTTATCGAACTTAATTTTAAAAAGTACGTAATTAAATAAAAAAAAAATATTAATTGAAATTAAAAAAACATTTCACCAAGAAGGGATTTGAACTAACAGCCCCAAAATTTTATCAAATTCAAAACATAAAAAAGGTAGACTAAATAAATTATTCATCTTCAAATTTTTAAGATACAACAACATATAAGTTTTTGTTTTTTTTTGTACATAACTATAGAATTGAAGCATAGTCTGTATTACGTAGAATGCAACGGTTACCATTTTATTTAAGAAAATGGTATTGATATATAATATATGTATATGTAATATATGTAATTAAATTAGAAATAGTTCTTAATTAGAAAAAGTTCTTCTTTCAAGTGACCTTCCGTCATTCTGTGACGGGCCAACAGCTAGTATTATATATTTTTATAGTATAAATAAAAAATGATTTCCAATTTTTTTTTAATATAGATGCATGATTTAAGTTTCAAATTAAAACTTTCACTAAAATATTTTGTACTTCTATTTAAAATTTGGATGATGGTAATCCTAAAGTTATTTATCAATATATCTCCAAAACTATTAGTCCTACAGAAACGGATAATTTGATGGTTTTTAATGTAAATTAAAAACATTAATGATTTGATTTGATAATTCAAATTTTTAAAAATTGGAAATAATTTAAATTCTTAGTTTATGTACCTATTAGAAAAGCTTATAAATGCAAAATATGCAATAAATGTATTTCTAAATACGCAAACCATTATTCCAATTCATCAAAAATTTTGCGGACACAAAGCAAATGAGAACCCCCCTCATTTTAAAATTCAACCTTCTTTGCAATAATGCTCGTTTGGCCTCAATTCGACTTAAAGCTTATAAAATCCGAACATATTGTCCGATCTCGACCATAAACAATCCCCACAGTACTTTCATTGCAAGTAACCTAGAGTTTAAATTTCATCAAAATAGCGTCATTAGTTTTTGAGTTATCGTCTTTTTTGAATATATGTACGTCAGCCCTTGAACTGATCAAAGTTTCCAGAATACGAACCCATCGTTCGATTTCGCCTATATGCAGTCCCCGCCGTACTTTCAATACTAATTAATCCTTGTACACAATTGGAATGTTCTATCTTAATTTTAAGTTACTATTTTTATTAATTTCGATAAGCTTTTGAACCTTAGAGGTCTAAGAGAGGTACCTGAACCACCACTCCAATTGATCATAAATTAGGGAAACACACGGAAAATAATAAAGAACACTCTTATGCCAAATTTGAAATTAAAATGAGATAATGTTTTAAATAATATGATCGACACCAATTAAGTAACACGAAATGAGACAAATTTATTTCGAATAAAATAAAACCAACTTAAAATAATTATCGCATAACATATACATTTATACATTGGTGTAAAACTAAATTTAAAAGAAATATTTAATATACATGTAGATTTGCTACATATTAAGTAAATCCAGATGCAACATAATTTGTTTTTTTAAATCACAAGTTTTAAAATATTAATTACATTTACGGGGGAAGAGTCTACATAACACATTTGGTTTACCAGTTCCATTAACAGATACTTCAGTATATCAAGTTTCTTCTATAAAAGCGAGTTAGTAAGGGGTGTGACAAAAAAAATTTTGTTAACCGACTCCTACTAATTTCTGAGGATCTCACTTCTCCCAAAATATCCAGACTCTAGCTTAAATCGTTTACAAATATGTTGTACCAAAAAATTAGCGAAAATTGAGTTTCGCATTACGGTTAATTTTAGTACCGTATGGCAACTCAAGGAAATAAACGTAGCGTCTGACCTATAGTAGGCGGCTACAAACAGCGTCTGAACCCTATGCTAAGGGCGGCTGATTTATAAAGATGAAAAACTACCGGAAATCCTTCAGAAGGCAATGAGAAACCACTGAAGTAACATCTCAAGAAAATCACATTATGCAACTACAACCAGAAATAAGGCCCTCAGTCTCCGGCATTACGAGGGTGCTAAGAATCTCCGGAGGTAAAACAAAAAGAAAACTAAAAATAGGTACTTGGAATGTACGTAGTCTTTACGAAAGTGGTAAACTAGCAAACACTATACAAGAAATGAGTAGATTGCAAATAAGTATACTTGGTGTATCGGAAACATGGTGGCCAGATTCCGGGAAATGTAAAACAACAGGTGGAACAATATATTACTCCGAAAATCAAAACAAAGATCAAGAAATGGAGTCGGTATAATTATTTCTGATGAAATAGAAAAAAGCATAATTGGCTTCATACCCAACTCGGATAGAACTATGATGATTAAAATATGTGCAAAGCCCGTAAACCTGAATATAATTCAAGTATATGCACCAACGGCAGATAAATCTGATGAAGACGTTGAATCTTTTTATTGTGAAATCGAAGAACTTATAAAACAAACAAAAAGGCATGAGATTAACATCGTTATGGGAGACTTCAATGCCAAAATAGGAAGTGGTAAAGTAGAAAATATTGTTGGACCCCATGGTTTAGGCACCAGAAACCCGAGGGGTGACAGACTAGTTAAATTTTGTACAGAGCAAGAACTTAAAGCCATGAATTCATGGTTTTCTTTACCACCTCGCCGATTATACACATGGAAATCCCCACAAGATAACGATCAAAATATAATCCGAAACCAAATCGATTTTATTTTAATAAATAAACGATACAGTACATCAGTGTCAAGAGTTTCAACGTATCCAGGTGCCGACGTCCCATCAGACCACAACTTACTGCTATCGCAAGTCAAAACCAAACTAGCAGTAGCGAAAAAACCAACACGGAAAAAACATTTAGATCTAGGAAAATTAATGGATAGCTCTAGCCAAACTGTAATTGTAGAAGAACTTAATAATCAAATCACATCTCTCATCAGAAACAACAACGTGAACAATGTAGGTGGACATGAATTGTGGAACCGAGTGAAGAACACAATGAAAAATGTAGCTTCAACCAAGCTGGGACCACGAACATATACACCGAAGCAGAAGTGGATGACAAATGAGATTTTAGATTTAATGAATCAGAGACGTTTATATAAAAACACCGGAAATGGTGACCACTATAAGCGCCTGCAAAACATAATAAGATCAAAAATTAGAGCAGCAAAAACACAGTGGCTAAACTCACAATGTCAAGAAATTGAAAATTTACAAAACTTACATGATGATTTTAATCTTCATAAAAAAGTTAAGGAAGCTGCTGGAGTTCATCGTAAGCAAATATATTCGAATCTAGTTGACAGAAATAACCAAATAATCCTGGATCCAGACAAGAAAAAACAAGTTTGGAAAGAATACATAGCAGAGTTATTCAATGATCTAAATAGAACCGAAGTCCACACTCTACCACAAGCAACACTCTCAGGTCCGCCGATAACAAAAGATGAGATCAGGAAAGCTATTACAACAGCAAAAAATAATAAAGCTACTGGCCCTGATGAATTACCCGCAGAAATTCTTAAATAAATTGATGATGACAATTTAACCATCTTAGAAAGAATTTTTAACCAAATCTATGATACGGGAATATACCCAGAAGAATGGCTTAAATCAACATTTATTACGCTGCCTAAAAAAGTAAATGCAAAAAAGTGTAGTGACCATCGGCTTATAAGCTTAATGAGCCATGCATTAAAGATCTTTTTAAAAATTATTCACTTCCGAATCTACAAGAAATGTGAAAGTACAATTAGTAATACACAATTCGGCTTTAGAGCAGGTCTTGGTAATCGAGAAGCTCTCTTCGGCCTCCAAGTTTTGGTTCAAAACTGCCGAGACGTTCATAAGGATATTTTTCTCTGTTTCATAGACTATGAAAAAGCTTTTGACCGCGTTCAATATAATAAACTTATGGAGGTTTTGAGTAAAATTAATATAGATCAAAAAGAAATTCAGTGTATCAAGAACTTGTATTGGAACCAAAAAGCCTATGTAGTTTCAGAAAACTTCATTACAAAAGACGTTGAAATTAGAAGAGGAGTACGGCAAGGCTGTGTATTGTCACCCTTACTATTTAATTTGTACTCCGAGGCTATATTTGAGGAAACAGTACATAACACAAATATTGGAGTAAAAGTAAATGGGGTTAATATCAACAACATACGATACGCAGATGATTCAACATTAATTACCGATAATATAACTGAACTTCAAGAACTTATAAATTCAGTAAGCGACCGCAGCAGACTTTTCGGCTTAAATATTAATATCGCTAAAACCAAGTTTATGGTTATTTCTAGAACCATCACATTCAACAACGCAACATTAACCATAAATGGCACCATAATTGAACGAGTTTCAAGTTTTAAATATCTAGGATGTTGGCTAAATGAAAACTGGAACTCAGATATGGAAATAAAATGCCGAATTGAATATGCTCGTAGCAGTTTTGTAAAATATAAAAAAGTTTTATGCAACCGTGATATCAATCTCGAAACAAAAATCCGGTTTGTTAAATGGTCCATAAATGGTCCGGTTTGTTAAATGGTCGTTAAGTGGTCCATACTCCTCTATGGTATGGTAGCGTGGACTCTAAAAATAACGACCATCAATAAGCTTGAAGCATTTGAAATGTGGATATACCGTAGAATATTGAAAATATCATGGATAGATCGAGTGAGCAATAGTGAGGTTCTAAGTAGAATAAACAGAGACCGTGAGTTGTTATTAACAATCAAGCGTAGGAAAACATCTTATCTAGGTCATATAATGCGCAATGACAAATATTATATTCTACAACTGATCCTGCAAGGTAAAATTGAAGGCAGAAAGCAAATGTCGTGGCTTAGAAACATCAGGCAATGGACGGGCTTCCAAACGGTGGGAGAATTAATGCACGCAGCACAAGATACAGAGAGCTTCAGAAATGTGATCGCAGACATCCAGTAGTGGATAAGCAGCTAAAGAAGAATGTCAATGCTCCGTAACGGGTGGGGCCACAGAAAATAGTTCCTCCATGAAATTTATTTTTTTGCAATACCTACCCGTGGTTAAAATTTGTTCTCTCTATTTCAAACGGTGTGGGGATGTTTGTTTAAACATACGGACGGACCGACGGATAAACAAAGTCAAAATTAATAAAAACCTTTGCCATTTGTTGAAACTTTCGTTTTGGAGCTTTCAATTTTGTGTATAAACAAAATAAAATTTTGACAGGTATTGAAGTTACAGGTTTTAAAAATATCAAAATTGCAATTTTCGAGCCTATATACTCCTACTAATTTCTGAGGATCTAACTTCTGTCAAAATTTCAAGACCAACACAAATTTCTAGATACTCATTCAAACGTAAATTAAACTTAAAATTTTTTCATGATCTAAAACAATAATTATAATCTTCAGTATATTATATTACACATAAAGTTCACATTATCTGGTTTACATATATTACGCATTGAATGTGCAGGTGATTCAAAGATACGTGCGCACTTTTGCTTTGGTTCTGTTTTTTTAAACGTTTAATTTTCATTTTCGTGTTTAAATAAACAAAAACCAGTCAAGAAACAATATGTCGATGCAACCGTAGTAATACCCTACACCTGATTGGTTAAAATTAAATTGAAAACTCATAAGTCATTTTGAAATCATAAAAGCGTTTATTAGTTCTATCTTACGGTATAACTGAAGAAATTAATTTTTTAATACTAAAAATTATTTTTCTATTTAATTAAAAATATTTTCAAAAATTATAAAAGTTCTAATTAATTTATATTTTTAAAAATATTCAAAAACATAAGAACATGAAATAAATGCACTTATAAAATGCAATTACAAAATTACAAATTAATTAGAACTTTTAATAAAATTCAAACAAATTTTAGACACAATCAGCAAATACTTCTCTTCAGGATTATTAATTTTGTTGTACTGCAGGTACTGTTGAATGATTACTTTTGATTACCTTTTTTTTTTACCTTTTAATTATTTCAATTTTATAAATATGTTCTTTTAATTTACTGATTTGTTATGTTATACATAATTCAATTTTTAAAAGTTTAATTCTTCTAATTTGAAAAATTTTGGTTTGATTTAATTTCTACATAATTCAATTTTTAATAGTTTAATGCTTCTAATTTGAAAAATTTTGGTTTGATTTAATTTATAGATTTATACGAAATAAAAATTTTTTTTTAGGCATTTTTGCTAAAGTATTTTATCTCTTCTAGCATTTATACTCTCGTTTTTATACACTACACCTATGAAATAGGAAAAGGGTATATTAACTTTGGTATGGTGTTTGTAACCACCTAAAGAAAGCGAGCTAGATATGGAAAAGTATATATATTTGTGATCAGCGTGACTTCCTGAGTCGATATAGCCATGTCCGTCCGTACGCACCATAACTCTAAAAATAATAAAGTTATCTTGATGAAATTTTAACTGTACGTTACTAGGATTTAAAGTACGGCGGGCAGTGCATATGGGCGAAATCGGCCCATGGGTTCGGATTCTGGACCTTTTAATTGTTCTAGGGGCTAACGAACATATAAAAAAAATCAGGATAACTCAACAACTAATGGCGCTACCTTCATAAAATTTGTGCTGTAGGTTACTAATAATGATACTATGGCGGAGATTGCGTGCGGTCGAAATCGGACCATGGGTTCGGGTCCTAGAACTTATTGATCGAATTTAGGCCAAACACGCACAATTCCGAAAACAATGAAGATAGAACCTTTAAATTTGGTATCTATGTGCTTGGAGTCCTTAAAATTTAGTAATTTTTCCTTTACTAAAAATCTAAAAGTTCTAAAAGAATTTATATTTTTATAAATTTATATTATTTCGAACAAAACAAAAGAAAACACATTTTTTGGTCCAAATGCCAATATCAATTTTACGTTAGATTCAGAAGAACAAATTGAATCCACAATATTAAATAATTCATCTCCGTCCGTCCGCACGATAACTCAAAAACTAAAGGAGCTAGGATCTTGAAATTTTCGAAAATTCGTTTTTTTGCAATAGCCGTCATCGCTATTTAAATCCAGTCATTTTGGTCCATAGGTTCGGGTGGCTGCCATACAACTTCTTTTTTTATATGAGTATTTCTCTGTAACTATTACAGCTACGTGTCTGAAATTTTGGCAAAAGTAGTTTAGTTTTATGGCTAGAGTTTCTACAAAATTTGGTTGGTCTGTTGCAGTGAGTTCGAGTAGCTGCCATTCAACTTCTTATTTTATATGAGCATTACTCTATACCTATTGAAGCTGGGTGTCTGAAATTTTGCCAAAAATATTTTAGTGTAATGGCCAAACTTACTGCAAAATTTGGTTGGTCTTCTGTAGAGGGTTCGAGTAGCTGCCATAAAACTCGTTCTTTTATATGAGCATTATATTTCACCTAATAAAGCTGGTAAGTTTGAAATTTTGCCAAAAGTAATTAATGTTTATAATAATAATGATATAATATTTATATAACGGTCATACAGGTATCCCAGAGTTGACACAGTCTACTCTACTACACTCTTCCTCGTTTTATTTTTATAATTTGCATACATTTAGAAATGTGTAATATTTATTATTCGCGTTAAGTTGTATGTATTATATTATTATGTCAAAGTGTGCAATTTAACATATAGTACTATGTGCATGCCATATATAAAATTTAGTTATTTGAATCTATGAAGTATGAACTACATATAAAGAAAATATGAACCAACGACAAAATTTGATTTTTATTTTCTCTTCGGCGAATTCGATATTTTTTTTTCAACGAAGATTCAATTTTATGTTTTGAATCTAAGAAAAAAAGAAGAATAGCCAATAGTTAGTTACCTATTTTGACTATGTAGCAGTGATGAAATCTTCGATACAATTGTACTTTTTTCAATACAATTGACTCCAGAAAATACAGTAATACACTCGAGCCTAAATTCAATACACTCCACTGTGAATTTTTTTTCGAAAATATAAAATTTGACAAGTTTGTTAAGTACAAAACAAAACAAAATTAAAACTTATGTATGTATTGTAAATTATACATATTTGTGTTGATTTTCTTTTCTAAATTATAATCTAACTGAGTTTTGCATTCGTATTCTAATTTGTATTGTATTTGTTTGTATTTGTTTAGATTTATGAATTTTTTGATTTGCATACGTATTCTGTATCAGTCGTTAAATTTTAAATTGGTAGCGTGAAAATTTTAAATTGGTAGCGTGATTTTAAAAATATTTTTATGGTCACCTACTAAACAAGTAAATACGTAATATAGGTATTAAAACAAACATAAATATAATAAAACATATATTAATAAAAAATAATGGACAGGTAAATATAATGTTCTTATTTAATTGTTATGGAAGTTATATATTCTTAAGAATATAATTGCCTATTTTCAATATAAATTTTTAACTCAAAAGGTGAGTAGATATAATAGGTACGTTCTGGGACAGTCAAATGACGTCACAGCATTTTGACAGCCGTTAATTTGAATAAATTGGTCGTTGTTTTTTAATAATGTGTGGTATGTTATAGAATTGAAATGATTGAGGTGTGTTATGAAATTGAAAATTCGTTGAGTTGCAGATTGTGGGTGTGGAATTAGTAGTGTGGGGAAGGGGGAAAGAGGGGGAGGGGTAGTAGATGGAGTTGTAAATTAGTGGAGGGGATGAAGTTGAATTGTTAGTTGAAATTGAGGAAGGAATTAGGAAAATGGAAATGTAATTCGGTATATATATATAGATAATTTAGTTAGTAATCTGTTCTTTAGAACCATATCGAAGTTCTTTGTACCTTTGGAATTATATTGAAGTTTTTTAGAAAGCAAATTCTTTGAAACCATGATAAAGTTGAAACCTGAAAATTTTTAGATATCCTATAGTATTTAGGAAATGAATTTATTTCACTGATAAGGGAATAAAATTTTAAAATTTAGAATTTTGTTTTGCTGTTTTGATTATTTTATAGTTTAAATGGATGAATAATGAGTGTTTGTGTGTATATTTCCGTCACCATTAAAAAATATTAACATTGTACCCTATAAAATTGTACGATTTTAAAATTGAAAAATAAAAAACTTGTGGTTTTAATTTAAAAGTTTCTTATCAGTTAAAGAAAACAGAACATTAGAAAAAGAATTTCTTATCTGTATTAATAATATATAATATTCAAATATTTCGAAAACAGAAAATACAAGAAATTAACTTGAAGGTTCTTAATTTAAATTATTTAAATTGTAAAATAAAAATCTGAAATGACGTCAGGGGATTCCTATTGTTAATTTTAAAAAGAAAAAACAAAATATTTTTACAAAAACAAAAAAATTTTCTATTTATTATATATATATATATACATATGTATATCTTAACAAATTGGTATATAAAAGGTTGCAGTTTGTAAAAACTTATTAGTAATCATTGAATATTAAATCAAAAATTTATTGTTTTTTAATAAAAAAAAAATAAAAAAAAGAGAGAAAAATGAAGCGGTCTAGTGATAAATCCTGTGGTTACTCAGATATTAAGTTCTGTGAAAGCTGTAAAAGAGATATACCTTTGAAAGAATGGTTATATCATATAAGGACATTTTTACATAAAATAAATAGTGGTGATTATATTGAAAAAAATTTAAAAAGTATTAAAAGTTGTTTCAATGAACGAATAGAAACGTTTATATTGGAAAATAATGATGAAAGTGTTTTGTTACCAGAACAATTTTTACATAATTCGAAGGATAAAATAGTTAAATTATTAAACAATTCTTTGAAAAAACATAATTCTTTCAAATTTAACATTGAACTATTTGCTGAATATATAAAGTATTCGGAAACGGGTAGAAATAATTTGGAGGACTTCGATGATTTTAATTTGTCAATAAAATCTTTTAATACTAAAATAGAAATTATATTACAATCAACCGAAATATTAGAAAAGTTAGATAAATTATTTCAGTCTATTGTTGTTAAAAGTGAAGAATTTCAAGAAAGGGATAGTGGTTGGTCTTTACTTCGAATAATACATTTAGAAGTCAACATTAATCAATATAAACCATTAAGAGGATCACAATATCTTCCGTTACCAAAATTTTTGAAGACTAAAAAGGCTTGTATCAACGTAATGAATAATGATGAATATTGTTTTAAATGGAGTGTAGTATCAGCCCTGTACAGGGGTTCTGGTAGACTGGAACGAACACAGACATATAGGATTGAGGATATACGATCTCATAAAATACAATTGCAAAATATTATACTAAATTTTGATGGTTTAGAATTTCCTATGAAAGTTGCTGATATAAAGAAATTTGAACAATTAAATAACACAATTAGTGTTAATGTTTTTGGTTTTGAAGAACAAGAAACACCTCAAAATACCTTCTACAAAATTGTAGGTCCATTTTATTGTACAAAAGAAGAGAAATTTCATCATATTAACTTGCTATTAATAGAAAAAGATGAGAAAACACATTATCTTTGGATTAAAAATATTTCTCGACTATTACATTCGCAAATTACTAAAAATAATAGAAGATTATTATTTTGTAATAATTGTTTAATACATTTCAATGAAGCGAATTTAGAACAGCATAAAAGTGAGTGCAACAAGGTAGTTACAAATCTTCCAACAGCTGAAAAAGCAACATTAAAATTTAAAAACTACAACAAAAAAATGGATGTATCATTTGTCGTGTATGCAGATTTTGAATGCATTCTCCAAGATATAACAACATGTTTACCAGATTTATCTACATCAACAACAACAAACGTTCAGGAACATATTCCATGTGCAATGGCATACTATATCAAATCATCTTTCGATCAAAGCTCTAATATATTTAGGATGTATACCGGAAGTGATTGCATAGATATTTTTTTAACAACTTTAGTAGAAGATGTTAAACAAATTTATTGTAAGTATTATAAAAATATCATTCCAATTAAAACTCTTACTGATCAAGAAAGAAAAATTCATTTAGAAAGTAGAAATTGTCATATTTGTAATGAAATACTAGATGAAAATAGGGTTGCAGACCATTGTCATTTAACTGGAATATACCGAGGACCAGCACATTCAATTTGTAATTTGCAATATCAGTTACCGAATTTCATTCCCATATTTTTTCATAACTTTTCTGGTTATGATTGTCACTTATTTATAAAAAACTTAATAAAATTTCCGGGTAAAATTAATGTTATTCCTATGAATAAGGAAAAATATATTTCTTTATCAAAATGGATTGAGGTTGATGAAGAGAACTCTATAGAGTTGAGATTCTTAGATTCATTTCGGTTTATGTCATCAAGTTTAGATGGGTTAGTTTCTCAACTACCATCTGATAATTTAATAATATTTAAAAAAATGTATCCAAACGAAAACCAATTCAATTTAGTAAAACGAAAGGGTATTTTTCCTTATGAATATTTGAATTCTTTTGAAAAATTAAATGAAACAGATTTACCTTATCAAAGAAGTTTTGATAATAAATTTTCAAATACAACAATTTCAGATGAAGATTATCAACATGCAAAGACTGTCTGGGAAACATTTAAATGTAAATATGTTAAAGACTATTTAGAAATTTATTAAAAAATGAATTAGATGTATATCAGTACTATACTCTACCAGGTTTTAGTTGGAATGCTATGCTCAAATACACAAAAGTAGAACTTCAGTTACTAACTGAAATTAATATGCATAATTTTTTTAAAAGGGGTATTAGAGGTGGAATTTCCCAATGTTCTTTACGTCATTCTAAAGCAAATAATAAGTATTTAAATGATTTCGATAAAACAAAACCTTCACAATTTATAACATATTTAGATGTTAATAATTTGTACGGATTTGCTATGTCTAAATTCTTACCCATATCTGATTTTCACTGGTGTGACAATTTAGAAAATATTGACTTTTTAAACTTACCTTGTGATTCAAAAATAGGATATGTTTTAGAAGTAGATTTAGAGTATCCTTTTGATAAACATGATGATCACAATGATCTTCCATTTTGCCCAGAAAACAAAAAATGTTCAACAATGAAAAATATAAAGTTAATTACTAGTTTAGAAGAAAAAAAGAAATATATTATACATTATACAAACCTTCAACAATGTATAAAACATGGATTAATATTAAAAAAGATTTACCGAGCTTTGAGTTTTAAACAAGACTGTTGGTTAAAAATTTATATAGATTTAAATAACTATTATCGAACATTAGCAAAAAATAATTTTGAAAAAAATACATTTAAGTTATTAAACAATGCTATTTATGGAAAAACAATTGAAAATATAGATAAGCGAAAAAATATTAAAATTGTAACAAGTTGGGAAAGTCAAGGAAAAAGTTTAGGGGCAAGAGCGTTGATATCTAAACCTAATTTTCACAGTTTAGCTGTATTTACAAATGATATGGTTGCAATTCAGTTGAATAGAACTAGTGTATATTATAATAAACCTTTATATGTAGGTTTTTCTGTACTAGAAATTTCAAAACACAAAATGTACGACTTCCACTAAGATTATATTAAACCAAAATTTGATAAAAATGTTAAATTGAATTATATGGATACTGACTCATTTATATATACCATTACAACACAAGATTTTTATGAAGATATTAAACCTGACATAGAAAAGTTTTATGACACATCAGAATATTCAATTGATAATTCTTATAAAATTCCTCTGAAAAATAAAAAGGTTCTAGGTATGATGAAGGATGAATGCAATGGTAATGTAATTAAAGAATTTATTGGATTAAAAGCGAAAATGTATTCGCTTGATATTGAAAATAAAAATGTTATAGTTAAAGCAAAAGGTATAAAAAGAAATATTGTAAAACTATTCACTTTAGATGATTACAGAGAATGTTTGTATAAAAAAAAACTTTTTAAAAGTAAAATGTATATTTTTAGAAGTAAGATTCATAAATTGTATACCCAAAATTTAAATAAAATTTCATTATGTCATCACGATGATAAAAGATATATTTTAGCTGATAATGTAAACACATTGGCTTGGGGTCATTTTGCAATAAAATAAAAACAAAATTAAATAATATTCATCAATTATTTGTTTTATTACTTTTTATAAAATGTTTTTTTGTTCAAGATATTTTTTAGTTTTTATTATAATTATTTGATAAATATTTTTAAATATTACAAATTTCAGGTTTTTAATTTGTAGAACTAATTTTTGGAATCTGTATGGGAGATGATCTTTCTCGGAACAACAAGTTGTTACAGTATCTATTGAAGCACTTAATCAACCTTCTATGCTCCAGTACAAATTCTGCAAAATTTCCTAGATTCTCAAAACTTCTGTGTTGTATTCTGTGATCCATTTCTTCAGTTTTGTGCTCCTCACAATAATATGTGGTTAGTCCTAAATCACATTGCCAGTATTCTAATATTAACTCTATCGAATTCATTGCGTTTTAAAATATTTTTTTTATTAACTTTAACTGCTTAATTGATTAGTTGAAATATTATAATGAGAAAAAGTTTTTTTCGATTCATTTATTATTTCATTTTTCTTTTACTTATGTTTTATTATTTCCTGAGCTCTTTCATTATAATCACTTTTCTTTTTTTATTTTGCTAAAATAGGAAACCGCAATGATATTGTAAATAAGTAAGAACATTAAAACTTAATATCTGCTTCACAACAAAAGTTTAGGCTGCTAAACATTAGAATCATATTAATCTAAAGAAATATTAAGAATTTTTTTGGACTATAAAACCACAAACATCCTCCTTTTATAAATGTAATTCATAATAATTCTATACTAAAAATAGGTATAAATATGGTGATTTTGCTAAATTTTTCATTAGTTAGAAAAAAGTAATTGAAGAATTAATACATCATACTCCAAAAAAACAAAAAAAACTAACATGAAGCTGACAATTGATGAAGACCAAGATCTTTTCTCATCAGATGAAGGGGAAGAAGAGGAAGAGGATAACAAGCTGGATGAATTTATTAAAAAAATTAACAATCGAAAGGAGTTTCAATCAATGAGTGATTTAAAAATCGGGACCGTATATAATATTATACAGCTAAAGGAGGTTGCATCTAAATTTAAAACAAAAAAAATCGGAGGAGGATGGAGAGGAAGAAAAAGAACCAGGTAAATGTGTCATCGCATGTAGTGATAACTTTTTTACATATTTACCTACATACTATGCTAAACAGCATAGTAAAGAAATTATTGAAATAATAAATAAAAAAATTATTTTAAATAAAATAGAGTATGGGTTTAAGATCATTAAAAAAAACCACTCTATTATTACAATAGATTTTATTTGTAAACAAAAATAATAATAAATAATAATAAAAAAGAAACCAAATTTTAATTATTTTTTTAGTTTTTCTAAAGTTTTTTCAGATTTCCCTTAAATTAGAAACTTAGATTTTTACTAATTTCAGCAATATAGAGAAAGAGGGAATTTCTAAATGTTTCAGGTACCCAGGTTTTTCTTTCTAATAATTAGGATTGTAATATTAGTATATCTAAAATTATACTATTTTTCTTTCCTTGGTAATAATTTAACTCATAACATTAACATAATTTCTTATGGAATCTGAGTAATATTTATATTTTAAAAATAACCTGAATAAATTAATAGGAAAAAAACAAAAAAAAAATTTTTATTTTATTTATTACAATAAAGATTTAATTTTAAAAGAAATATATTATCTTTTTTTGAATTAAAAAGTAAGCCCACTATGATAGTGGACAGCAATTCCTCTTTCCACCATTTCCTTTTTGGAAAATACTTGTAGATGATGATGATTTTACACATGATATGGTGCATGATGCAGATGTAGTTGATTTGGATGGATTTTTATATGATTCTTTCTTTTCCATGTTTTTTCTTTTTTTAGTTTTATATTTAGTTACTCACTATCGGAATAAACTTTTTCGACTAATTTCGATTTTAAAATTTCGTAAGGTATATATATATATATATATATATATATATATATATTCTCATATTATTTATTAATGCACATCTAAATAATTTTATTAACTTCTCCTGTTATTGGCTTAAATTCTACTAAGCGGTCATGCAAAATAAGACAGTAAGCTGTAGTATTGTCTGGAATTTTTTTTAAAGTCTTAAATTCAATTTTGACATCGACTGGTCCCATATTAAGATTATCATTTTGATAACGAGTATCAATTATGAAGATTGGAGAATCAGTTTTAAAGTAGTCGCATGAAACTAAAGGCTCTGATATTGAGTTATTATAATAAAAGCTTCTAAAATTCGAATATGCTTCATATGCTAAAGCATAACGATTTTTTGCAAAATCTAAATTCATATCTTCATATGGGTATGATTCTGAATTTAAATATACTTTTATATTTTCAATATCACAATAATTAAAAGTTGAAGGATCTTCTTCCAGCTTATTTTGTTTGCCAGTTTGTAGAGCAAAAACAATAAAACGAGGTTTTTCAAGTTGTGAGGCTGTTTTAACATTCCAAATATGATGTATAGTTCCAGCTGGTAATGTAGGATATTCATGTAATTCCCAATTTCTAAAAGGAATTTTCATAACTGACCCATTTTCAATACTTTTGTATAAATTTAATTTAAGATTATCAGCTAAGTTAATATGTTGAACCTTCCAATATATTTTTGTAACAGTAATTTTTGGTTTTTCACTTGCATTAGCGCTGCTACATAATAATGAATTGTCGTTAGTTCGAGAGCGAGTTAATATTAACTCATGTTTTGCATTTGGAATAATGTTTTTGTAGTCTTCAGCAAACCCTATTAATCTTTTTAAGGGTATACAAAAATTAAAATATAAATTATTTATTTTAATTGATGCATCAGGTGACCAACTTCCATTGTATAAAGCTGTACTTTCATTTTGGTTTAGTGAAATATAGTTTTTTAATGTTGAAGTAATTCCAACATTACGATTATGATCAATTTCCTTACCATTAAGTTCATAGCGAATTTCATCAAATAGAAATGGTATAGCATTATTAACTAGTTTAGTGTGAGTGACAGTTGTTCCATCATGTTTTGATACATAACCTTCAATGTAGATAAGACTTGTTGAGGGTAATATATTTAAGTTTTGATTTTGTATTTGTATTCGTATAATATCATTTAATTCGAATGTGTTTAAGAATGGTGAATATGAATGCCAATGAGCACTAGTTATAGTTTCATCAAAAATAGGATCATTAAAGAGTTCCATTTTAATTTACTTTTAGCAGATATCCAAGAGATTTTAAATATTCTTTATTTTCAAATGATAATCGTTTTTTGTATTTTAAATGCTGAGTTACACCTCCTCCTTCGACTGCCTTTAAAGAGTTAAGGTGATGTTTATCATTCTGTGAATGTATATTGGATTGATAATTTTGATTAAATACGATCATTCTGAAGCTTTAAGAGTAATCTTATTGTTATTGTTTCTCCACGAAAATTTATTATATTACCGTTCTGATCAAGGAGTTTTACAGTAATAGAACTTATCTGATTAATAGTTACCGGTAAATAAATTACATTCTTAGGAACTTCAATTATTTTATAGTCAGAACTGACGTAAATAGAGAATTCATGTAAAGTGTGAACCTCTTTTTCATTAATATAAGCTCCAGAAACAATATTGCATTCTACTCTTATTATATTTATTTTATTAATATCAACAAAAAGATCTGAAGTATGCCATTTATTGGCTAATAATTTCTTCTTACTGAAACCTAATAATCCGCCAATTGTATCTTCTCTTTCAAAATCAATATCCTTATCAGCAAAAATTTCACACTTTAATGTATTATTATTTGCTCTTATAATTAATTTTTCCTTATCTGCTTTAGTTACATTCAGCGTTATCCTAAGAAATAGTTCAATATCACCAATTTCATATGAACCTGTTGGAATTGTAATAGGTTTATCATAAATAATAAATGTATTATTCTCCTCATCTATATTAGGTATTGAGTTATACGTTTGGAAATCAACTAAACCACAGGTATATTCTCTTCCCTTTAGATCTATAGGGGGGAAATAATTAGTTGTCAATATGGAAGAATTTCCGTTTAAAGTTAATGTTATTGACATGTCTTTAATTGATACAATGAGGTATTTTAGTAGTGTATTCTGTTTTTATATAGATTTTTAAAGTTAATCCCAAAATTCAATGATTTAGATTTAAGGTCAATACGTATTAATAATATAATATACATACATACATACAAAAATTTTTCGTTTAAATTTCTTTTGATACAACTAAATTCTAATTATTCTTTATCAGTTAGTTTTTTATTTCATTTATGTTCAAATATAGAGAAATAACCTTGAACTTGAACAAAATTATTAATGTAGGTCAGTTTTAAATAAGCTAGACTAAATATAAAAATTTTTTTTTATTTTTTATTATGTTTTATTTACTGATAATATTTTTTTTTTCTTAACAATATGAAATAAAAATTCTATACATAAATGCCCAAAATTGTAAGAATTAAAATTTTGATATTTATTATAATTACATGTAAGTTTATCTCCTAAATATTTTATTACTTCTAATGGGGGTCTTAAATTTCCAAAACTATCAAAATAATGAGTTATTTCAATATTTTTAAAATAAGCTACCCAATGCGTTCCATCTCCAATAGAATTATCTAAATTTATTATACCGCATTCATATTTCCAAGGTCTACCTATTGGTAAATTACTCTCATAAAAACTCCTCGAAAATATTTTAAGTATTTTTTAGCAAAGTTTTCTAAATCAATATTTGTAAGAGCTCTATTGGGTAGCTTAGTTAATGGTTTTTTGGATTTAAATAAAGTCCTAAACCATTCTTATATGTTTTTAAGTGCAATCCATTTCCTCCTTTTAATGCTATTGCTTCCATCATTTTATTATGACGTTGACTTTCTTTTAATTCTTTGTGGGCATTTTTAGCATCGTTAACAGCTTTAGTTATTCCTGCAGCGCCACCTGAAAGTGCTCCAATAGCTGATAGACCTGCAAATATAGGTATTAAAGGTAAAACTCCTCCAATTTTTGGTACAGGAATTATTCGAGGAATCTTAATGTTTTTTTTCTGGCCTTTATAAAAATTTCTAGCAGCATGCAAAGCAGTTTTTATAATATTCTTATCCTTCGTCGGTTTTTTTATAGTTTTAACAGCTATTTTAGCTTCCTTTATAACATTTTTCAAGAGCTTTTTTCTCGAAGTTTTCTTTTTTCTTAAAAGTTTCTTTTTTTTCTTTTTTAAACCCATACCAAGCCTAACTTTAGCTTTCATTGAGTTTGTAACTAGGTATGAATTTAACCGTTCACCAAAACTTTGAGTTTATCCTTTGCCAAGCTTTCTCTGCCAATATTTTATCAGCTATATGTCGTTGATTTTGATCAGTATTTTGAGAATATGCTATATCATGCTCTCGACAAGCCTCATCTAAACCATTAATTCCTTTATCACCTCGTGCTAATCGTTTTGCTAGTTTTGTCCCAGGACCACAATAATTATAACCAGGTAAATGTGCTTCAAATGGTAGTTTATTAATTAGAGAATTAACTACACCTTTTCCATTAACAGTTTTTTGGTTACTGATTGAATATTTATTATGAAGTGGCATAATATTAAGTTGTTTAGTTTAAGAAAGTCACTCAAATACTAATCATCTTTTATAAAATGAAATTTATAAAACTAGATAATGCAGTTAAAATTAAAAATTTCGATCAAAATTCAAAAAAGAAAATTAAAAGACATGGTGAATGTTTTCCAGATAGTGTAAGAGGATTAATAGTTGGACCTTCAAATTGTGGTAAAACTAATGCTATGATAAGTAGGCTTTTAGATCCTAAAGGGCTTAAATTTGAAAACATATATATCTACTCGAAATCATTACATCAACCTAAATATGAATATTTAAAAAAATTAATAAAACCAATCAAAGGAATGGGATATAACGAATTTTCAAATAATGCTGATGTAATTGAACCATCAGCCTCACAGTCAAACTCAATATTTATTTTTGATGATGTAGCTTGTGATAAGCAAGATAATATAAGAGCCTATTTTTGTATGGGACGTCATCAAGAAGTAGATAGCTTTTATTTATGTCAGTCATATACAAGAATTCCAAAGCACTTAATTAGGGATAATACTAACTTTTTAATTATATTTAAGCAAGATGATTTAAATTTAAAACATATATATGACGATCATGTAAATTCTGATATGACTTATAATGAATTTAAAAAATTGAGTTCATGCTGCTGGAATGATAATTATGGGTTTCTAACAATTGACAAAGATAGCGGTTTAAATAATGGACGTTATAGAAAAAATTTTGATGCATTTGCTAAATTTTAGTTAACTCAAAATTTATTAGCAGTTCGCACTTACTAACTGAACAGGTCATTTAATAGATATTGGGTAGTATTTAGCAGATAACAGGTAGCAGTTACCAGTTAGCAGTTAGCGATTATCAGTTAACAGTTAGCAGATAACAGGTAGCAGTTACCAGTCAGCAGTTAGCGATTATCAGTTAACAGTAAGTAAGTAAGTAAGTAAGTAAGTAAGTAGTAACTAGTAACCAGTAACTAACTAGTAACTAGTAACTTTTTTATTAGTATATATATACTTTAATTTTACATTTTTAATTATAATAACTATTAATATAAATTAATTTAACTTGTGGTTTTTTTAATTTCTTCAATACATTTTTTTTTAAATATTTTAAAATTAGTTTCTACTTTAATTTCCCTTGGTAATTGATTAAATCTCCTAAAGCCTTTGTATATTAATGAATTTTGGGCGCCAGCTGTTAAGTAATTTTCCAACCTAAAATTAACATCAGCGTTCCTTAGATTATACGGTTGAACGTGCTGGATTAAGTTCATTCTTTGACCTAAATAATTTGGCAGCTTTCCTTTTCTTAAATTAAATATATACATTAGTACATTTAGTTCTATTTTTTTACTTATACTTATCCATTTCAGGCATTCTAGCATTAGTTCTACTGACGTATACCTATTACACTTTAGAATAATTCTCATACCGCGATTTTGGAGTTTTTGCAATCTATCCATATCAGTTTTTGAACATATATATAATATTGTTGAACAATATTCAAAGTGCGGCTTAATTATGGCATTATATATATTAATTGCACATCGTAAAGATACACTGCTTCTAATTCTTCTAAAAAATGCGATCTTTTTACTAATATTTTTGCGAATATAATTAATATGATTCTGAAAGTTAAGCTTTTTGTCAATTATTACTCCTAAATATTTAATTTCTTCAATAGTTTCAATTTTTTCACCATCTATACAAATATTGTCACTTAGACTTCCATTTATAGCCATAGCTTTAGTTTTCATAATATTAATTTTTAATTTATTCATTTTTAACCACTTGCTTAGCATCTTTAAATCCTTTTCTAAATTTATTTTCATTTCGTTAATATCAACCCCATTAATATAAGTTAATGCATCGTCTGCAAATAACATTATTTTAGAGTATTTTAGAACATTTTTGATATCATTAATATATATTAAAAATAATAATGTTCCTAAGACTGATCCTTGAGGTACTCCTAGTTCTATTAAATTACGTTCCGAGGTAACTCCATTTATTTTAGTTCGTTGGTATCTATTACTCAGGTAAGATTCAAACCATTTAAGCTCTTTATTCTCAATACCATACTTTTTTAACTTCAAAATTAATATATTCCTATCAACGGTTTCGAAGGCTCTCTTAAAATCTAAAAATACTGTTATTATTCTTTGCTTATTTTCTATTATTTCTTTCCATTTAATCATTGTCCAATTTAGAGCCGTTTCGCATGAGTGACTTTTACGGAATCCAGATTGTTCTTTTATAATTAACTCATTTTCTTCAACATATTTTTGCAGTTGCATTTGTATAACTTTTTCCAATATTTTTTCTAACGTAGGTAACATATTAATTGGTCTGAATTCTTCACAATTTTTAGTTTTACTTACTTTTTGTATTGGTATTACAAGGGTTTCTTTCCATTTGTCTGGAAATTCACCCAACCTCATTGAGTTATTAATTATTTTAACCAAAATACAGCCTAATTCATTCCAACTATCCAATACCATTTTAATATTTATCATATTATAATCTCTTTTATTATTCATATTTTTACAGATTTCCTTTAATTCATTTTTCGATACTTCTTTAAACTTAAATTTACTATCAACTTGCTCCATCGTATTTTTATAACTTTCGCACGGAATGGATCTATTAATTTCCTTTACACTATCTATAAAATACTTATTAAAATTGTTAGCTATTCTATTACTATCCTTAACCATTGTTGAACCGAATTTAACTTCTCTAATTTCATGTTTTTCTTCTTTTAATACATAATTTTTTATAGCTTTCCATGCTTCTTTTTGATTCTCCGCTTTTTCAATTCTTTTTTCAATAAAGTTATTTTTTGCTTTATTTACTGCAGCTTTATAACTATTTCTTATTACTTTATATCTCTCCCAGTCCTCCTCTACATTACCCAAACACGCCCTCTCATAAATCCAAATTTTATAATTTTTCATTCTTTGTAGTTCATTATTAAACCACCCATTATCTTCTTTAATTTTAATTCTCCTTTTAACTTTAAATTCATTTACTAATTTATTCATCACACCATCTAAATTTCTTACACATAGATTCATATCATTACCATTATTCAGCGCCAAAATATTTCGTTTTCTAAGTTCACTTTTAAACAGTTAGCAAGAGAACAGTTCAGTTGATAATTCACAGTTAATAATTGAACTAATCCATAAAAAAATGGATGAACAACTTATGGAAGATTTAATTAAAACTCTTAAAAATTTAAAAAGGAAATTTCAATCTTTAAAAGTTCAGAAGTTATTGGAAGACCATAATCGGGAAGAAGCTTTCACTCCAATTATAAAACCATTGAAAGAATTAACAAATGTTGTTAAACAACAACAGCAACAACAATTTTCAAATAATGTTATCAAACCGGAAATTAAATTGTCTGCTGGTGATGATAACACCTTAAAATTAATGAGATCATTTAAGCCGGAAGTTAAAACCCCTAGCAACAAAAGTAATACTTACAGTAAATTTATAACTTCAACATCAAATACTATAAAATTTGAAACACCATCTATAACTGATAATATTATTGATGAATCATCAATTTCACAATTTCCTGTTCTAAACGAGTCACAACTTGATAAGTCATATGGACCCTATTTTGATGAGTCATTAAATGTTCGAAAACTTGGGAATGCTAATTTTGAAATAAATGAAACTACTAAAGATATATTGATTGATAATGAAGTTTTTAAAGGAACTAATGGTCTATATGAATTGATATTTAAAAAAAACCAATAAACTATACTGAAAGTGATTTAAAAACATATCATCAGATACTTAACAAAACGAATGCACATAGAAGAAATTATGATCATTTAGAGCAAATAAAAGGAAATAAAGGTTTTAAATACAAAAATATATTAAGAAAATTATCTAATATATAAAGAAGAAAATTTGTTTGTTTATTTGTTTGTTTGTTTGTTTGTTTGTTTGTTTGTTTGTCCAGGATTCACGTGAAAACCACTGGTCCGATTGACACCAAATTTTAGAGGAATAATTTTGGGAGCCCGGGGGGTGACATAGGCTATGTCGCATTTTTATAAGTCAACAGGTTGCGGCTCCAGAGCCGTTTTAAGCTTTTTCGTTTTTTTGATGTCGAGCCGAAACGGTTTGACCGATTAACTTGAAATTTTGCACGAATGTTCTTCTTATTAAACGGAATTAATGGTATAAAGTTGGTTGAAATAAATTAACCCCTTTCGGCCCGGCGGGCTTCCAAAAAATTTTGTGTTTCCGATTTGTGTCCAATTTTACAGGGTGGTTTTGCAGTCAAAAAGAGAGGCTGGCACAAATTTTTGTTGGGTTCGGTTAACCCGTTTGGGCACGAGGGCGCAATGAAGCTTTTTCAATGTTTTTGATGTCGAGCCGAAACAGTTTGACCGATTGACTCGAAATTTTGCACAAATCTTCCTCTTAGCAAACGGAATTAGTTGTATAAAGATGGTTCGAAAATATTAACCCATTTCGGCCCGGCGGGCTTCCAAAAAATTATTTGTTTCCGATTTGTGTCCAATTTTACAGGGTGGTTTTGCAGTCGAAAAGAAAGGCTGGCACAAATTTTTGTTGGGTTCGGTTAACCCGTTTGGGCACGAGGGCGCAATGAAGCTTTTTCAATGTTTTTGATGTCGAGCCGAAACAGTTTGACCGATTGACTTGAAATTTTGCACAAATCTTCCTCTTAGCAAACGGAATTAGTTGTATAAAGATGGTTCGAAAATATTAACCCATTTCGGTCCGGCGGGCTTCCAAAAAATTATTTGTTTCCGATTTGTGTCCAATTTTAAAGGGTGGTTTTGCAGTCGAAAAGAAAGGCTGGCACAAATTTTTGTTGGGTTTGGTTAACCCGTTTGGGCACGATAGCCCAATGAAGCTTTTTCAATGTTTTTGATGTCGAGTCAAAACGGTTTGACTGATTGACTTGAAATTTTGTACAAATGTTCCTCTTAGCAACCGCAATTAGTTGTATAAATTTGGTTGGAATAATTTAACCCATTTCGACGTGGCGGGCTTCCAAAAAATTTTGTATTTCCGATTTGTGTCCAATTTTACAAGGTGGTTTCGCAGTCGACAATAGAGTCTGGCACAAATTTTTGTTGAGTTCGGTTAACCCGTTTGGGCACGAGGGCGCAAAAAAGCTTTTTCAATGTTTTTGATTTCGAGTCAAAACCGTTTGATAAATTGACTTGTAATTTTGCACAAATGTTCCTCTTAGCAACCGCAATTAGTTGTATAAATTTGGTTGGAATAATTTAACCCATTTCGGCCTGGCGGACTTTCAAAAAATTTTGTGTTTTCGATTTGTGTCCAATTTTACAGGTTGATTTTGCAGTCTAAAGAGAGGCTGCAAAAAGTTTTAGTTAATTCGATTAACCCGTTTTCCACGACGACGCCATGAAGTTTTCTATAAATTTTATTTTCTTATACGATTAAAAGTATTTTATTGAAAATTTTGTACCAACATTTTAATTAAAACCCACATGGTTAATTTGGTTTTGACCTGTTTGTGCGTTTTGAACAAAGATTCAATGAAATTTTCAGTTTTCTTCAAATGAAATCTAAAAATCAAAAAATTCAATTTCTTATGTATAATGCTTAAAAACATAGTATATTTTAAAACAGTTTTTCCAAAAAATAAGCCTACATTTCTCTCATCAAATCATAAAAAAACGAGGAAGAGCGTATTACAATTTTCAGGTGAGTACTAAACAAAATATAAGTTGAAAAGCAAATTTTTAAATCTTTTCTAAACCATCGACTATATTTTATTCAAACGTTGGCAATTCAAGATAACTACTATTGACATAGTATAATGACATAATGGCAAACTTAGTATCCCCATTTGACCAATAGTCATTTTAATTCAGTTAACATTATTCGCCGGGAACCTAACATCCTCAACTCTATCGTCAAGGAGCACCAAATTCTCAAGAAGCACCATGTATAGAAAAATTAGAGATAATCGTTCAAACTGTTTTTTAAAGTTTTTGTTTCGCAATCGGTTAAAAGAACTCGACAAAACATTTTTTTAAGGATTCCCCTAATTCAAAGAAGTTGTACCTACTTTCAGAAATTGGACGTAATTTACTTACAAATTTTTTTTTGAACAATCGTCGGGTCGACAGGGGTTAACAACTTCCAAGTCTGTTAGTAAATTGAACTTCATTTTCAAAGAAGAACACATATACAAAATTTGAAGTTAATCGGTTAAATCATTTCTAATATATATAACAAAGCAACGAAAAAACCTATAAAAAGCTGTTGGGCCACGATGGGTTAACGGAACTCCACAAATATTTTTTTGTGGCATTTATAGGCAAAGTAGTATCTCAAATAAGGGGCTGAAACTTGCTTTTTTACCATTTTCAAGCTTCCGGGCAACGCCGGGTAAATCTGCTAGTATATACATGATTATAACACTAGACACAAAAAAACTGGTTCAGGTTGTTCGAAAAAAATTTTACTAATTATATTATTAAATCTTCTTCACCAGAAACCCATTTAAAATATACAAATCAATCAAATCAGTATGTTTATTGGGATGATCCTAATGAATTAGTTGACAGATTAAGACTTTTAATTGCATCAGAAACAGATGGTAACAACAACCATCATAATGAAATTGTTTCTATAATTGAAGAGCTGAGAGAAGTAAATATAATACAATAACTGTCTACATTAACAATCAGTTAAAATCATAATGTCACTTGATAAATTTGGACGTAGTATAGCTTCTTCTAGAAAATTACATACTCAAGGTCCTCCAGGTATTGGTTTCAAATTGACTTCTGAAGGAAATTATGATTTAGATAACAAAATTTTATCAAATGTCCAAGAACCTATTGATGGCTGTGATGCAGCAACACAAAATTCTGTAAATAAACATATTTTCTTTCAGAAAGAACTATTGCAAAACGAAATGCGAATAATGTCTAATCATTTAGAGACAACAGTATCTATAGAACTTAAATTAGCAGAAGAAAAATTAAAAATATTAGAAGAAAAAATGCAAGTTAGTTTAGAGGAAATCCATATCAAATTCTCGGGATTGTTAAATGAAAAATTTTCAAATATGAGTGATGTCATTGAATTTCAAATTAAAAAACCAATTAAATTTATTCATGAGAGATTGCAAAAAGCTGAAGCCCAAGCTCGATCAGCATTGGATTTACTTAGTAGTTTAGAACTTATAAAAACATAATTGGGGATCAGTTTTCATTTACTTTTCGAAATGGATGTACATCAAATCGGATATTCTTTAAATAATTTTTTAGCTAAATATGATGATATTTTATTGGAGGAACATTATGAACAATTAAAAATTCACTTCCATTTTTTAAAAGTATTTAAAAATTCTATCCTAATTGAAACGAAAGAGAATGGATATCATTGGGATATATGTCCCTATACATCAGACAACATGACAACTGTTCCAGATACTTGTCCTTGTCATTCAGCAGATCATCATATGTTAAAATGTTCCAAACTAATGGATTTATATAAAAGAATAAAAAATAAATAATTATAATATAATGTTATATAAATAAAGAATATAAATTTTAAACACATTTTATTGTTTTGCTTTTTATTATATATATATATATATATATATATAACGATTTTATATAAGTGCATTTTATTTACAAATGAGTAAAAGAGAGGTGGTTGAAGAGCTGCATAAGCCTGCACGAAGAAATTTTAAACGACGTAGAGTTATAATTAAAGGATTTGATGATCTTTGGCAAGCTGATTTAGTAGAAATGGGTTCATATGCTAAAGAGAACAAAGGTTTTAAGTTTTTATTAACTGTAATTGATACCTTTTCCAAGTTTGCATGGGCAATCCATATAAAAGCAAAAACTTCAGAGAACGTCACAAAAGCAATGCAAAATATTTTTCTAACTTCTAAAAGACATCCTCAAAATTTGCAAACTGATGATGGAAAAGAATTCTTCAATAAAATATTCAAAAATTTAATGAATAAATATCAAATAAATCATTACTCAACATTTAGCATATTAAAAGCCTCTATTGTAGAGCGTTTTAATAGAACTTTAAAAGAAAAGATGTGGAAAGAATTTAGTTTTAACGGAAATTATAAATGGATTAACCTAATTATAGAATTAACCAAACAACACTAAACATCGAACAATTCAAAAACGACCGTCAGATGTCAATAAAGATAATGCTGAAAATTTGCTTAAAACTGTATATAATCATATAAAAATTGCTTCACCTGCAAAATATAAAGTTAATGATTCAGTTCGAATAAGCAAATTCAAACATATTTTTGAAAAGGGGTATACACCCAACTGGACAACTGAAATATTTAAAATCAGAAAAGTTCAAATCACTAACCCTGTAACATATTTACTGGAAGATTATCAAGGTCAACCTATACAAGGAAGCTTCTATGAATATGTTGAAAAAGTTATTTATTAAAAGTAAAGATAATAAGATTTTTGTAAAATGGCTTGGATTCTCATCTGATCACAATTCATGGATAAATAAAACTGATTTAATATAGAGAAAAAAATTTTTTTATTTCATATTATTTTTTTTAATTACATTTTTTTTGTTTTTTAATGAATTTCCATTTGATATGTCGGATCCTGCTTGATTGTTCGTAAATCAATTACAGTGAAATCAGATTTTTTAGAGAAATTTTTTTTAAATGATTTATTTATTATAAACCCCCAAAAAATTGTTACATTTCAAACAATAATGATTTACATTTTTCATGTTATCAGTACAATATGGAATACAACAACAACACCATAATCCTATCAAACACATTAATAGAGCTGCAATATGAGTTTTGTTAGCATTTTCATATTCAACTCTCGTTACATTTCTTTCACCACAATTGAAACATATTGCAACTTGGGGATAAGGTCCAAATGATGTTTTAAATGCTTGTTGCACAAATACAGTTGAACCAATACGTCCTTAGTTTGTGTTG
Organism: Dolichopus griseipennis; assembly: GCA_963082915.1. Classification (NCBI taxonomy): domain Eukaryota; kingdom Metazoa; phylum Arthropoda; class Insecta; order Diptera; family Dolichopodidae; genus Dolichopus; species Dolichopus griseipennis. Next base: position 130,917,670 of record OY720443.1, on the reverse strand, counting down.
TATGACGATGATGACTCCATGAATTTCTTTGATTAACTAAATTCTTTAGAAAAATTAAAAAAAATCTTCTCTGGGTAAGAGCATAGAATTGGAATCGAACCTTATACTAATAAACTTACCTAATTGATTTTATCTGCACCCTAGCACTCCTACCCACAGAAGATTTAGTTAACACTTGCTATTTTCATATTTTATTTAGATAAATTAGCTATTTAATTAGTTTTAACCAAACAATGGAGTTCGCAAGAACAATTCATATGTTTAATAAATTTTATTTACAAAATAAAATAAAGTTTAGAAAGAAATACAAAAAGGAAATTAAGAATCTTATTAAGTTTCTGAGGAATTATGCTGAGTCAACACTAATTCAATTTAATTCACTCAAAGAAGATCAAGATGATAAATGGATGGATTTGGTTACACATAATTCAACCAAATTTTTTAAAATATCGTTATTGCGATTAGCTAAAATCGTAAAAAAATTTAAAGAAAATAATTATAAATATCGAAAAAACTTTAAAAAATAAATAAAAAAACTTTGTAATACCAATATATTTTGTTTTTTCTTTTTAAAATTAACAATAGGAATCCCCTGACGTCTTTTCAGATTTTTATTTTACAATTTAAATAATTTTAATTAAGAACCTTCAAGTTAATTTCTTGTATTTTCTGTTTTCGAAATATTTGAATATTATATATTATTAATACAGATAAGAAATTCTTTTTCTAATGTTCTGTTTTCTTTAACTGATAAGAAACTTTTAAATTAAAAACACAAGTTTTTTATTTTTCAATTTTAAAATCGTACAATTTTATAGGGTACAATGTTTATATTTTTTAATGGTGACGGAAATATACACACAAACACTCATTATTCATCCATTTAAACTATAAAATAATCAAAACAGCAAAACAAAATTCTAAATTTTAAAATTTTATTCCCTTATCAGTGAAATAAATTCATTTCCTAAATACTATAGGATATCTAAAAATTTTCAGGTTTCAACTTTATCATGGTTTCAAAGAATTTGCTTTCTAAAAAACTTCAATATAATTCCAAAGGTACAAAGAACTTCGATATGGTTCTAAAGAACAGATTACTAACTAAATTATCTATATATATATACCGAATTACATTTCCATTTTCCTAATTCCTTCCTCAATTTCAACTAACAATTCAACTTCATCCCCTCCACTAATTTACAACTCCATCTACTACCCCTCCCCCCCTCTCTCCCACCTCCCCACACTACTAATTCCACACCCACAATCTGCAACTCAACGAATCTTCAATTTCATAACACACCTCAATCATTTCAATTCTATAACATACCACACATTATTCAAAAATAACGACCAATTTATTCAAATTAACGGCTGTCAAAATGCTGTGACGTCATTTGACTGTCCCAGAACGTACCTATTATATCTACTAAGGTGGTTAGTTAAAAAAATACAAGGTGATAAAGTGATAACTGATTGTGCAAAACCTTCAACATCGAGGGATAATTCGGATACAGTAGAGATTGAGGATGTTCAAGAAAAAGACATCATTGTGTAAGTTATATTTTCTTTAATTTCATTTTAGTTTTAACTTTTAATTTATGTCAATTATGAAAAAAATGGTCCATTAAAAAAAAAAAAAAATACAATATTTCATTCCATGATGAATGGAAATCAAAATATAACTGGTTGGTTGAGGAAAAGACCAAACAGGGCAAAAAATGTATAGCGTGCAACGTTAGTATTGTTGGTGGAAAAACACATATTGAACGACATGCCTCCAGCGAAGCACATGAAAAAGCTGATCATTGCGCTAAACAAAAAAATAAAATGGAAAATATGTTCTAAAAAGAGAATATAGATACAATTTCAGAAAATGCAAAAAAACTGGAAGTTTCATTAACTTTATATGTAGCTGAACAAAATCTCCCTTTTGCAGTTTTGGATCATTTAAACTTGCTTTTAAAAAATTCAGTTACGGATTCAAAAATGATTCAAAAAATGATTATTAATCGTCAGAAAGGCCAGAAAATAATTAAAAATCTGACAGGACCAGAGAATTCTAAAATAATATCGGAAATTGCAAATCGCCAATATTTTTCAATCATTATAGATGAAAGTACAGACAGTACTATGGCAAAAAATCTTGCAGTCATCGTTCAGATTTTTGATAAGAAATGTCAGGATAAATTTTTAGGTTTAGCTCCAATAACTGATTGTTCGACTTCAGGAATTTTTAATGTTCTAACTGAAATGCTGAAAGTTAATAATATTCCTTTAAAAAATTTAATAGGTTTTACTGCAGACAACTGCGCTGTAATGATGGGAAAGCATAATGGTGTGGAAGCTAAATTAAAAGAAATTATTCCAAAATTAATAGTCAACGGTTGTGTTTGCCACAATCTTGATTTAATTTTAAAAGCAGCTGCCGTAGTACTTCCTGACAATATTGATACATTATTTGTTGAGGGAGCCCTTAGATATTTTGATGAACGGAAAATGCATTATTTTATATTGAGTGAGTTTTATAACATTTCAATTTCCTGCCTCCGAGTCACACCAAAACGTATCAAATGGAATGGAATTAAATATCATTATTTCATATTATCTGGAACTGCTCGTTGTATGCAAATACTAGTATTAATAATATATTAAGCAGCACTGACTTTTTGTTTTCAACTTCTGTTGATATTATATTAAAAGTCAATAGCTTTTATTCAATCCTTTCTTCTATTATTACTCAATTTGTACTCTTAGTTGTTAACAATAGACAGAGCCGGCTTGATAGGGTGTGCGAAGGTGCGACCGCACCCGACCCCGCACTTTGGAAAGTTTATATAATATTATTAAATTCAAGACAAAAATTAGAAATTTACACAATACAATTAAAATTTCCTTCAATTGAAACAGTTTCTTTAAAAGTTTTTTTTTCTGAGATTATAGTTGCCCTTGTCAACTTTTAGATACCCGTGCGTGTATTAAATAAATAAGAATTTCATATATTGCAATTAAACTGTTTGACAGAAAATTCAAAATATTTGTTTTTTTATATATTGTTTTTTTAATAATTACAAAAAAAATTAATTAAAAAAAAAGTTAATTAAAAAAAAAGATGAATTAAAAAAAAAAATATGCTCTGAACGAGATTCGAACTCACATTTTTCAATTAAAATGTCGACGTCCTAACCACCAAGCCAACTTTATATTCATGTCAATTTTTTTTTTAAATTATTATAGTTGCGATGGTATCAATTGTTTGTTTTGAATAACTGTTTTGAATTTTTTTAAAAATGTATTAAAAAAAAATAAATAATTTATAAATGAGAGTTTTAAGATAAATTAAAAAAAAAAAAAAATACTAATGATTTCCATTTTTCAAAGTTATAATTACATTGCAGTTTTCAAAATACGGATAGAAAATTTTTATATATATGTAGGTATATAGCTATGTATATTTTTATTTAAGTTATGCAAGTTGGTAAATAACTTATTGAAATATGTTATAGGTTATAGCTATATGCAACAATGTGATGTTAATCATATTTTATATTAGTAATTTATTATAGCAGATTCCAATGTCTTAGGTTGAAAAAAAGCAAAGCAAATTAATAAAAAAAATAGCCCCGCGGTTAACCTCGCACATGGCCCCGCAAATGTTCAAGCCGGCGCTGACAATAGCAACAATTCTAGTCCGCCCTGATTCACTAAAAATCTTAGGAAATTAAAAAGTAAGGCCAGGCGTAAATTTGTTAAAAGCAATAATAGTTCAGATTTTAACAATTTTGTATTTTTATTTAATGAATTTAAACTGTTGTCCGACTACCATTATTCAAATTATGTGCATAATATGTCTTTAAGTATTAAATGCAATCCTAAATCATTTTGGAAATCTGTTAATTCTAAAAGAAAGAGTGATCAATTCGCCACTTTTATGAATTATAACAATAATAACAACCTCAATAATTTCTGTATGATTTCGTGATCTTTTTCCGCAAGCTCAGCTGACTATTATTGACAAATATTTGAGTTAATAGTCAGTAGTCATGAGTTAATAGCCCTATAAACATGGCTTTTAAAGTGTAAATCTACAGTTACTAATCTTTTCGAGTGCATGGAAGAAGGATTTCAAACAGATGTTATTTTTAGTAAAGCGTTTGATTTACTTCCCCATTACGTTATTATTTTTAAATTGTTAATTGGGATTTTCTTTTCATTTTTGGGTTTTTTTTTCCTTTTAGCTTTATTAATTCTTATCTTTCTGACCGTAGCTATCGTGTTGCTTTTCGATCTTTAAATTCTTCTCCATATAAAGCTCCTGTGCCGCCGTAGGAGGAACCTTGGTCCATTTTGTTATGATGTTATCAATGATGTTACTTCTGCAATTTAAGTAGAAAAACAAGAAAATAGCTACAATAGAAGATTTGATTAAATTACCTGAATTTATTTTATAACTGGTGTTATATAAACAACAAAGCAAACTCTAAGCTCGGTTTTATTAAACGATGGGCTACAGAATTGAATGATCCTTATATTTTTAGATCTCTTTGTACTGGTTTGATTTGGTCAAATTTAGCATATGCTAGTCAGGTATGGAATCCGTTTTACAAAACCCATATCCTGAAATTTGAATCTGTTAAAAAAAAATTCTGAGATTTGCATTACGTCAACTCCCTTGGGAAGATCCTTTCAATCTACCTCCTTATAAACATAGACTAAATCTTTTACATCTTAGTACGCTGGAAAGACGTCGTAACGTTTCAGATATATTGTTTTTGACAGATTTGGTCAAAGGTAACATTTTATCTAAACAATTACTTTACAATTTCAGTTTTTGTTTTAATACCTGGCAGCTTAGATCCGTCCTTCTCTTTAATTCGCAGTTTCATCGATTATCATTTAATGAGAAGTCTATAAGTAATTTTAAAACTATAAAAGCTTTTATTAGTTTGATCGTAAGACCTATCAAACCAAATTAACATATAATAATAAAAACATTTTCTAGTTGTTTTATCTATTCAAAAATATTCAAAATTCTTACTAATTTATCTTTTTAAAATATGAAGAAGCAAAAAATCTTGAAATAAATGTTGAATACATTCAGTTACAAAATTGGAAAAATTTTATTAGATTTTTATCACAAAATTTAATTATTCAAATTTTCCAAAATTGAAAAATTTAATTTTTAGTAGGTATATATATTTACCTATTAGAAAAGGTTATAAATTCAAAATATGCAATAAATGTATTTCTTAAATACAATGGCAAATTTAGAACTTTTCATATAATTCATTTAAATATAAAAATAAATTTTACATACATACATTTCTAAGTATCGTACACAATTTCTTAATTATATATTACCTATGGTAATAATTCAAAATATATATTCATATATGAAAAAATTTAATCGTTTATTAATAAAAATATTTGTTTTTAATTTTTTTAAATATAATACATAATATGTTTTATGGTGAAATTCTCAGCCTTTTAAAAATATAAATGTATTAAATAAGAACGGAAATAGAAAAGAGCTTTCGTGTATAAAATTTAAAATTTTTATCTTCATGAATTTCGAAGATAAGCTTTTTAATTTTGGTATTTCTTAGGAACCACCTGAACCACCACTTCAATTAAGTGTAAATTTCGGGGACACAAATGAAATAGGAAAAAAACAGTTATACCAAATTTAAAGCTTCTATATTTTTATGGTACGGCACTACTTTTATTAGTAGTAACCTAGAGTTTGAATTTCATCAAAATAGCGTCATTAGTTTTTGAATCATAGTGTTTTTTGAAATATGTTCGTTAGTCCTTGAACTTTCAAAGATTCCAAAAACATTGTCCGATTTCGACCATATGCAATCCCCGCCATACTTTCAATAATAGTTAACTCTTGTACACAATTGGAACATTCTATCTTAATTAAAATTTACTATTTTTATTAATTTCGTTACTATTTTTAGTACTTTCGATGATAAGCTTTTAAACCTTGCGATGTCTAGCAAAGGTACCCGAACCAACACTCCAATTGATCATAAATTAGGGGAACACGTAGGAAATAGTAAAGAACACTTTTATGCCAAATTTGGTGATTCTACATTTGTTTGAAGTTACTCTCTTTATTATTTTCGAAGATATGCTTTAAGACCTTTGGTACTGTGTGGATGGTCCCCGAAAAGTGACCATATAATAAAAAGGATCAGATATAATTGTATAAAAAAAACTGTTTTACAGTTAACTAAATTAGTTTACCTAAATTAAAAAAAAAAAATAAATAAATAAATGTCTTTCAAAAATATGATTCAATTAAATCAATTAAATGAGGTTTAATGCTCTTTTATTACGTGTAATAATAATGATCACAAACTTAAAATTTTAAAATGCAAAGGATTTTGCAAAAAAAAGATTTAATGGTACTTTTGTTGGTCTAGAAAGAAATTGGCACCTTTCTAGGCTTTGTAATAATTTTGCATGTGATGATTGCCTCAATATTCATGATCTTCTAACGAGTATTAATAATAAAAATCTGTCAAGCTTTGTTGCGCTTAAAGATGATCAAATGGAAGTTTTAAAAAAGGCAATTAAAGTAATTGATAACACAAATAATGTTTTGCTTGATTTATGTCACGATGACAGTCAATCATTAGATGGTGTTCCAATCAATTAAAACCAACGATTTTAGTTATAACTGATTAACTGAAATTAAATCATTAATTTCTAGTTTAATAAATAAAAATTGTGAAAAACAATTAGCTGATAATCATACAGTTATTACATCTCAACTAGGCACAGTTATAAGTCATCTGAAAGAGATAAAAAAAAAAATGTCAAGATAAATCTGTTGTAAAGAAGTTTCATCAAACTCCAGTTTAATGAAAAAATTTTCAATAAAATCCTTAACACAGTCAAAAAAAGGTAGATGAATTGATTTCAAATCACAACTTGAATCAATTAATTCACATTTAACAAAAAATTCACTGCAGGATATTAGCGTTATTTGAATAACAAGTTTGATGTAATCAACTCCTTTTGCACAAAAATTATGCAAGACCTAAATGATCTTAAGATAAACAAAAGTAGCTCCAATGTTATTAATGAATGCTTCAGTAATGTAAATTTAGACGAAGATGTTAGGCAGCCAATCCTTAAGTTTGGTACCATTTGGTCAGCAAAGGAGTGGAATAAACGTGTAGGAAAGTTGGAACGTAATAATAAAGAACGAGAAAAAGATAAAAAACAATTAAATAGTAAAACTTTTCTCAAGTATTTGTATATAAAAGGGGTACCTGAATCAGCGAATACTGAATGGTTATCAACTTTCGTCAAAAACAATTTCAAATTTCAATACTCGTATAACTGTGTTAAATTGTAAAAATTTGACACCCAAATACTAGGTCGGCAAAAAAAAAAATTCATATGTTTCAAATTTGCAACAAGACCTGACGACTTCAATTTCCTGCTAAATAATAATTCAAAAAATAAGTGGGCATCATCTAACCTAACAACAGAGGAATGGAATGACGTTATTTCAAAGCGTAAGCTGACAAAGTTGAAAAAGTAAAAAAAAAATGTAAAAATATTAGGTAGAAGTCGTACATTTTTTGTAGCAGTGGATTCCGCCCGAACCGGCGCTTATTTAATTATTGAAACACGATTTTGCGTTAAAAACAAATAAAAACAAGTAAAGAAACAGTCAGTCGGTGCAACCGACTTAGAAATACCCTACACCTATTTGGTTCAAATTTAAGGACATATCCATAAGTCATTTTAACACCATAGAAGCTGTTATTAATTTGATCGTAAGACATAGCTAACCAAATTAACTGTATAATACTAAAAACATTTTCTAATTACCCTATCTATTAAAAAATACTACAAATTCTTACTAATTTATCTATTTAAAAATATTAAAAAACAAACAAACTTGAAATAAATGAAAATATATTTATTCCAATTCAATTACAAAATGAAAAAATTCTAATTATTAAATTTTGTGATAAAAAGATAATCAAAGCATAATATATTTAATAATCCAAATTTTTAAAAATTGCAATTATTTTAAATGGTTAGTTTATATACCTAATAGAAAAACTTATAAACGCAAAATATGCAATAAATGTATTTCTAAAATACAATTAAAAATTTACACCTTTTCATATAATTCATTTAAATATAAAAATAAATTTTACATAAATGCAGCAAGTACCTTTGAACATAGCTGAACCACTACAATTAAGTCTAGATTTCGGAGACACATAGGACATAGGAAATATATTTTTTGGCTTCGAAATTAAACTCGACCACAACCAATTCCCATGGTACTTTCATTACTAGTAACCTACTGTTAAATTTCATCAAAATACCGGCATTATTTTTTGAGTTATGGTGTTTGTAAGATATATGTTTGTTAGTCCTTGAACTTTTCAAGGGTTCCAGGACCCGAAATTATGGTACGATTTCGCCCATATGCAGTCCCGTCATACTTTCAATACTAGTTAACCCTTGTACACAATTGGAACGCTCTATCTTAATTTTAAGTTACTAGTTTTATTAATTTCGATGATAAGCTTTTACACATTGGGGGGTCTAAGAGAGGTTCTGAACCACCACTCCAATTGATCCCAAATTAGGGGGGCACGCAAGAAATAGTAAAGAACACCCTTGTGGCAAATTGGAAGCTTCTACATTTGTTTCAAGTTACTATCTTTATTAATTTCGAAAATATGCTTTAAGGGCCTAAGAACTGAGTGGCTGGTCCCCGATCCACTACTCCAATGAGACCCAAATTTCAAAGACACTTACGAAATAGGAAGGGACACCCTGATACCAAATTTGGAGGTTCTATCTTCATTGGTTTCGGAATTATGCTCGTTTGGCCTAAATTCGATCAAAAAGTTCTAAGTTCCGAACCCATTGTCCAATCCTCACCGTACGTAATCACCGCCGTAGTTTCGCTGCCAATAACCTACAGCACAAATTTCATGAAGATAGCCTAATTAGTTGTTGAGTTATCGTGATATTTTATATATGTTCCTTAGCCCTGACATCGATTAAAAGGTCCGGAATCCGAACCGTTGGGCTGATTTCGCCCTTATATAGTCCACGCTGTACTTATAGTACTAGTTAACCCTTGTACACAATTTGAACGGTCTATCCTAATTTTAAATAACTATTTTTAGTAATTTCGATTATAAGCCTTTAAAACTTGGGAGGTCTGAGAGGGGTACAGAACCACCACTCCAATTGATCCCAAATTAGGGGAACACGCAAGAGATAATAAAGAACACCCTTGTGGCAAATTGGAAGCTTCTACATTTTTTCAAGTTGTTATCTTTATTAATTTTAAAGATATGCTTTAAGGTCTTCGGAAATGTGTGGCTGGTCCCCGACCCACTACTCCAATGGGACCCAAATTCACAAGACTTTTAGGAAATAGGAAGGGACACCCTGATACTAAATTTGGAGGTTCTATCTTCATTGGTTTCGGAATTATGCTCGTTTGGCCTAAATTCGATCAAAAAGTTCTAGGTTCCGAACCCATGGTCCAATCCCGACCTTACGCAATTCCCGAAGTAGTTTCATTACTAGTAACCTACAGCACAAATTTGATGAAGATAGCGTCATTAGTTGTTGAGTAATCGTGATTTTTTATATTTGTTCGTTAGCCCTGAAACCGATTAAAAGGTTCAGAATCCGAACCCATGGGCCGATTTCGCCCATATGCAATCCCCGCCGTACTTTCAGTCCTAGTAACCTACAGTTAAAATTTCATCAAGATAGCTCCATTATTTTTTGAGTTATCGTGCCTACGGACGGACGGACGGACATGGCTATATCGACTAAGGCGGTCACGCTGATCACAAATATATATACTTTTCCATATCTAGCTCGCTTCCTTTAGGTGGTTACAAACACCATACCAAAGTTAATATACCCCTTTACCTATTCTATAGGTGTAGGGTATAAAAATAGTAGATATTTCAAATCGGTATGAAATATTTTTGATGCTCCTTTAACAAACTTTGATATATATTTTGAAAAATTCACTTCGGCGGCACTACGGATTTCAATTTTTGACTTTTAAAAATTTGCACTAAATGCCGTAGTGTACGTCCGCAATACGTTGAAAAATTATACTTCGGTCCAGCCCCGACAATTTTTTAAGTTATATAACAAAGTGAAAATTTTAAAATTAACATATTCCTAACAAAATAGGAATTAATAAAAACAATAGGATACACATCTGGCCTTGGAATAGATAGGAATGGTTTAAGGTCAGAAAATTAAAAATTGGGAATAAGCCCCGCGAATTATACTTTTGATCTGACTATAATCAATTACACCTCAATCAGTAATTTAAAATATAGAATATACATAGAATTACTATAATAGAATGGCAAAAGAATGTTCCCGACTCTTTTCTTCCAACGGGATTTCCTATCCTGAAGTTACAGACAAAAAATACATATGCATTTTCTTATACGTATACAAATGATACGGCTACTTCTTCTGTATTGTTTAAATTTGAATAAATGAGAATGTTTAACAAGCAGTTTCTCATTGGTTTTTTTGTTTATATTATTACATTGAAATACATTTGGATTGGAAAGTTTGAATATTGTAAGTTATTTCGTAAAAAGATATTTACTATTTGATTTAATTTACTATTAATCTTAAATGTTTACTTTTTAATATTGTATTTATAATTGAACAAAACATCAAGAAAGAAATTTGAATAAATTTGAAGAAATTGCAGTCAATTATTTTAAAAAATAATGGAATTTCCGTCAAGTATACATGTTTTTAGGTGAATTTTAAAAAACTTATATATTTTGATTCATTCAGGTTTTAATTCATCGTGAAAATAAAAATAGGTAAATCAAAAACCAATCATAATTTTTTGAACAAAACAATAAGTATTTATAGTCTTTCGTGAATATATAAACATTTTTAGCTATTTTTAGATATGAACGAACCTTTTGCAAATATAAAATCAATATTTATGTTATCCGTAAGGAGGTTTTTGATTTCTGTTTCAGATAACTTAACGTTTCCGAATAGAAAATTAAAAATATTTTTCTTTACCCTTTTTATTCAATTAAAATTTTATTTCTTATTTAAAAACTTTAGCATTATAATATGATTTTTAAATTGGTTCTATTTAAATAAAGACAATTTTTTGGTAAATTTACAGAACGGTCTCTTTATAAAAATGGAAAATGGAAAACAGAAACCAAAACGAAAATACCTTTAAAATAAATTAAAAAAATAGTTTCTTAAAAATAGTTTTCACTTAAAAACAGAAATATTCGCGAAGAAACTAGTAAATACATCAAACGGTACACGTACTTATTTCTGAAATTTGTCTGAAAATTTTTTCTCTATTGCCATTCTACTTAGTACTAGTAATTCTATGGTATATTTCAATGTTCTTTAATCGAAATAAAGTAAAAAGCAAAAATATGTACATAATACAGCACACGGATGGTTCACTTAAAAAAACAAAATTTTTTCCCAGCTGTTTTCTGTTTATATACGAATTTGACGCAAATCCTCCACAGCTTTTTTTAGGTTCCATTCAAAATTTTTTGGATTTTCATTTGACCATTTAGTCCTTTTGTTCAGCTTTACAAATTCCGCCATTTTATAAACAATGTTTTTTTGCTGGTTTTTGTAATTAAATTTTTGTAACATTTTGTTTATGAAAAATACTTTTTAAATTGAAAATTATAATAAAAATTAATACATTTTTAATTTTGATAATTATTTATATTTTTATTTTTATAATTTCCATAATTTAGATAAGAAATAAAACTTACAAACAAACCATTATAGATTTTTGGCTAATCAGTATAAGATTTGGAAATTTAGTATCATAATTTTTAAAGTTGTGAAAAATTTTGTGTAAAGTGATGATTATAAGGTTTTAAATTTTTATTATTTAATTCATTTAGTAATGTAATATTTTTAAGTTTAATATGAGCAAGAAAGGAAGTTAAATTTTTAAATATATATAATTTCTCTGAATGTGAAAATAAACAGTTTTGAAATATAAATAGCTTCTTTTATTTAAAAACATAAATAGCTTGGAAAAGTGGTAAAGGGGTCAAAAAATGGATAATTTAAAATTAACAAAAAATCTAGATTTTATATTTTTACAAGTAAAATTTATACCGATGTCAAAATGTCTTTCCATATTATTTTGCTCAGCCGTACTCGAAATATTTGAACTGAGCACGTAGAGCTGAGAGTAGTATGTATATGCCGTTTCAGCGGCAGCAAAAGCTCAGGAGCTTTTTTAGTGCCGTTTCAGCGGCAGTAGTCAGTAAAAGTTCTCCTAAAGTTATGCAATAAAATTGTGATAAGTAAAAAGTTTTGTGCTTTTGAGTATTTTAAATTAAGCTTAGCGGTTAGAATATCAGTTATGTTTAAATTTCAAATTAAAACAATAATATACTTAAACTAGTTTGAGTCTTTGAGTATTTTAAATTAAGCTTGGTTGTTGGGATATCAGTTATGTTTAAATTTCAAATTAAAACAGTAATAAGCTTAAGATATTGTGCTTATTGTTCTTAATTAAATATGAAAAGTTTTTAAAGTTTGGTTTAAGTACAAAGTTAATATTATCAAAGTTTAAGCTGATTTAATATTTCTATGAAAATCAAAAAAAAGTTTTATAAATTAAAAAAAATAAGCTTAAGCTATTGAGCTGAATATTTTTAATTAGATATGGAAAGTTTTTTAAATATCAGTTATGTTTAAATTTCAAATTAAAACGATAATAAGCTTAAACTAGTTTGAGTCTTTGAGTATTTTAAATTAAGCTTGGTTGTTAGGATATCAGTTATGTTTAAATTTCAAATTAAGATATTGTACTTAGTGTTCTTAATAAAATATGAAAAGTTTTAAAGCTTGGTTTAAATACAAAGTTAATATTACCAAAGTTTAAGCTTGATTTAATATTTCCGCGAAAATTAAAAAAAGTTTTATAAATTTAAAAAAAAATAAGCTTAACCTATGGAGTTGAATATTCTTAAATAGACATGAAAAGTTTTTTAAATTTGGTTTATACTTAATATTATCAAAGTTTAAGCTTGATTTAATATTTACGTGAAAAATTTAAAAAATTCAAAGCTGATAAAGCTCGTTCGTTATGTTTCAAAAATTAAGCTCCCAACTGCCATTTTAAATTTGAAAAGCTTAAAAAATCGATGGAAATTTTTTGTTTGAATATTAACTTAACTGCAAAAGTTTTGAAAAAAAATTAAAAAAATAAACGTTTGAAATTATATTGTTAATAATATAAAGGCGTGATCATGAATACAAATTGAAAACGTGATCAAGTTCAAGTTAAAAAGAAAAAAAAATATAAAACTTGGTTTTAAAAAGTTGTTTTTAATATTAAATAACATTATAGCATGTTTTACTAAAATTTAATAAATTATTATTCATTAAATAATATCTTTTTTATTTATCCATGAATCATTTTTTTTATCAAAGCCAAGCCACCTAACCAAAACTTGATTTCTTATTATTTTTTCTACAAGGTAAACATTAGGAAATTTAACAGATGTAAGTTCAGGTTCATAAAAACTGCCTTTTATTTGTTTTTGTGTGTAATCAAGTAAATTGTATGTTATTGGATCAGTTCTTTTTATTTTCGCTATTGTATAAATTTCTGTTGACCAATTAGGTTGATAACTTTTTGCAAATATACCTTTAAATTTACTTATACGAACAAAATCTCCAACTTTGTATTTTGCTTTTCGGAATACTTTTAATTTATTGTAGACAGTTTTTAATAAAAATTTCTCATTTTTCTTTGTAACATTTTTAGGTGGAAGTTTAATTGTATGATGATATGTTGAGTTATATTTTTCTTGTTTGAGTCTTTGAGTAATTTTAAATTAAGCTTGGTGGTTAGAATATCAGTTATGTTTAAATTTAAAATTAAAACAGCAATAAGCTTAAGAAATTGTGCTTACTGTTCTTAATTAAATATGAAAAGTTTTTTAAAGGTTGGTTTAAATGCAAAATTAATATTATCAAAGTTTAAGCTTGATTTAATATTTCCGAGAAAATTGAAAAAAGTTTTATAAATTAAAAAAAAATAAGCGTAAGCTATTGAGCTGAATATTTTTAATTAGATATGAAAAGTTATTTAAATTTGGTTTATACTTAATATTATCAAAGTTTAAGCTTGATTTAATGTTTACGTGAAAAATTTTAAAAATTCAAAGCTGATAAAGCTTGTCCGTTATGTTTAAAAATGAAGCTTTTAACTGCCATTTTAAAGTTGAAAAGCTTAAAAAATCAATGGAAATTTTTTGTTTGATTATTAACTTAACTGCAAAAGTTTTAAAAAAAATTAAACAAATAAACGTTTAAAATTATATTGTTAATTTTTTTTTTTTTTTTAACTTGAACTTGATCACGTTTTCAAAATTTTAAGCTTGATTTAATATTTCTGTGAAAATAGAAAAAAAGTTTTATAGGTTTTGAGTTGAATATTCTTGATTAGATATGAAAAGTTTTTATAGTTTTGGTTTAAGTACAAAGTTAATAAACAAAACTAATATCAATGTTAAAATTGAAAGACACTTTTAATGTGTGTATAATATTTTTTATTTTATTTAAACATCTTTAAATTGTGATTTTTTATTAAGCAAACAAAAATTTGATTTTTTTTTTTGTTTTTCTTACAACTATTGCTCAATGGCATAATGCCCCAATCATATTTTTTTATGTTATCTTCAGTTACATATCTTTTATTATCTAATGAACTTAAAGCTACTTTATTTAAATTTTGTGCATAAATTGTATGTAAATATAATCTAAATATTTTCATTTCTTTGAAACAAGTTTTAATTTTTAACAAACAATTTTTATAATTATCTAATGTCAAAGTTTTCAAAGCTTCAAGTTTTCAGTAAATCTAAAAACAGTTTAGGAATTTTACCTTTCGGTGGAACTTTGTTTTCAGCACAAAAAGGAAAATCATTGTGCAAATCATGTAAATGTTGAGGGTAATCTAAATCCACTTCTAAAACGTAACCAGTTTGCGAATCATCGGCAACAGAAAGCACATCAATATTTTCAGGAGTATCAACCCATTGAAAATCTTTATAAGGTAAATATTGGATCATTGCCCATCCATATAAATTGTTGGCATCTTCATATACTATATATTTGGAAGGTTCGTTTTTTTTATAAGACTTCCCCATAAATTTATTATTTGCCACTGAATGTCTAAGTGAACAATGACTAATTCCACCACGTATCCCTTTTTTAAAAAAATTATACATATCAACATCAGTTAACAACTCTAATTTCATATCAGTGTATTTTAACATAGCCGCCCATGACAAACCTGGTGTAGTGTAAAAATTTGCAGGATCTAAAGAATAGATTTTGGAGCTTATTTTTCGAAAGTTTTCAAAAACATAAGTCAAAATAAGTACATCTGTTTTAAGGTAAAGTTTAAGATAGTCCCATAAATTTTGACATTTAAACGTATTCCATACATTAACTGCATGAATGTAGCCTTCATCGGAACATGGTGTGTTTGTCATTTGATTGGTAAAATTTTCTTGTGGCGGAAAACATGTTTCGTCAAGTCGTTCAATGGAATTTAAATACTCATAGGGAAAAACTCCCTTTCGAGTCATAAGTTTAAATTTTTCATTATTATTGAATTCTTTTTTTATATGAATCAAATCGTTTTCATTTAAATTTTTACACAATGAATCAAGGCTATAAGCCATAAATCTGAAGCTATCGAGAAAACGTAAATAAAATGAATGATTATTTTCTATTGTAATTTTTTTAGATAATGAAATATAACGTTCTTTATTCAAAGGAATGACACCAATATGTCCATTCACTTCGTTTAGTTCTTTAAATAAAAGATGGCAATCATTTTTGAAAAATTGTGAAAAAATATTAGGAAAAAATTTTATCGTCTATACAATAAGTTGCAATAAGAATAAGCAGGACCTCTATAACTGCCAGAAAAGTGGCAATGGTCTCTAATTCTATTATTAAAATCTAAATGCTTACCACATATGTGACACGTTTCTTGAACCAATTGTTGTAGCTGCTCATCCAGTGTTAGCGGATTCATCGGTTTTGAACTCATAAAGAAGGCTGAATATAATTCACTGCATGTTTCTGCCAATGATCGGATAAATTCCTTAGCACAGTTAGCTCCAACAAATTCTTTGAAACAGCTTAGACCATCATCAAAAGAACATTTTTTGTAGTAAGAGAAAGCTACTGGAACATGTTGATGAATGTTTGTTGTTGAAGACATCGTGGAATCAGAATTGCATGTTGCAATAGGTTGTAAAATACTCTCAGCATCGGCATAAATAACAAAAGGTGCTTTGAATTGTTGTTGATAATTCTTAAACTCTAGTGTATTATTTTCAACAGACGGAAGCTTTGTAACTACTTTATTGCATTCGGGTTTGTGTAAGTCACGTTGTTGTAATGTATGAAAATGTTGCAAGCACATATTACAAATATAAACTTGATGAGTATTCCTTGTTACAGACTGACTTATCAATCTTGATAAATGTTTTATGTAAACAAAATGAAATTTTTCATCCCTTTCCAAAAGCAATAAATTGACATGAAACTTTTTTTCACATTTTGTCAAATAAAATGGTTCTACAACCTCATATTTCTTGTTAATGACTTCCAATCCAAACAAATTTATGCTTATGTCATTATTAAGTTCTTCGAATAAATTTAGTTCAGACAATTTAGTTGGAAATTGCATATTGCCAAAATTAATTTGTAAAACATCGCCAAACTCAAGCTTGACAATTTGTTGAGAAATCTCACTAATTTTGTATGAAGATGTTCATTTTGCACTTTCAGCGCAAGTTTGTAAGGTTGATACTAAACTCCACTTAAAACAGAAGTTATCATTATTGTGGATATTAACGCAGGCTTTTTTATCTTCTTTGTTTTTTGGTAACTTAAAATAACTAGAAACGTGGATTGGTTCATATTTATTAATATTTATTTCCAAGTGTAAAATTCTAATCAACGCCCAGCCACTATCCTTTTCTTAGAAGTCTTTTGCTTGTTGTTGAATAACGTCTTTAGTATTTTCAAAAAAAATCATTAAGATCGTCTGCCTGTGTAATGCTTAACATTCGAGTTTGAAAAGATTTAATTGATATATTTTCAAACTCTTCTTCTGTTGGTTTTATATATTCGCCGAAAAGTTCCAGATTCGCCTTAATGACATTGTGCTTTTTTATTGATTGTCTCAACAATTCAATGATATCGGTTTGAGCCTTTTCTAAAAAGTGTTATGGGTTCAATATGCCTTCATCATCATTATCTCTAATAAATGTTTCTAGTCTATTTTAAAAACATTCATTAATACACCTAACATTAGTTTGAATGACTTCTACTGCATTTTTATACCCTACACCTATAGAATAGGTAAAGGGGTATATTAACTTTGGTATGGTGTTTGTAACCACCTAAAGGAAGCGAGCTAGATATGGAAAAGTATATATATTTGTGATCAGCGTGACCGCCTTAGTCGATATAGCCATGTCCGTCCGTCCGTCCGTCCGTCCGTAGGCACGATAACTCAAAAAATAATGGAGCTATCCTGATGAAATTTTAACTGTAGGTTACTAGGACTCAAAGTACGGCGGGGATTGCATATGGGCGAAATCGGCCCATGGGTTCGGATTCTGGACCTATTAATCGATCGAAGGGCTAAAGAACATATATAAAAAATCACGATAACTCAACAACTAATGACGCTATCTTCATCAAATTTGTGCTGTAGGTTACTAGTAATGAAACTACTTCGGGGATTGCGTAAGGTCGGGATTGGACCATGGGTTCGGAACCTAGAACTTTTTGATCGAATTTAGGCCAAACGAGCATAATTCCGAAACCAATGAAGATAGAACCTCCAAATTTGGTATCACGGTGTCCCTTCCTATTTCCTAAGTGTCTTGGGAATTTGGGCCCCATTGGAGTAGTGGGTCGGGGACCCGCCACACATATCCGAAGACCTTAAAGCATATCTTTAAAATTAATAAACATAACAACTTGAAAAAATGTAGAAGCTTCCAATTTGCCACAAGGGTGTTCTTTACTATCTCTTGCGTGTTCCCTTAATTTGGGATCAATTGGAGAGGTGGTTCAGTACCCCTCTCAGACCTCCCAAGTTTTAAAAGCTTATAATCGAAATTACTAAAAATAGTTACTTAAAATTAAGATAGACCGTTCAAATTGTGTACAAGGGTTAACTAGTACTATAAGTAAAGCGCGGGCTGTATAAGGGCGAAATCAGCCCATGGGTTCGGATTCTGGACCTTTTAGTCGGTGTCAGGGATAACGAACATATATTAAAAATCACGATAACTCAACAACTAATGAGGCTATCTTCATGAAACTTGTGCTGTAGGTTATTGGTAATGAAACTACGGCGGTGATTACGTACGGTGAGGATTGGACAACGGGTTCGGAACTGAGAACTTTTTGATCGAATTTAGGCCAAACTATCGTAAGTCCGAAACCAATGAAGGTAGAACCTCGAAATTTGGTATCAGGGTGTCCCTTCCTATTGCGTAAGTGTCTTTGAAATTTGGGCCCCATTGGACTAGTGGGTCGGGTACCAGCCACTCAGTTCCGAGGACCTTAAACCATATTTTCGAAATTAATAAAAATAGTAACTTGAAACAAATCTAGAAGCTTCAAATTTGGCCCAGGGTGTTCTTTACTATTTCTTCCGTGCCCCCCTAATTTGGGATCATTTGGAGTGGTGGTTAAGGACCTCTCTTAGACCCCCAAATGTGTAAAAGCTTATCATCGAAATTAATAAAACTAGTAACTTAAAATTAAGATAGAACGTTCCAATTGTATACAAGGGTTAACTAGTATTGAAAGTATGACGGGACTGCATATGGGCGAAATCGTACCATGGTTTCGGGTTCTGGAACCCTTGACAAGTTCAAGGACTAAAAAACATATATCTTAAAAACACCATAACTCAAAAAATAATGCCGGTATTTTGATGAAATTTAAACTCTAGGTTACTAGTAATGAAAGTACCATGCGAATTGGTTCTGGTCGAGGTTAATTTCAAAGCCAAAGAATATATTTCCTATGTCCTATGTGTCTCCGAAATCTAGACTAAATTGTAGTGGTTCAGCTATGTTCAAAGGTACTTGCCGCATTTATGTAAAATTTATTTGAATATTTAAATGAATTATATGAAAAGGTCTAAATTTGTAATTGTATTGTAGAAATACATTTATTGCATATTTTGCGTTTATAAGCTTTTCTATTAGGTATATAAACTAACCATTTAAAATAATTGCAATTTTGAAAAATTTAGATTATTAAATATATTATGCTTTGATTATCTTTTTATCACAAAATTTAATAATTAGAATTTTTTCATTTTGTAATTGAATTGGAATAAATATATTTTCATTTATTTCAAGTTTGTTTGTTTTTTAATATTTTTAAATAGATAAATTAGTAAGAATTTGTAATATTTTTTAATAGATAGTGTAATTAGAAAATGTTTTTAGTATTATAAAGTTAATTTGGTTAGCTATGTCTTACAATCAAATTAATAACAGCTTTTATGGCGTTAAAATGACTTATGGATATGTCATTAAATTTGAATCAAATAGGTGTAGGGTATTTCTAAGTGCGGGGAAACAGGTATAAATAAAGGCTTTTTGAGTTCCAGCAGGGCCGCGCGGGCGCTAGAGCGCACGTGCGCTCTAAATTTTTAAAACTATTAACGGACCTTTCCAGACCGTTTCGGACCTTCACTTTTTTCAATCAATTCACTTCCTCTAATTTCGGTTCATTTCTTACTTTTTTTTGAAAACCTGTCCGGCATGAAAAATATAATTTAAAAATAAAGGCTTTTGAGTTCAACAAGGCCGGATAATCTAAAAAGCCATAAATGTACAATAAATGTACAATTAAAACATAAATGTGATTTATGTCAAAAAGCATTTGGTAGGAAAAAAAAAATTTATTAGAACATATAAAACAACAGAAAAGGTTATGAAAATACAAAATTTTGCAAGAAGTGCAAAACAGCCATCTCAAATAATTTGTGGAATTACCACATTCGGACAAATGAACTTAAAAAAAATGCAGTAGAAGTCATTCAAACTAATGTTAGGTGTATTAATGAATGTTTTTAAAATAGACTAGAAACATTTATTAGAGATAATGATGATGAAGGCATATTGAACCCATAACACTTTTTAGAAAAGGCTCAAACCGATATCATTGAATTGTTGAGACAATCAATAAAAAAGCACAATGTCATTAAGGCGAATCTGGAACTTTTCGGCGAATATATAAAACCAACAGAAGAAGAGTTTGAAAATATATCAATTAAATCTTTTCAAACTCGAATGTTAAGCATTACACAGGCAGACGATCTTAATGATTTTTTTTGAAAATACTAAAGACGTTATTCAACAACAAGCAAAAGACTTCTAAGAAAAGGATAGTGGCTGGGCGTTGATTAGAATTTTACACTTGGAAATAAATATTAATAAATATGAACCAATCCACGTTTCTAGTTATTTTAAGTTACCAAAAAACAAAGAAGATAAAAAAGCCTGCGTTAATATCCACAATAATGATAACTTCTGTTTTAAGTGGAGTTTAGTATCAACCTTACAAACTTGCGCTGAAAGTGCAAAATGAACATCTTCATACAAAATTAGTGAGATTTCTCAACAAATTGTCAAGCTTGAGTTTGGCGATGTTTTACAACTTAATTTTGGCAATATGCAATTTCCAACTAAATTGTCTGAACTAAATTTATTCGAAGAACTTAATAATGACATAAGCATAAATTTGTTTGGATTGGAAGTCATTAACAAGAAATATGAGGTTGTAGAACCATTTTATTTGACAAAATGTGAAAAAAAGTTTCATGTCAATTTATTGCTTTTGGAAAGGGATGAAAAATTTCATTTTGTTTACATAAAACATTTATCAAGATTGATAAGTCAGTCTGTAACAAGGAATACTCATCAAGTTTATATTTGTAATATGTGCTTGCAACATTTTCATACATTACAACAACGTGACTTACACAAACCCGAATGCAATAAAGTAGTTACAAAGCTTCCGTCTGTTGAAAATAATACACTAGAGTTTAAGAATTATCAACAACAATTCAAAGCACCTTTTGTTATTTATGCCGATGCTGAGAGTATTTTACAACCTATTGCAACATGCAATTCTGATTCCACGATGTCTTCAACAACAAACATTCATCAACATGTTTCAGTAGCTTTCTCTTACTACAAAAAATGTTCTTTTGATGATGGTCTAAGCTGTTTCAAAGAATTTGTTGGAGCTAACTGTGCTAAAGAATTTATCCGATCATTGGCAGAAACATGCAGTGAATTATATGCAGCCTTCTTTATGAGTTCAAAACCGATGAATCCGCTAACACTGGATGAGCAGCTACAACAATTGGTTCAAGAAACGTGTCACATATGTGGTAAGCATTTAGATTTTAATAATAGAATTAGAGACCATTGCCACTTTACTGGCAGTTATAGAGGTCCTGCTTATTCTTATTGCAACTTATTGTATAGACGATAAAATTTTTTCCTAATATTTTTTCACAATTTTTCAAAAATGATTGCCATCTTTTATTTAAAGAACTAAACGAAGTGAATGGACATATTGGTGTCATTCCTTTGAATAAAGAACGTTATATTTCATTATCTAAAAAAATTACAATAGAAAATAATCATTCATTTTATTTACGTTTTCTCGATAGCTTCAGATTTATGGCTTATAGCCTTGATTCATTGTGTAAAAATTTAAATGAAAACGATTTGATTTATATAAAAAAAGAATTCAATAATAATGAAAAATTTAAACTTATGACTCGAAAGGGAGTTTTTCCCTATGAGTATTTAAATTCCATTGAACGACTTGACGAAACATGTTTTCCGCCACAAGAAAATTTTACCAATCAAATGACAAACACACCATGTTCCGATGAAGGCTACATTCATGCAGTTAATGTATGGAATACGTTTAAATGTCAAAATTTATGGGACTATCTTAAACTTTACCTTAAAACAGATGTACTTATTTTGACTTATGTTTTTGAAAACTTTCGAAAAATAAGCTCCAAAATCTATTCTTTAGATCCTGCAAATTTTTACACTACACCAGGTTTGTCATGGGCGGCTATGTTAAAATACACTGATATGAAATTAGAGTTGTTAACTGATGTTGATATGTATAATTTTTTTAAAAAAGGGATACGTGGTGGAATTAGTCATTGTTCACTTAGACATTCAGTGGCAAATAATAAATTTATGGGGAAGTCTTATAAAAAAAACGAACCTTCCAAATATATAGTATATGAAGATGCCAACAATTTATATGGATGGGCAATGATCCAATATTTACCTTATAAAGATTTTCAATGGGTTGATACTCCTGAAAATATTGATGTGCTTTCTGTTGCCGATGATTCGCAAACTGGTTACGTTTTAGAAGTGGATTTAGATTACCCTCAACATTTACATGATTTGCACAATGATTTTCCTTTTTGTGCTGAAAACAAAGTTCCACCGAAAGGTAAAATTCCTAAACTGTTAGTTGACTTAACAAACAAATGCAAATATATTATCCATTATCGAAACTTAAAACAGTGTCTTCGAAACCCCCTGATTCTCAAAAAAATTTATAAAGTACTAAAATTCACACAAAGCAATTGGTTAAAAAAATATATTGATTTAAATAACGTACACAGGTCAATAGTTAAAAATGCTTTTGAAAAAGATTATTTTAAATTGAATAATGCTGTTTTTGGTAAAACAGCAGAAAATGTAGATAAAAGAAAAATTGTCAAAATAGCTATCTCTTGGGAAAGTGAAGGAAGACATTTAGGTGCTCGAGCGTTAATAGCAAAACCAAATTATCACAGTCACTCTAGATTTACTGAAAACTTGAAGCTTTGAAAACTTTGACATTAGATAATTATAAAAATTGTTTGTTAAAAATTAAAACTTGTTTCAAAGAAATGAAATATTTAGATTATATTTACATACAATTTATGCACAAAATTTAAATAAAGTAGCTTTAAGTTCATTAGATAATAAAAGATATGTAACTGAAGATAACATAAAAAAATATGATTGGGGCATTATGCCATTGAGCAATAGTTGTAAGAAAAACAAAAAAAAATCAAATTTTTGTTGGCTTAATAAAAAATCACAATTTAAAGATGTTTAAATAAAATAAAAAATATTATACACACATTAAAAGTGTCTTTCAATTTTAACATTGATATTAGTTTTGTTTATTAACTTTGTACTTAAACCAAAACTATAAAAACTTTTCATATCTAATCAAGAATATTCAACTCAAAACCTATAAAACTTTTTTTCTATTTTCACAGAAATATTAAATCAAGCTTAAAATTTTGAAAACGTGATCAAGTTCAAGTTAAAAAAAAAAAAAAAATTAACAATATAATTTTAAACGTTTATTTGTTTAATTTTTTTTAAAACTTTTGCAGTTAAGTTAATAATCAAACAAAAAATTTCCATTGATTTTTTAAGCTTTTCAACTTTAAAATGGTAGTTAAAAGCTTCATTTTTAAACATAACGGACGAGCTTTATCAGCTTTGAATTTTTAAAATTTTTCACGTAAACATTAAATCAAGCTTAAACTTTGATAATATTAAGTATAAACCAAATTTAAATAACTTTTCATATCTAATTAAAAATATTCAGCTCAATAGCTTACGCTTATTTTTTTTTAATTTATAAAAACTTTTTTCAATTTTCTCGGAAATATTAAATCAAGCTTAAACTTTGATAATATTAATTTTGCATTTAAACCAACATTTAAAAAACTTTTCATATTAAATTAAGAACAGTAAGCACAATTTCTTAAGCTTATTGCTGTTTTAATTTTAAATTTAAACATAACTGATATTCTAACCACCAAGCTTAATTTAAAATTACTCAAAGACTCAAACAAGAAAAATATAACTCAACATATCATCATACAATTAAACTTCCACCTAAAAATGTTACAAAGAAAAATGAGAAATTTTTATTAAAAACTGTCTACAATAAATTAAAAGTATTCCGAAAAGCAAAATACAAAGTTGGAGATTTTGTTCGTATAAGTAAATTTAAAGGTATATTTGCAAAAGGTTATCAACCTAATTGGTCAACAGAAATTTATACAATAGCGAAAATAAAAAGAACTGATCCAATAACATACAATTTACTTGATTACACACAAAAACAAATAAAAGGCAGTTTTTATGAACCTGAACTTACATCTGTTAAATTTCCTAATGTTTACCTTGTAGAAAAAATAATAAGAAATCAAGTTTTGGTTAGGTGGCTTGGCTTTGATAAAAAAAATGATTCATGGATAAATAAAAAAGATATTATTTAATGAATAATAATTTATTAACTTTTAGTAAAACATGCTATAATGTTATTTAATATTAAAAACAACTTTTTAAAACCAAGTTTTATATTTTTTTTTATACCCTACACCTATAGAACAGGTAAAGGGGTATATTAACTTTGGTATGGTGTTTGTAACCACCTAAAGGAAGCGAGCTAGATATGGAAAAGTATATATATTTGTGATCAGCGTGACCGCCTTAGTCGATATAGCCATGTCCGTCCGTCCGTCCGTCCGTCCGTCCGTCCGTAGGCACGATAACTCAAAAAATAATAGAGCTATCTTGATGAAATTTTAACTGTAGGTTACTAGGACTGAAAGTACGGCGGGGATTGCATATGGGCGAAATCGGCCCATGGGTTCGGATTCTGGACCTTTTAATCGGTTCAGGGCTAACGAATAAATATAAAAAATCACGATAACTCAACAACTAATGACGCTATCTTCATCAAATTTGTGCTGTAAGTTACTAGTAATGAAACTACTTCGGGAATTGCGTAAGGTCGGGATTGGACCATGGGTTCGGAACCTAGAACTTTTTGATCGAATTTAGGCCAAACGAGCATAATTCCGAAACCAATGAAGACAGAACCTCCAAATTTAGTATCAGGGTGTCCCTTCCTATTTCCTAAGTGTCTTGTGAATTTGGGTCCCATTGGAGTAGTGGGTCGGGGACCAGCCACACATTTCCGAAGACCTTAAAGCATATCTTTAAAATTAATAAAGATAACAACTTGAAAAAATGTAGAAGCTTCCAATTTGCCACAAGGGTGTTCTTTACTATCTCTTGCGTGTTCCCCTAATTTGGGATCAATTGCAGTGGTGGTTCTGTACCCATCTCAGACCTCCCAAGTTTTAAAGGCTTATAATCGAAATTACTAAAAATAGTTACTTAAAATTAGGATAGACCGTTGAAATTGTGTACAAGGGTTAACTAGTACTATAAGTACAGCGCGGACTATATAAGGGCAAAATCAGCCCAACGGTTCGGATTCCGGACCTTTTAATCGATGTCAGGGCTAAGGAACATATATAAAAAATCACGATAACTCAACAACTAATGAGGCTATCTTCATGAAATTTGTGCTGTAGGTTATTGGCAGCGAAACTACGGAGGTGATTACGTACGGTGAGGATTGGACAATGGGTTCGGAACTTAGAACTTTTTGATCGAATTTAGGCCAAACGAGCATAATTCCGAAACCAATGAAGATAGAACCTCCAAATTTGGTATCAGGGCGTCCCTTCCTATTTCGTAAGTGTCTTTGAAATTTGGGCCCCATTGGAGTAGTGGATCGGGGACCAGCCACTCAGTTCTTAGGCCCTTAAAGCATATTTTCGAAATTAATAAAGATAGTAACTTGAAACAAATGTAGAAGCTTCCAATTTGCCACAAGGGTATTCTTTACTATTTCTTGCGTGCCCCCCTAATTTGGGATCAATTGGAGTGGTGGTTCAGAACCTCTCTTAGACCCCCCAATGTGTAAAAGCTTATCATCGAAATTAATAAAACTAGTAACTTAAAATTAAGATAGAGCGTTCCAGTTGTGTACAAGGGTTAACTAGTATTGAAAGTATGACGGGACTGCATATGGGCGAAATCGTACCATAATTTCGGGTCCTGGAACCCTTGAAAAGTTCAAGGACTAACAAACATATATCTTACAAACACCATAACTCGAAAAATAATGCCGGTATTTTGATGAAATTTAACAGTAGGTTACTAGTAATGAAAGTACCATGGGAATTGGTTGTGGTCGAGTTTAATTTCGAAGCCAAAGAATATATTTCCTATGTCCTATGTGTCTCCGAAATCTAGACTTAATTGTAGTGGTTCAGCTATGTTCAAAGGTACTTGCTGCATTTATGTAAAATTTATTTTTATATTTAAATGAATTATATGAAAAGGTGTAAATTTTTAATTGTATTTTAGAAATACATTTATTGCATATTTTGCGTTTATAAGCTTTTCTATTAGGTATATAAACTAACCATTTAAAATAATTGCAATTTTTAAAAATTTGGATTATTAAATATATTAAGCTTTGATTATCTTTTTATCACAAAATTTAATAATTAGAATTTTTTCATTTTGTAATTGAATTGGAATAAATATATTTTCATTTATTTCAAGTTTGTTTGTTTTTTAATATTTTTAAATAGATGAATTGTAAGAATTTGTAGTATTTTTTAATAGATAGGGTAATTAGAAAATGTTTTTAGTATTATACAGTTAATTTGGTTAGCTATGTCTTACGATCAAATTAATAACAGCTTCTATGGTGTTAATATCCATAAGTCATTGGATATGTCCTTAAATTTGAACCAAATAG
Organism: Dolichopus griseipennis; assembly: GCA_963082915.1. NCBI lineage: Eukaryota > Metazoa > Arthropoda > Insecta > Diptera > Dolichopodidae > Dolichopus > Dolichopus griseipennis. Next base: position 130,890,847 of record OY720443.1, on the reverse strand, counting down.
GTGTAGGGTATTTCTAAGTCGGTTGCACCGACTGACTGTTTCTTTACTTGTTTCTTTTTAACTTGAACTTGATCACGTTTTCAATTTGTATTCATGATCACGCCTTTATATTATTAACAATATAATTTCAAACGTTTATTTGTTTAATTTTTTTTCAAAACTTTTGCAGTTAAGTTAATATTCAAACAAAAAATTTCCATCGATTTTTTAAGCTTTTCAAATTTAAAATGGCAGTTGGGAGCTTAATTTTTGAAACATAACGAACGAGCTTTATCAGCTTTGAATTTTTTAAATTTTTCACGTAAATATTAAATCAAGCTTAAACTTTGATAATATTAAGTATAAACCAAATTTAAAAAACTTTTCATATCTATTTAAGAATATTCAACTCCATAGGTTAAGCTTATTTTTTTTTAAATTTATAAAACTTTTTTTAATTTTCGCGGAAATATTAAATCAAGCTTAAACTTTGGTAATATTAACTTTGTATTTAAACCAAGCTTTAAAACTTTTCATATTTTATTAAGAACACTAAGTACAATATCTTAATTTGAAATTTAAACATAACTGATATCCTAACAACCAAGCTTAATTTAAAATACTCAAAGACTCAAACTAGTTTAAGCTTATTATCGTTTTAATTTAAAATTTAAACATAACTGATATTTAAAAAAGTTTCCATATCTAATTAAAAATATTCAACTCAATAGCTTCAACCGAAATATTCAACCCGAATGCAATAAAGTAGTTACAAAGCTTCCGTCTGTTGAAAATAATACACTAGAGTTTAAGAATTATCAACAACAATTCAAAGCACCTTTTGTTATTTATGCCGATGCTGAGAGTATTTTACAACCTATTGCAACATGCAATTCTGATTCCACGATGTCTTCAACAACAAACATTCATCAACATGTTCCAGTAGCTTTCTCTTACTACAAAAAATGTTCTTTTGATGATGGTCTAAGCTGTTTCAAAGAATTTGTTGGAGCTAACTGTGCTAAAGAATTTATCCGATCATTGGCAGAAACATGCAGTGAATTATATTCAGCCTTCTTTATGAGTTCAAAACCGATGAATCCGCTAACACTGGATGAGCAGCTACAACAATTGGTTCAAGAAACGTGTCACATATGTGGTAAGCATTTAGATTTTAATAATAGAATTAGAGACCATTGCCACTTTACTGGCAGTTATAGGGGTCCTGCTTATTCTTATTGCAACTTATTGTATAGACGATAAAATTTTTTCCTAATATTTTTTCACAATTTTTCAAAAATGATTGCCATCTTTTATTTAAAGAACTAAACGAAGTGAATGGACATATTGGTGTCATTCCTTTGAATAAAGAACGTTATATTTCATTATCTAAAAAAATTACAATAGAAAATAATCATTCATTTTATTTACGTTTTCTCGATAGCTTCAGATTTATGGCTTATAGCCTTGATTCATTGTGTAAAAATTTAAATGAAAACGATTTGATTTATATAAAAAAAGAATTCAATAATAATGAAAAATTTAAACTTATGACTCGAAAGGGAGTTTTTCCCTATGAGTATTTAAATTCCATTGAACGACTTGACGAAACATGTTTTCCGCCACAAGAAAATTTTACCAATCAAATGACAAACACACCATGTTCCGATGAAGGCTACATTCATGCAGTTAATGTATGGAATACGTTTAAATGTCAAAATTTATGGGACTATCTTAAACTTTACCTTAAAACAGATGTACTTATTTTGACTTATGTTTTTGAAAACTTTCGAAAAATAAGCTCCAAAATCTATTCTTTAGATCCTGCAAATTTTTACACTACACCAGGTTTGTCATGGGCGGCTATGTTAAAATACACTGATATGAAATTAGAGTTGTTAACTGATGTTGATATGTATAATTTTTTTAAAAAAGGGATACGTGGTGGAATTAGTCATTGTTCACTTAGACATTCAGTGGCAAATAATAAATTTATGGGGAAGTCTTATAAAAAAAACGAACCTTCCAAATATATAGTATATGAAGATGCCAACAATTTATATGGATGGGCAATGATCCAATATTTACCTTATAAAGATTTTCAATGGGTTGATACTCCTGAAAATATTGATGTGCTTTCTGTTGCCGATGATTCACAAACTGGTTACGTTTTAGAAGTGGATTAAGATTACCCTCAACATTTACATGATTTGCACAATGATTTTCCTTTTTGTGCTGAAAACAAAGTTCCACCGAAAGGTAAAATTCCTAAACTGTTAGTTGACTTAACAAACAAATGCAAATATATTATCCATTATCGAAACTTAAAACAGTGTCTTCGAAACCCCCTGATTCTCAAAAAAATTTATAAAGTACTAAAATTCACACAAAGCAATTGGTTAAAAAAATATATTGATTTAAATAACGTACACAGGTCAATGGTTAAAAATGCTTTTGAAAAAGATTATTTTAAATTGAATAATGCTGTTTTTGGTAAAACAATGGAAAATGTAGATAAAAGAAAAATTGTCAAAATAGCTATCTCTTGGGAAAGTCAAGGAAGACATTTAGGTGCTCGAGCGTTAATAGCAAAACCAAATTATCACAGTCACTCTAGATTTACTGAAAACTTGAAGCTTTGAAAACTTTGACATTAGATAATTATAAAAATTGTTTGTTAAAAATTAAAACTTGTTTCAAAGAAATGAAATATTTAGATTATATTTACATACAATTTATGCACAAAATTTAAATAAAGTAGCTTTAAGTTCATTAGATAATAAAAGATATGTAACTGAAGATAACATAAAAAAATATGATTGGGGCATTATGCCATTGAGCAATAGTTGTAAGAAAAACAAAAAAAAATCAAATTTTTGTTGGCTTAATAAAAAATCACAATTTAAAGATGTTTAAATAAAATAAAAAATATTATACACACATTAAAAGTGTCTTTCAATTTTAACATTGATATTAGTTTTGTTTATTAACTTTGTACTTAAACCAAAACTATAAAAACTTTTCATATCTAATCAAGAATATTCAACTCAAAACCTATAAAACTTTTTTTCTATTTTCACAGAAATATTAAATCAAGCTTAAAATTTTGAAAACGTGATCAAGTTCAAGTTAAAAAAAAAAAAAAAATTAACAATATAATTTTAAACGTTTATTTGTTTAATTTTTTTTAAAACTTTTGCAGTTAAGTTAATAATCAAACAAAAAATTTCCATTGATTTTTTAAGCTTTTCAACTTTAAAATGGTAGTTAAAAGCTTCATTTTTAAACATAACGGACGAGCTTTATCAGCTTTGAATTTTTAAAATTTTTCACGTAAACATTAAATCAAGCTTAAACTTTGATAATATTAAGTATAAACCAAATTTAAATAACTTTTCATATCTAATTAAAAATATTCAGCTCAATAGCTTACGCTTATTTTTTTTTAATTTATAAAAACTTTTTTCAATTTTCTCGGAAATATTAAATCAAGCTTAAACTTTGATAATATTAATTTTGCATTTAAACCAACATTTAAAAAACTTTTCATATTAAATTAAGAACAGTAAGCACAATTTCTTAAGCTTATTGCTGTTTTAATTTTAAATTTAAACATAACTGATATTCTAACCACCAAGCTTAATTTAAAATTACTCAAAGACTCAAACAAGAAAAATATAACTCAACATATCATCATACAATTAAACTTCCACCTAAAAATGTTACAAAGAAAAATGAGAAATTTTTATTAAAAACTGTCTACAATAAATTAAAAGTATTCCGAAAAGCAAAATACAAAGTTGGAGATTTTGTTCGTATAAGTAAATTTAAAGGTATATTTGCAAAAGGTTATCAACCTAATTGGTCAACAGAAATTTATACAATAGCGAAAATAAAAAGAACTGATCCAATAACATACAATTTACTTGATTACACACAAAAACAAATAAAAGGCAGTTTTTATGAACCTGAACTTACATCTGTTAAATTTCCTAATGTTTACCTTGTAGAAAAAATAATAAGAAATCAAGTTTTGGTTAGGTGGCTTGGCTTTGATAAAAAAAATGATTCATGGATAAATAAAAAAGATATTATTTAATGAATAATAATTTATTAACTTTTAGTAAAACATGCTATAATGTTATTTAATATTAAAAACAACTTTTTAAAACCAAGTTTTATATTTTTTTTTTCTTTTTAACTTGAACTTGATCACGTTTTCAATTTGTATTCATGATCACGCCTTTATATTATTAACAATATAATTTCAAACGTTTATTTGTTTAATTTTTTTTCAAAACTTTTGCAGTTAAGTTAATATTCAAACAAAAAATTTCCATCGATTTTTTAAGCTTTTCAAATTTAAAATGGCAGTTGGGAGCTTAATTTTTGAAACATAACGAACGAGCTTTATCAGCTTTGAATTTTTTAAATTTTTCACGTAAATATTAAATCAAGCTTAAACTTTGATAATATTAAGTATAAAAAAAATTTAAAAAACTTTTCATATCTATTTAAGAATATTCAACTCCATAGGTTAAGCTTATTTTTTTTTAAATTTATAAAACTTTTTTTAATTTTCGCGGAAATATTAAATCAAGCTTAAACTTTGGTAATATTAACTTTGTATTTAAACCAAGCTTTAAAACTTTTCATATTTTATTAAGAACACTAAGTACAATATCTTAATTTGAAATTTAAACATAACTGATATCCTAACAACCAAGCTTAATTTAAAATACTCAAAGACTCAAACTAGTTTAAGCTTATTATCGTTTTAATTTAAAATTTAAACATAACTGATATTTAAAAAACTTTCCATATCTAATTAAAAATATTCAACTCAATAGCTTAAACTTATTTTTTTTAATTTATAAAACTTTTTTTTGATTTTCATAGAAATATTAAATCAGCTTAAACTTTGATAATATTAACTTTGTACTTAAACCAAACTTTAAAAACTTTTCATATTTAATTAAGAACGATAAGCACAATATCTTAAGCTTATTACTGTTTTAATTTGAAATTTAAACATAACTGATATCCCAACAACCAAGCTTAATTTAAAATACTCAAAGACTCAAACTAGCTTAAGCTTATTATTGTTTTAATTTGAAATTTAAACATAACTGATATTTAAAAAACTTTCATATCTAATTAAGAATATTCAGCTCAATAGCTTAAGCTTATTTTTTTTAAATTATAAAACTTTTTTTTAATTTTCATAGAAATATTAAATCAAGCTTAAAGTTTTATAATATTAATTTTGTATTTAAGCCAAACTTTAAAAACTTTTCATATTTCATTAAGAACAATAAGCACAATATCTTTGAAATTTAAACATAACTGATATCCCAACAACCAAGCTTAATTTAAAATACTCAAAGACTCAAACTAGTTTCAGTATATTATTGTTTTAATTTGAAATTTAAACATAACTGATATTCTAACCGCTAAGCTTAATTTAAAATACTCAAAAGCACAAAACTTTTTACTTATCACAACTTTATTGCATAACTTTAGGAGAACTTTTGCTGACTACTGCCGCTGAAACGGCACTAAAAAAGCTCCTGAGCTTTTGCTGCCGCTGAAACGGCATATACATACTACTGCTGAGCACGCTCTGATTAAAAAAAAAAACAGACAAATCACAAGCTCTGAGCACTCAGTACAGTACCCCTAGCTATAATTGTCATATGAAGTCATATGATATCATATGATGGATAAACTTCTGGAAAGGGATTGTGAGCTATCAAGATGACGTCATCACATAACGGTACTAAATATCTTCAAGTTTCCGAATATATATACTATTAGTGGCGATGGCCCTATCTAGTGGGCGAAAAATGCATTACAAAAATTTCCTAAGATTTTGTAGCATTTTAATTAAAATGTTATATTTTTCCTGTAAGACAATAAACTGGAACCAATATCTTACAATATTGTAAGGCATGATCAAAAATTATACATATATAGATAAAGCAAGTAGAACGAAAAATCTCTCACTATATTTTGTGAAATCCTATGCCCCACGAAAAAGAAAAAACGATATTATACATTTGTAAAAACATATACCTTTCTCATCCAACACATTGTTTTATATTATTATTATTTTCTTAAAAAAAAAAAAGTAAAAAATAGTAAAAAAAAGTTTAGAGTTGGTAAATTCATTTTATTTTTTAATGAGTTTGTATGTTTCTATGTAATACTGATAAAACCAATACCAAGTAAATATACATATATTTAACTACTGGTTTAACTTAATAAAATTAAAGTTTAACTTAATTTTAATTTTATATTTTTAGAAAATTAAAAAGCCGAATTGAAGTTATATAATAAATAAAATGAATAACGTTCAATTCGGCATAAAAACCCTTTAAAAAAATCAAATTAAAAAAATTATAAACATGTAGCTACTATGTTGCATAAAACTATAAGAATAAAACAAATGTAAAACTATAATTTTAGTAAAACAATAACCAAATAAATATGTAATAAAATAAACAAAAATAAATTATTTAATATTTTTCATTGTTTAACAAAAGCTCATCCACCTGTTCCACTTCAAGATTCAATGCTCTGGTGACAAGTTGAAGAGTGTGGAAAAAAAAGATAAATTAGAAATTTTTAAACATTTTAAATGAATAAAAAGATAAATTAGAGTAAAATTTTAATTTTATGGCTCTGTATAAAGTATTGAAAACCTAATATACTAAAAATTTGTTGAGAAATTAATAATTTATTAGTTAAAATTTATGAAAATAAAACGACAACTTACCGCTCAAATTTGAATTTTTCTTTAATAACTTTTTGGCTTTAACTTTTTAACCCCTTTAAAACTAGCAACCGAAATTTAATAGGTAATTTCACAATGAAACGACAAGCCACTAAGAGTTAAAATATAAAATCCCAGCCATTGAAAATAATACTATGAAAAAATTACCTACACCATCTTCCAGTGTTTTTTTTTAAACATAAAATCATATTAAAATATAAACACATATGTAAATAAAACAAACATACATTTCAATACATTTGACTTGACTTGATCAACACGTCTATTGACCATATTGTATATTAAAGCTTATATAGTTTCTGGTGTTACCACATTGAAAGACTAATGTAATTTACCCTGATTTTTCAAAATGTAAGATTTTGAAAACTAACATATTAAAACTTTAAAAAATTAGTTTTTCTAAAAGTTATGTAAGATTTGGAATTTATTTTTTGAATATATAAAATATTTAAAATATAACTTTTAATATATTATAATTTAATTATAATTCATATTATAATATAACTTATATTATATAAATATATAATTTAAAATATAAAATGTTAATACAACAACAAAAATTATTTGTTAAAATTTTTAAAACCACTAATCAGTTATAAATTTATTAAATATATTTTTAATTTTATTTTATGATTTACAGCGTTTTGGTAAAATATTTTAAATGTTTATTTTTAAAAAACCGAATAGTTTCCTTTAATTTAACCAAATTAGCTTAACTTAACAGATACGCGTATTTCGTTTTAATTCCTGATTTTGTGTACTACTTGCAGACTTCTTTAGCGTTTGTACTCGAATGACTAATCAGTTTTAAATTTCTAAAAAACTAAATTTTAATTTTTTTTTTAAATATTGAGGTTTTTAAAACTTAAATTAAAAAAAAATAAATTTTTTAATCATGCAAATGATATGGCAATATTGCATTAATTTACATACACATCTTCATTAAAAAAAAAAAATTTAATTCAAATATTGTATGAGGATATTAATAGTTTGATACTTGGTTAAATGGTTTGATGCAGTCGGCAAATTTAAAATTTTATACTAGTAAATAAGTTTTATTTGAAAAAAGTAATAAAAAATAAAAGAAAGCAGAGGTTATTTTTAAAATTTTTCTATATAAACTTGTATTTTGTCATTAAATTTTAATAATCGTATTATTTTTATATTTGTTACATATACCACATATTTTGTGATACCCAGAAAAACTATAAAGGCAAACACTATGAATAGTGGAAGAAAGCATTAGTGAGAAAGAGAAAGCATATGTGGCAATGGTTTTAAGAAAAAATTACGAGAATTTTTATTGACATTTTTTGTTCTACTTGCTTTATCTATATATGCATAATTTTGATATTGTCTTTCATAAACATCTTGTTTCAATCTGAATCGGTGCTACCATTTTGAGATATTGCAATTTCAGGTGGAAATTTAAAACAAAAAAAAAAAAATTTGAACTTTCAAAAAAACCACTATAAGTATGAAATTTACAAAAACACTCTGTATTTTTTTTATTATACTGTTAGAAAGGTCTTTTGACACTCTTTCCAACGGTGTATAATAAATATGATATATGTTGACAAATAACCCCACCAGAGAACATAAATAAAAAACTGACACAACAATTTTATTAAAAAATACATTTTCATACTTTATTTCTCATAAATTTATTTTGGGTTTTTGTTTTTCAGTTTAAATAATTATTTAAAAATGTAAGAATGTACTTTTTAGTTTGATACAACATTGAGTCGGGTTTTAGTAATTTATTTGGAGGATTTTTGGAGGTGGTGGTACCCCATAGTTCTAAAATTTTTGTTGTTGAAATATGTATGTAAAAGTATAATTAGAAAGGACCTTAGAGTTGGCTACAAAATCAGAATTATGCGCTTTTTCCAGAATATTTATAAACATATACATATATACACAAGAATCTGAATCAGGAGGGATCTTAAAGTTGAATTCTAAATCAGGATTGCCGCTTTTTCCAGAATATTTATATGTATGTTTCTATATACAATGTTAGAAGAGATTTTAGAGTTGGATTCTAAATCAGAATTTCCGCTTTTTCCAGAATATTTAAAAATATTTATGAATACCTATGCCAGATTTTGAATTAGAAAGGATTTTAAAGTTCAATTCAACTATTAGAGTTGGACTAATATATTCTTTATTTATTTATTTGTTTCATTATTTTTAATTCTTTGCATCTTAATAACTCACATGTTATTATACAAAAATATACAAATAAATGTAAATAGGTATATATTTTAAATATATACTGAATAATGCCTACTCATTTATGTGCATAATCTGTAATTATATTTTAGTAGTTTTTTTCCAAGTACATGCTTTGATACGATTATTCCATTTATTATAAAGGTTATCTTGTTATCTTTAATTAAAATAATGAAATAAAAATATAATCCTTATCTGCACAAATTTTAAACTAACTATAAAATCCCTCCTGATTGAAGAACTAACGTATAAATATTCTGGAAAAAGCGGAAATCCTGATTTAAAATTCAACTCTAAAATTTCTTCTAATATTTTATATACAAACACATATATAAATATTCTGGAAAAAGCGGCAATCCTGATTTAGAATTCAACTCTAAAACTTTTGTAATGTATTTTTCGACCACTAGATGGCGCCATTGCCACTAATAGTATGTATATTCGGAAACTTTGAGATATTTAGTACCACAACCCCTCTCCGGAAGTATATCCCATATGATTTTGTTCGATTGTATGACGGTTCATATAACTAAATATAATTGTCATATCCATCATTCGTTATCATTAAGAAATCATTCGTCAAGTCATAGGCATACGAAACGAAGCGTACATTTCATATGATATCATACATACCAGGAAACTAAATTGAAAAGAAACTAAAAATAACTTAATAAAGAAATAAAAATACATAAATTTCTAATAATTAAATGTTTATGTTTGGCATTTTATGCGTATGATTGGTTATGACTATTATAGTTAGGGTTATGATTTTGTAGATCATAGGTAATCTTATCTAATATTTATCGAAAGTTGATATGGCATCATATGTGTATATAGTTAAGCGTAGTACGATTTTTTTTGACAGCTCATGCTCTGCTCTGATTTAAAAAACAAACGAAGAAGAGGTAGTACTGCAGTGTTATCAATTGATTCTGACAAAAATGCGCTAAAAACTTCATTTTTTTCCTAATTCCACACTTTTATTAAAAATTCCACAAAAAAAAATTAGTTTAATTAATTATTAAAAAATATATTTAGGCAGGTTAGGTCTAATATTCCAAAATTTTGACTTAATTAAAATGGCGTTTCGTTGAAAATCCAATAGACCTCTTTCGTTTCTTAAACCATATGTAGTAAAAAATATTACAGCTAAAGTATTTGTACCATTTTATTTTTATGATTGATTTTAAAAATTTTCAGTTGACTGAAGATTCTTTCAATACACGAATAAATTAGGGAAAATTGGCACATTCACAGATTTTTTAAATTCAAACACTCTTTTCCAATACATACATGAATTGATAAAAGTATAAGAAAAAGGTTAAATATCCGTTAAATTACTTTTGATAAAATTTTAGTCAACCACCTTTATTAGTTATACACTAATGATTATGTAAAAGATGAAGTTACATGGCAACCACTCGAACTCACTGCACCACTCCAACTAAATTTTGCACAACTTAAAAATTAAACAAAAAAAAATAAAACTAAACTATTTCTGGCAAAATCATACAAGTATTAAAGAGACTTCTAAAGCAGGTCCAAACTTTGTCCAAATTTTCTATAAAATGACGATATAATTACATGATATGTTTTGTGGTGTACGACTAAAATCGTACCAAATGTGACTAAATATACATAAAATTGTACTTTTCCCCTATACAAAAAATACATTGACAATCCGTGTAGCGTTTTTTATCTATAATTTATAAAGAACATTGCCTGTGTGAACTTTTAAATGTCATAGCTATATAAAAGAATAAAATTTTCTCTATTTTATTAAATACATAACTTGTTAAATATTTATAAATGTCTTTTTGTAAAATGTACAAACAATAAGTACAAAATAAATTTGTATTACAAAAGCTTTAAGAAATTTGTTTCAGTTTTGAAAAGAAAAAAAGCAAAAATAATAGCATTGATACTGAAAAACTGAAATTATGATGAATGTTTGTAGGCTTTGTATTGCAGAAATTTCGAACGAAAATAGCAAATATATTTTTGATGAAGATTTGAATATAGCTAAAATTATTGGAAAGTATCTGTGGTTTGAGGTAAAGAAATGTAACACTTAAAAAATATTTGAAGATTACTTTGAATTATTTTAGCCTAAAGTTGATGATATTTTGCCACAAGTAATATGTCATTATTGTTGGAAAGATCTATCCAATTTCGATAAATTTTATGGGAAAGTTGCACAAGCACAAAGTGTTTTATTAATGAATAAAAAAGATAATGCATATATTTGCGATTTGAATATAAAAAGTGAAAATTATGAGGCTAATTCAAATGACAGTTTTGACATATTGCATTCTCGTACAAATAACTCCGAGGATGAAAGAGGTAATTTCCGATTACAGATTATGTTGTGAGAATCAATTTCAATTAAATTGTGATTCGATTTTGATTACTAATCGCTAATGCGGATTAATTAATTCCATATTATCTGATTTGATTATGAAGGATGTATAAAAGCTTATTTTTGTTTTGGTGTCTTAATTGTAATTGCCTTTCACCTTAAACTCATATTTAAAAAAAAATAGATTAATGTTAAAAAAAAGAAATATACAATTCTGGCGAAGTTCTAAATTAACTAAATAAAAATTATTGTTCTTATAGAGTGTACATACAAAAGGAAATAATATATTTGTCCAACCCTTTAATGGGCTTATATATTTTTTTTTAAAAAAGAATTTTAAATTATTTTGAAAAGAAGTGTTTGAAAAAGTTCTAATATTAAATGTAATACCAAAAAAAAAAACGTATTGCAAAAATAAAATATATATAATTAAAAATTAAATTAAACAAATTGAAGTATAAATAGTTATATTTTAGTAGGATCAAAAAAAAATAAAGGTTATTGAATTAATTCTCACAACGCTACCTATTATGTAAGGTACGTATTTATTAACAAAAACTTTTTTAGAATTGCTTTTCTCAACGAGGAATGATATTCAAAATAAATCTGAAGAAATTAAAAAAAAAAAAATAGGATCTAATTGTTCAAGTAATAATTCTAAAAGATTCTCTACTAAAATTGAAAAAAGTAAAGAAAAGATAAGTCCAAAAACTCGTTTTGATGAAATAGATAAGAAGATATCCGACTTTATGAAATTGTTCTGTGATATTTGTCTGCTAGAATTCACAAAGTTTTCTGAAATAAAAAGTCATTTTCGTGTTGAACATAATATGATAGGATATGTAATATGTTGTGATAAAAAATATAATAAAAGAATTTATTTATCAGACCACATAGATTGTCATCTTAACCCAGAAGAATTCAAATGTAATATATGCAATCGAATACAAAGAAATCACAATGCTTTGCGCCAACATATAAAAGTTACTCATGAAAAACCAAAGAATTTTAAATGTGAAATTTGCGAAAAACTTTTAGCTTCTAAATTCGCCCTTGAGCTACACAAATATACCCATATACCAGAAAATGAAAAAAAGTTTAAATGTCCTGATTGCGAAAAAGGGTATGACGAATTTTTGAATTTTTTATGTAACCAAGTAATACAAATCAAAAAAACATTTCAGCTTTGCTTCAGAAATACAATTAAAATCCCATTATACAAAAGTTCACGAAAATCTAGCAAATAACGTTTGTCATATATGCGGGAAAACAATAAAAGATAACGCATTGTTTAAACGACACCAATTAGAACATGATGGAATAATGGAACCGAGAGCTCAATGTAAAGTTTGCGGTCGGTATTATTTTTCCCTGCTGTTAATATTAAATAATGTTTTATTCATACGAACGTTTTATAGATATTTGGTTAAAAAATGAAATGTCCCTAAGAAAACATTTAAGAAATTTACATGATGACTCGAATGTGGAACACATTTGCCCCATGTGCAAGAAAAAATGTCCAACAAGGTCAGCACTAAAATCACACAAATTTTATGTTCACAGTAATCGAACTTATGAATGCACAATATGCAAAAAAGAATTTAAAAAAGCAATTTCACTAAAAGTATATTTTGCTCCTTGAATACATGTAATCATTTATAATTATTTAATTTTTAGGAACATATGACAACGCACACTGGAGAAATTTTATATACTTGCCCGCATTGCCCTAAAACTTTCACTTCAAATGCAAATCTACATCATCATCGAAAAAAAGAACATCGCTTAGAATGGGAACAGAAAAGAGCTAACACAGTTCTTAAACGATCTATTAATACTGAAACAAAATAAATGTTTGACTTCTTTTTATTCATTATACTTTTATAATTTATAACAAATATTTATGAGTATCAATTCAATTTTTCAATTCATTTTTTTTAATTTCTCTGAGTCTTATGACTGGTGGTTAGATGGTTAAAATGAGATAAATTTCCTCTGTGTCCCCGAAATAGGGGTTCAATTTGAGTGGGGTCGAGGTAATTCTCTTAAAATGTATAAATAAAACCTCCTAAGATTTAAGAGGTATAAATTTTGATTCACCTTTCTCAAATCTAAGTCTAAAATTGTACTCAATAAAACTAAAATCAATTCAATTCAAAGTTATTTTTATAAGGCAAAAAAAAAAGTGGGTATGTACATTAAGTCAGCAATACTAAGTAAAAACAAGTAAAGAAATAATCCTTCGAGTGCAACGCACTTAGAAATGCCCTAGACCTATTTCATTCAAATTTAATAAGAATTCCATAGGTCATTTTAAAACCATTAAAGCTTTTATTAGCTTGGTCGTAAGATAGCTATGTCTTACGATGTAAAATACCAAATTGATTTTAATGCTAAAATTTTTTTCTAATTTGTCAATTCAAAAATGTTAAAATTTTTTTCTAATTTATCAATTCAAAAATATTAAAAATTCTTAATAATAAAAAAAAACCAAAAACCTTAAAAAAAATGTATTAATAAAATGCAATTACAAAATTACATTTTTAAAATTTTTTATCCAACTCAATGAAATTTTACACCCATGCAACATTTACTTCTTTTCAGGATTTTTTGCTGTACTGCATTTACTGTTGAATAAATAAGAACCGTTGATTAATTATTTCAATTTTAAATAATTTTTAAATTTATTCTCTTAATTTACTTATTTTTTAATGTTATATGTAATTCAAGTTTTAATATTTTAATTCTTTTAAGTTGTAATTCTAAGAAATTTAGTTATATTTAATTAATAGATTTTTATGTGGTTATTCTGAACTGTTTCGACGAACCAAAATTCGAAATGTTTCGACGAACCAAAATTCCGCATTTAGTATGCTGCAATCAGAATTTATTTCACGATCTGGAAAATGTAATTTACATTTCGAATTTTTATTTTTTGTGTATGCTGTAGTCCGTCGAAAAAGGAATGAAAATGAATGAAATTTCTTTCGAAACAATTAGTCATTCGAAAAATATTTTGCGAAACATATGATTGTGATGTGACATCAGCAAAAAGTGTTTGCAGTCGAACGGATTTCATACCATTTTTGTCGAATGCGGAACGAACTTTTTCATTCGAACAAAACTTTCGACGAACAACGGCAACGGCAACGACAATTTGTTTTTGTATTGTATTGTAATAGCCGTTGTTGTTATCATTGTGCGTGGACAGTAAACATATTAGGAATCCTATTTAGTTTTCCTTGAAATATGACGGGATCCAGATTACAGGTATGGAAAAGAAGATTGAAATAATCCAATTAGAATTGGTAAATTCTCATCTTTTATATTTATGACAAAGAGTTTCGAGCACTTCTGTTTTAAAAATAAAGTTTTACAATCATAATGCTGCTGTTATCTGTGTCTCTAATTTTCATTAAATACAAAGTTATTCAAAAGAAATATTAATTTGTGATAATATGTATATAAAAATATTTATGTATATAATTTGATGGCTTTTAAGGTTAATTAACACCACCTTTGAATAGTTTTTTATGACAAAATTTAATAATTGAAATTTTTCAAAATTGAAATTAATTTAAATTCTAAGTATAAAAAAAGGAAATTTAATTGTATTTTAAAAAAATTTTGTTACGAGTACATATACATATATATCGTATATTTTAGTTTGAAACAATTACATATGTATAAACATTCTCAATTGATAAATTTCTTTTTTTACAATTTAGTATGATATCTCCATCAGTCTTGTGACTGGTGGTGAAATGGTAAAAAGACTATGTATAATTTTAATTTAATTCTAAGGTTGAGTATAATCGACTATAAGTATATAATTTGTATATTAAATAAGTTGATTTTCTGTATCTTAGAGTTTTTTCTGATTAATAATTTAAAAATAATGATTGAAAAAAGGAAAAAATAGTAAATTTATAAGTCTGAAATAATAAAAAACAGGAATTAAAAATTTTCAAATTTACAATTTAAAGTAAAAATAAAGTATTAAAGAAAAGAATAAAATTTTATTAAGATAAGTATTGTAAGAATTTATAAATATTTGCAGAGTTTTTAATATGGTCCGGGAGCAGATTGAACGCTCGAATAGCCAAAGGTATTAGACTATTTAAGTTCTTATTTGTTTTGCTGTTAGGTACCTACTTCATATATTGTAGTTTCTAGTAGTTCGGGCTGAAGTTTCGACCCTCTTTTTAATTGTAATATTTTCTTTTGTTTTGTTTTGAAATACTTGTATACATATTTTGTTTTCCAATTTGGCACATGGGTGTTCTGTACTATTTCCTGCGCGCTCCCTAATTTTGGATCAATTGGAGTGGTGGTTCAGTACCTTTCTTAGACCCCCTCAAGGTTTAAAAAAGCTTATCATCGAAATTAATAAAAATAGTAACTTAAAATTAAGATAGAACGTTCCAATTGTGTACAAGGGTTAACTAGTATTTAAAGTATGAATGGGACTGCATATGGGCGAAATCGTACCATGGTTTTGGTTTCCGAAACCTTTGAAAAGTTCAAGGGCTAACAAACATATATCTTAAAAACACCATAACTAAAAAATAATGCCGCTATTTTAGACTTAATTTTGGTGGTGGTTCAGGTCCTATGAAATCCTAAAATTAAAAAGCTAATCTTCGAAATTCATGAAGTTAGAAACTTTAAATTTGATACACGAGGGTTCTTTCCTATTTCCGTTTTTACTTAATACTTTTATATTTTTAAAAGGTTAAGATTTTTACCATGAAACATAACGTGTAATCGATAATGTCATATGCACGTAAAATACTTTTGCATCTTATTCGATATTGCAGTCGACAAAAGCATTGTAACTTTTAATGTTGTCAGCGCTATCTACATTTGCACTGTACCTAATAATGCAAAAAACAAATGTCACGTAATTAATAATGTCATATGCAAGTCATATGCTGTAAATTTTAAGCATATGTGTAAATAAAAATTTTCAAGTGCGTAGTTTGATTTTGAAATTTGTGCTAGTCATAACGCAAGTTTTCTCGTTTGTTTCTTTTTGTTTGTTTTGCAAAATGAATTTTGAAGAGGATAGGTAATATTTTAATGTAAATGAATTGTGTAAATTTCTTTTAAAAATATAAAAAAAAATTATAGTACTGCACATGGCAGTGATAATGAAGACAATGAAGAAAACGATTACTGGACCACAAATTTTATAAGACTTCTAATTTCAGTACGGCTTGATTTTGAAGCCAGATGAACGGTGAACTAGGAGGACCTTTGTTTTTTATAATTAAATGTGGCATTAGTTCCTTTTCTAATTTCTACAATTTTATTTTAATATACTAATTAGTAAACTTTTTGAAGAATTTTATTTTTATTAGATTTAACTTACATTAAATACATCTTTAGTCATACGAAAATGGCTTTCAAAAGTTTTAGGATCATAATTTTCGATGACATTTATATACCTTTTCACTTTTAGTATATTATTTCTTACATTTGCGTTTGTAATTAAAAATTTTATAACCTTGTATTTTATCTTTTTTTGTTTATTTTTTTTAGTTTGTAGAAGCAACTGAATTTTGCTGCATTTATGTAAAATTTATTTTTATATTTAAATGAATTATACCTAAAGTTCTAAATTTGTAATTTTATTTTAGAAATACATTTATTGCATATTTTGCGTTTATAAGCTTTTTTAATAGGTACATAAACTAACAATTTAAATTAATTGCAATTTTGAAAAATTTGAATTATTAAATATAATTAGCCTATCACAGTGAACAGTTAGCACGTAGAGGTGCGGGCAAAAAAAAAAGGTTTACATAAGCACTTAAAGATTGTTCGTAATGTTTGAAAATTCAGCTTATTTGATTATGAACTTGACCAGACAGTTTTTGAAACAAATTATTACATGCTTGAACTAAAAATTTTTAAAAGAAATGAACTAAATATTTTATATTAAAAGTTGTAAAAGTTTGGTTTAAATATAAAATTATAAAAATTTTACTTAATTTAATATGTATTTAAAAAATTATAAAGTAGTTTTGAATTCAAAGTTATTAAAGCTTGTCCATTATATTTTATTTAAATTAAACGTTTTTTAAGTTTGGTTTAAATATAAAATTATAAAAGTTTAAACTTAATATAATATTTATTTGAAAAATTATAAAAAAAATTTTAGAGTAGGTTTTTAAATCAAAACTAGTAAAATTCGTCCATTATGTTTGAAAATTAAACTGCTAACTGTTATTTTGTATTTTGGAAGTTGTTTTGTTTGATTATTAACTTAGTTTAACTAAAAAAGTTTTAAAAAAATAAAACAAATAAACATTTGAAACTATATTTTCAATAATATAAAGCCTTAATCATGAAATACAAATTCAAAAAGTGATCAAGTTCAAATTAAAAAAAAAAATTATATAAAAAACTTGGTTTTAAAAAGTTGTTTTTAATATAAAATAACAGCATTGCATTTTTTTATTAAAAAGTTAAGAAATTATTAACGAAACGTTTTTAAGTTTTTTAAGTTTGAAAGAAAAGTTTTTTAAGTTTGGTTTAAATATAAAATTATTCAAGTTTAAACTTAATTTAATATTTATTTGAAGAGTTAAAAAAAAAAATTCATAGATGGGTTTGAATTCAAAGCAATTAAAGCTCGTCCGTTATGTTTGAAAATTAAGCTGAAAGGTTTATAGGTTTATGGAAATTTTTTATTTAATTGTGAACTTACCTAATATCCTATTCACACTACTCGAAAGTAACATGTTACCTGCGTTAACGTGTTACTTAGTTGTTAAAATTTCCAAGTAACTAGAAATTTGTATGAAAAAAAATTGTCAAAAGTATTGTGAAAGTAACATGTTACTCAGTTTAACATGTTATTTTTTAAGGTTATGTACTTCAGTTTTTTAATATAATCGATATTTTTTCGATTCATCGAAGTTTTTTTGAGTCTTCATACCCTTGGATTACAGCTGTTTTGAAATTTTAAATTTGAAATTTGAATCAATAATAGTTAATTATAAAAAAAAAATATAATTTGAAGCAATAATTATTCGTTATTTGCAATATAGAAAGGTAAGTATATAATTTAAATTTGTAATACTAATTTTTAATAAAAATTATATATGTACGTGAAAAATATTAACTAAATTTTTATTTGCAGATGTCTGAAAAAAAAGAAAAAAAAATCTGGAATGATGAACAATTCAAAATTTTTATAAATATTTGGAAAGAGAAAAAAGGAGACTTAAACAAAGCTAAGAGAAATTCCCATATCATTTTAGAAATACAAAACGAACTTGAAATTAAAATCGAGGATGCACAATTTAAAATCAAAATATAGGTATGTCATTTTTTTTTCAACATATTTTTATAACAGTAACAAGATTTAGTTTTAGGAAAGAAAAAAAAGATATTGGTCCAACAGGAGGATCACCTTCTGAGTGGGAATTCTTCGATGATATGAAGGATATTCTGGGGTCCAGCAAATTCATAAATTCCATGGATTTTATGGACGAATGCTTTGAAGATAAAATGAAAATAAGTTAATATCATTTGAAGAAAGAAAAACTATAACTTTAGAAAAATTATATGAAGAGACTGTTAAATTCAATGAATTATTGTTAAAAAAATTATAAATCCATAAAATGAAATAAAAAATAAACTACTGATAAATATAAACTAATAGCATTTCTTATTGAAATTCCGCTACGTGCATTTAAATTTATATTTATATTATATTAATTATTATATATATATTATATTTCATTTTTATATTTAATTATGAACTCTGTTGATAAAAAACATAAATAAAAATTTTAAATCAAACTGTCAAATTTAACAACTAAAAACGTAGTCTGAAACGAATTTTACTTAACATGAAATATGACGCAGATAACATGTTACTTTCGCGTAGTGTGAATAGGGTATAAAAAGTTTTGAAACAAACAATAACAAGCTTAACCTGCTTTGGTTTAAATACAAAGTTATTAAAGTTTACACTTAATTTAATATTTATTTGAAAAATTATAAAGAAATTTATAATGTTGGTTTTAAATTTAAAGCTAATAAAGCTCGTCCGTTATGTTTGAAAATAAAGTTGTCAACTGACATTTTAAAGTTGAAATTTAAGCTTTTCAATGAAATTTTTTTATATAAAAATAAAACAAATAAACATTTGTAGTTATATTAATAACTAGCTAATACCCGGTACGCGTTGCTGCGCCTCTCAATGGAGGTTTAATTTAAGTGTATTTTACGCCAAAAAGTTAACACAAAAAATACACACGATGTGTTTATTATATGTTTACACATGTACATTTTAAAATGTATGAAAGCAATCTTTTTAAGACGATTTCTAGGATTATTCTAGTAATTTTTGAAACTTTCTGTAATTCAAAGCAGTACAAACCACTTTCTAAAATTTGATGTAATTTACTTCCAAAAAAATTTTTTTTGACCAATCGTAGGACCGGCTGTTAACAGACTCAACTCCACTTTCAAGTTGCTTCACACATAAAATTTGAGGTCAACCGGTCAAATCGTTTCTAATTTAGAGTTAAGTAACGCAAAAATCTATAAAAAGCCTTTGTACCCCAATGGGTTAACGGAACTACACTTTCTCTTTGGGCAAAGCAGTATTGCGCAAAATTGGACATAATTTGCTTCCAAATCTTTTTTTTGTCAGCCGGCATGGGTTAACCAATTGCAAATCTGTTAAAAGAGTTAATTTCATTCTCAAAACGGAACACATATACAAAATTTGAAAAAAATTGGTTAAACCGTTTCTAATTTAGAGTAAAGTAACCAAAAAATTTATAAAAAGCTGTTGGGCCGCAATTGGTTAATGGAACTTAACAAAAATTTTTTGAGGCTTTCTTTTTAGCCAAAGCAGTACTTCGCAAATTTTGACAATATTAGCTTCCAAAATTATTTTGACCAACCTTCGGGCCGACATGGGTTAACAAATTCCGAATCTTTTAATAGTGCCAACTCAATTCTCACAGGGGAGCACGTATACAAAATTTGAAGAAAATCGGTCAAACCGTTTCTAATTTAGAGTTAAGTATTGAAAAAACCTATAAAAAGCTGTTGGGCCACAATGGGTTAATGGGACTCAACAAAATTTTTTTCGGGGCTTTTTTTTAGCCTAACCAGAATTTGGTAAAATCGGACAAAATTTTAACCCAAAATTTTTTTTGACCACCCGTCGGCCCGACATGGTTTAACAAATTCCAAAACTCTTAATAATGTCAACTCAATTCTCAAAGAGCATCACGTATACAAAATTTGAAGTCAATCGGTCAAACCGTTTTCATTTTAGAACAAAGAAGTTTAAATACTTGCACCACAGCCCCAACTTGGTGGTCCGTTAGAGCAAAATTTTTGGGCCACGATTTCTTTCCATACCCAAAAACCTCTATATACAAATTTTCATGAAAATCGGCTGGGCAGTTTAGGAGTCTATTCGCTACATACAAACAAACAAAAAAACAAACTTTCGTTTTTGTATATATAGATATACGTTGTGATCATGAAATAAAAATTGACAACGTGATCAAGTTCAATTTAAAAGTAAAATTTTTATTTAATTGTGAACTTCATTAAAAAAGTTTTGAAACTTATCTTCATATTTCTATAAATAATAAAAATAATGAAATAAAGAACGGCTGGGTGGCACAGTGGTTAGAGTTCCGACTTTTCATGTGAAAGATCCGGTTTCGAATCCCAAAAAATACTGGGTGGAAAATACTTTTCTAGTTTTCGACTCGACTTAGCTACCATCCGCCATTGGGTTCCAATTAATGGCTTAATCAATAATTGATTAAAGTGAAAAAAATTTTTCTGGTTTTCGTCCTTCTTTATATTTTGTTGCTGACGAATCTGATAATTAGTTACTACTAATCAACTTTCAGAACGAAATAGATTTCGGTCTTATTAATGTATTTTATGGTAATGATTTACAACAAAATATCAGCTTTCCAAATAATTATAACGAGTGGTTAGATCTTACATTCACGAGTGCATATGATAAAGTGGTGGTAAAGCTTGCTGATGATTCAGAAAACCTTTTTACTAACACTTCTCACCATAACGCAATCATCTTCGAATTTTCCACTGCTACACCACTTTCTACCAAAT
Organism: Dolichopus griseipennis; assembly: GCA_963082915.1. Lineage (NCBI taxonomy): Eukaryota > Metazoa > Arthropoda > Insecta > Diptera > Dolichopodidae > Dolichopus > Dolichopus griseipennis. The sequence continues at coordinate 130,869,353 of OY720443.1, read as the reverse complement.
CTTACAATAATATTTTTGTATATGACATCCTTAATGCTGATTATCAAAGGATCAATAATGCTTTATGAGTCATCAGTTGGAACGACCTGTTAACCGAGCGGGATATTGACTTGATTATCTCTCAATTCTATTCAAAGCTATTTGAGATGATTAACTCCTTTATTCCTAAAATTCGCAAAAAGGACAAGACAACCTTGGCTAAGCAGTGAATTCAATTAGGACATTTCGTAACCATCGCAATAAACTATACAAAATAATTAAAAATTCAAAAGAGCCTAATAATGACTTATTTATTTTGTCTTATTATTTACTTTTGAATTTATAGTCACAGATCCTAAAAAGTTTTTTGACTTCGTTAACACAAAACATAAAACATACGGTTATCCAAGCTTAATGTCAAAATACAATACGTTTTCTAAACGTCCTAAAACTATCTACAATTGACAATTGAATTCTTTTCAAAACGTTTATCGTCCACACGAGTATGTATTTGCTTTCCATTAGGAAGCAACTGAACCACCACTACAATTAAGTCTAAGTTATGGGGACACAAAGGAAATAGGAAAAACACCGTTATACCAAATTTAAAGCTTCTATATTTATTTCAAATTACTATCTTTATTAATTTCGAATATAAACTTTAAAGTCTTGAGAGCAGGCAGTACACAAAGCACTATTTTAATTCATCCAAATTTTTACGGACACAAATCAAATAGGAAAAACACTTGTGTCCCAAATTTTAATATTCTATCTTCTTTCTTTTCTATACTCGTTTGGCCTCAATTCGATCAAAAACTTGTAGAATCCGAACCCATTGTCCGATCTAAACCATAAGCATTCCCCGCTGTACTCTTATTACTAGTAACCTTTTTTTTTTTTTTTTAAATTTATCTACTTTATTTAGCTTTCTTATTGTCTATTACAAATGCTCTTTTTTATAGTTTTACTTTTATATAACATATTTTTTTTTTTTTTTAACTGTGCTATAAACAAAACAATTGATTTTGGTATAAAATAACACAGATTAAACTAAAACTAAACTAAATAAAGACAAGCAAAAATATACATGTATACTTATATAGTATATATCAATATATATATAAGTTATGTAATTATACTTATTAAAGTTATATAATATTAATTAAATTATTATTATATATTAATACAATTATTCATTCTGCATAACTCTTTCAAGCAATATGGTATTCCGCTTTAGTAGGTATTTCAGATTTTTAACAAATAATTTGATGTTAGAGGTCTGTTTAAGATCATTTATTAGCTTATTGTAGATTCTTATAGCGGAGGATAATCCGCTGCTGTGAGATAACTCCGTTCTAGATCTTGTATGATTTAAATAGTTCATGCTTCTGGTATTATACTTTGTACACTATTTCTTTCGTAACATTAATATTCTTCCTGTAAATTGCTTTTTCCAGTTTAAAAATTAATTTGGCTTTTTCCATAATAATAATTTCCGGAAGCATCGAATATCCCGTTTTTTTATAAATTTCGACTGTTGGTGTCAGCCAGCTAAACTTGTATAAACTTTTAATTGCTTTGTTTATCAAAGTACTGACCTTTTCTTTCAGCCATGTAGCGCAACTGGACCAGTTACATATATTATACCTAATATGTGACATGATATGAGCATGATATATATTATTGGCTGTTTTCCTTTTTAGTTTAACTCCACTTCTTTTAATGGCACCAAGCATTGGCGCAAATTTGGATGCTATTTTATTGATATGATTTTCCCATCTCAGTTTTTCATCAATTATTACACCAAGGTATTTATATGTATCAACTCTTTCAATTTGGACATTGTTTATCAATATTTTTAGATTTATATCAGCTTTATTCCTCATTTTATATGTTGCCTTTAAGCCAATTAATATATTTGTACAAATCCTCAGTAGTATACATGTCACTTGGGCATGGGAAAATATTTATGCAAATGAGGTATTATCCCAAGTTCAATGACCTTAACCGGCATACCGGCATCGTGATACCGGCATAATTAATTTCCGGAAAACACTTTTGTAAATAATAGACAAGGTCAACTAGAAAATGTACAACAAGTAAGTGCAATGATCTTGTTGTGATAGTATAGTAACATATATTGTAAATAATAAAAGTTTTATTTAGTTTTCACGATCAACCAGTTATTGTAACAAATAAAATGCAGATATTTAACTTGTTATTTGTATTTTAGTTTAAAGTAATTTTAAATGAAAAATAATTGGAGGCGTGTTATTAGGTGTGTTATACTCTGCAAAAAATTAATAAATATTTTGTAAAAATAAAACAAATAAGTTAAGTTTCATATAATATCATTTTTATTATTTGGGAGGGAGGTACAATAGTAAGGAAAAAAAGTGATTTATGTTTAACTGAAATATATTTTGAAAAAATTTGTTCGTGTAAATTACTTTGTAGAATATGAGGTAGAAAATGAAAGTAGTTCAAAATAGACTTATTCTATTTAGGTGTAGCCAGTCACGAGTTTTATTTTTAGTATTAATATATGCGTTAGATGGAATTTCAAACAAACTTTTTTAAACAACTATGTAAATTAAAATTTTTATGCTTGTTGTAAATTACTTTGTATGATGCAAAAAAATTAATAAAGACTTGTAAAAATAAAAAACAAATAAATTAAGTTTCATATAATATCATTTTTATTTATCCAAGAATTGTGATTTGTATCAAAACCTAACCACTTAACAAAAACCTGATTTCCTTTTCTTTTCAATATTTTTTCAACAAGAAAAGTGTCAGGATTTTTGACTCGAGTAAGTTCAGGCTCATAAAAAGAACCTGAAATCGGAGTTTTTGTATAATCAAATAAATTGTAAGTAATTGGGTCTGTACGTTTTACTTCTTTAATTGTAAATATTTCTGTTGACCAGTTTGGTTGATACCCTTTTGCAAAGGTTCCCTTATATTTACTTATGCGTACATAATCTCCAACTTCATATTTTGCCTTCTGATAAAACTTCGGTTGCATGTAAATGTTTTTCAGTATATATTTCTCGTTTGCTTTTGTAACTTTTTTTGGTTGAAGTTTAATTGTATGGTGATATGTTGAGTTGTATTTCTCAATAAGCGAGGATAAAATAGATATCCATTTATAATTACCCTGAAAACTGAACTGCCTCCACATTGAATTTTTTAAAGTACGGTTAAAACGTTCTACTATGGATGCTTTCATTTCAGAATATGTATGATAATGATTAATTTTTTTTCTTTCCATAAGTTTTCTAAATTCCTTATTAAAAAACTCTTTCCCTTGATCGGATTGAATATTTTTTGGAAGTGTTCCAGCACGTTTAAAAACATTTTTCATACCAAGTAAAACATTATTAGCATTTTTATTTTTAATTGGCTCAGCATAAGCATATTTCGAAAAGGTGTCTATTACAGTCAATAAATATTTATTTCCATTGTTAAACTTTGCATATGGAATCATTTCTACTAAGTCGATTTGCCATGTATCATTTAAACCTTTCTGAATGAATTTTCTTCGACGAAAGTTTCGTCTGGCGCCTCTATGTATTTCAGATACAATTTGTTCCCTTGACATTATGCTTGTACCAATTAATAAGATTTTTCAACTCAATTTTATAATTTTCTATAAAAGAACAGATACATGTATCCGGCCCAGATGTTGAGTTATCGTAAGCCCAAGGACAAAGACTAAAATGAGTTCCGTATATTGAAGTAAATTTTTCTGTCGCTGAATATTTTTTAATGTATTTATAAATATAATAAATACGCTGCTTGTGTTCATTCAATAACACAGAGGAATAAGATTTTAAGAACTCTTTCACTTCCTCCACCTCCATCTTTTAAACTGAGAATAAGCTATAATACAGTTTCGCTGCTTATATATATTTCAAGAACGAAACTATTTTACCTCTTAATCACTTTTAAAACACGAGCCGATAATGATATATTTTAATCATCCGTTTACAATGATGGTAGCGGGGCCATCTGGATGTGGAAAAACAACATTTGTATGCAACTTAATTAAAAATATTACTAGATTGATATATCCAAAAATTGAAAAAATAAAATGGTGTAACCCAGAAATTTCTGCTGTTCCAAGAAATATAGGTTTCCCTGATATAGACTTTTATACCAACATTCCGGAAGAGCTAAGTGAGCATGAAAATAAACCTACTTTAGTTGTTTTAGATGATTTAATGTTAGATTCAGCAAACAAACAAGTATGTGAACTTTTTACTAAAGGTTCGCACCACCGCAATTTGTCTATTATATTATTAACACAAAACGTCTTCCACCAGGGGAAATTCTCACGAGATATTTCATTAAATTGTAAATATTTGGTACTTTTTAAGAACCCTCGAGATAAATCGCAGATTTTTCCTCTAGCTAGACAACTATATCCGGAAAATATAAAAGGCTTCCTGGGGGTATATAATGAATCAACATCAAGCCCACATGGTTATATTGTATTAGATTTAACACAAGGCGTTAACGATTTGTTTCGAATTAGAACCAATATATTCTCAGAGGGATATTGCGTTTGTTATTGTGCTACAAAAGATTTAAACAATTGCTTAAAATATGAAACGATTGAAGAAAAACCGACATATGTTACATGTTCTAGAAAAATGCAACAATAAGAATTTTCGCAAAAATATTCTAAAATATTGCGACGATGATATAATAAAAACTATTGCTGAAATTGCAATTAATGTGTTAAATGGAAACAACAAAATATCACCATCACAAAAAGCAAAACTAAAAAAACATAAAAAACAATTGAGACTCTTAGCGTGTCCACAAAAAGGTATAAAAGCCAAAAGAAAAATATTAGTTCAACATGGTGGGTTTTTACCAACTCTAATCGGAACTATATTATCTGGTGTAATAGGAAAACTTCTCAGTAAGACATAATGCAGCGAATGATTGTTATGCCACCTGAAATATTTAACAAATTTAAAAGTTTAATTGAAAATGATAAAAATCTAAACATACTAGATCAAAAAATGAAAAAGGTTTTGTATGATAAAAAACTAAAACCACTTCAAAAATGGCATTTATATAGACAAAATTTAATGAAATATGGAATCAACAGACGATTCGCAAAAAAATTACCAGAAAAATCATCATTTGGTAAATCATTTGATGCAGCAACTCAAACTAAATTCGTTTCAAAACGGAATGCACATACAGAAACCATATCACCTAAATATCAAACAGCAAATACACAAACAAATTTTATTCCTTTTGTTGAAGATGATGTCTTTGAATACGATCCTAAAAAAGAACAATCAGATAAAAGTTTTAATTTGGATGATATTGATGATTATGACGATGATGATGAAGATATTGATAAAAAGTTAGCTCAAGATGAGATAAACAAAGGTGTAAAATTAATTGAAAGACCTTCCGTAAGTTCTGACTTTCGTATATTCGAAACACCAGGAGGTGATGTAATAACAGTAGCAGCTCCATCACCATCTCCTAAAAAAGCAAATTTAAGATCAGCTGGTGCTAAAATTTCCCCTGGTATACTATCACGTTTTCCTGATTCAAAGAAACGAAAACAAAATGAATCACTGCATAGAACACCGAAAAGAACTTTGTCTGTTCCAGCATGGAAAATATATAAATAGTGTGACATTTTGTGTTTTTAGAAGAAGTTAACAAAGATGGATAGTCCAGATGAATTCTATATAACATTGTTTAGCAATGATAATTTAAAACTGTTTCCTGAAAATACTTTAGCTTCATTCGAAAATAAACTACCTAATCACTTTGATTTAAGAAATGGAAATTGGAAAGTTGGTCTTTCAGAAATTTATCTGAACGATTTCCTACAAACGGAAACATTTAACAAAGAGAATTATGCTCTTATTAATATTGGGGAGTATAACGTTTATGTAACAAACATTGAAAAACCTCTTGAAAAAATCAAAGTAACCAAATCTATAGGTTACACATATTATTCATATGACGATTCGGAATTACATTTGGATGATTGGAAGTTTAATTTTTTACCAACACTTATTAAAAATATAACTCCAAATCCGGGATTTACTCGACACCAAGTTTTCAAAGAATTTTTTAATGAAATTTTGGCATATATCTCTAATACAAAAAATTACGATGATGTAACTTTTCAAAAATCAAATCAAAAAAGGTTTAATTCGAATATCACAGACTTTTGATGAAGACAGCTTCTTTATAAAAGTTAATCACAGTTATAATATAAAAACATTGTTAAAAGAATTATTTCAACAGAAAAAAGGTTTAAAAAGTTTCAAAACTAAATTACCTGAACTATTTAAATTAGCTATTGCTAATAACAAAGACGAATTAAATGGAATGGTTATGATTTATTCAGATATAGTTCAATCATCTATTTTTGGAAGTAACAAAGTACGGGCATTGAGAGCTATCAACATAGAAAATTGTAGAACATCTATAAATATTGAATTTCAAAATATTCATTACATACCTATAGAGAAAAATATTTTTGAAACTATTGCAATTAAAATCTGTAACCAATACGGTGATGCAATAAATTTTGTTTCAAGTTACTATCCAACAAAAATTGTCTTACACTTTAAAAAGCATTGATTGCCAAACAATATAAATACTACTACTCAAATAAGATTCTATCAAACATGGAACGAGCTTACGTGAGATATTATTCCTCTCAAGTAGGAGGAGGAATTAATGATATTGGACCTTTATTACAGTTTTATCCAAATATACAGCGTGGCCGTGGTTTCGGTAACATATTTGGAAGTTTATTTCGTTATTTGAAACCAGTTCTTTCAACTGGCTGGGATCTTTTTAAAAAAGAAGCTGTAAACACAAGTAAAAATATTCTTGGTGACATAGCATCAGGTGCCCATATTAAAGAAACCGTAATTGATCAAGGCAAAAGTGGTATTAAAAATTTACGAAAATCAATGGTTAATCAACTACATTCAATGTATGGTGGAAGACGGAAATCTATAAAAAGAAGATCAATTTCTAAAAAACAGCATTCAAAGTTGAAACGACGCAAAAAGCAAACCAAGAAATCTGATATTTTCAACTAAAAAATGGAATGTATGAAATCTGAATTAGATATTTTTGCTTCTTTACCAGTGCAAACAAGCATTTTACGTTCAGAGGAGGTAGCATACAGCCCTTTAGCCTCATTAGAAGCATCACCATCAACCATTGAATTTGTTTCACTTGGAAACGGAGATACTTATAGAGATTTATCCAGCACCTATATAAAATTTAAAGTTCAAATATTAAAAAAAGATGGATCATCTTGGAGTGCAAATGATAAAACAGGAATCGGAAATGATGCTAAACCAGCTCCACAACCAAGTGTTATAAATAATTTATTACACTCCATGATCAAACAGTGTAATGTGACATTAAATGGAAAAAACATTACACCTTCCGACTCATTATATCATTACAAGGCATACCTGACAACTTTACTAAATTATGGCAGTGATTCAAGTCAAACACATTTAGAAGCATCTGGTTGGGAATTAGATAAACCTAACATTAATACTTTTGACAATGGTGGCTCTAAAGCAAGACAGAAATTATATAATAATTCTGCAGTGGTGGAATTGATGGGAAAATTACATGTAGATTTCTTCAATACTCCAACACTACTTTTAAATAACGTTGACATGAGAATTGCTCTGACATTAGAAAAACAAGATTTTTTTATATTTTTCAATGATTCAGACGAAAGCTATTTAAAGATTCATGAAGCTACTTTATACATGAAGCATGTTACTATAAATCCTAACATATTGTTAGCACACAATACCGTATTAGAAAAAGCAAACGCAAAATATCACTACAAAAGAAACGAAATTAAAACATTTACAATTCCATCTAATACTTCAAATATATCATTGGATAATGTCTTTATAGGACAAATTCCAAGGGCTCTTGTATTTTGTATGGTAAACAATGAAAACTTTAATGGGAAAAGATCAAAAAATCCATACTTTTTCGAACATCAAAATCTTTCACAGTTTCAACTATATGTAAATGGAATGCCTGTACCTAATTCTCCTATAGAAACAAACTTTTCAACCAATAACTTTTATAATTCACGAGCATACTTAACATTATTCAGTGGAACTGGTATACATCACTCTGATAGAGGACATCAGATTACAAAAGAAATGTTTACAAAAGGCTGCACAATACTAGCTTTTGATTTATCTGCAGATGGATCAACAACAGATTCTTGTCAAAACCTTTTAAATCAAGGAACAGTAAAAATTGAAGCAAGGCTGAGTTCTCCGTTAACCTCAACTTTAACATGCATTGTATTTGCAGAATTTGATGCCAGTATAGAAATTGACAGAAATCGTAATGTTTACTTAAACATATAAAAGAATGATTAGTATTTCGTTTCTCATCATTATACAATGGCTTGTGTTTTAGTAGACTTGTCGTTCTGTACGGACGACACCAATACAATATTTGTAAAAAACCTTGCTGTGGCCGGAATAAATGAAAAATGTAAAACGATTGTAAAAGAATTAAAGTATAAGTTTCCTGTCAGAGATTTAAAAAGAACAGATATCGAAAATTACTCTTTTGGGCATATCGATAACGAAAAAACAACCAATAACTTAATAAACTTGCTTGAAAAATTCGATATAATCCTAACAAATGGAAAACTTAAAGCAGAATTTTTGAAAACATATATAAAAGGAAATACTCGTCTAGTAGATATTTCTCGTTTACAAGATAATGAACACACTTCAGATTTCGAAGGTACTGAAAAGTAATAATGTGACACGTAAAATATTTAAAGGTGTTTATGCTCTTGATCAATTGCCAAAACAAATTTCAAAACCTAGTATTTTGGTGGTAAATACTGATACTTCTAACGAAAGTGGAACACATTGGTTAGCAATATTTGTTCCAGTTCAAGGGTGTGCAGAATTTTTTGATTCATTTGGAAATCCGCCTTTTCACATTGAGATCATAAAATTTCTACAAAATCAATCTAAATGCTTTGTTTTCAACAATAAACGCTTACAAAGTAATCTATCGTCTGTTTGCGGGCAGTATTCTTGTGTATATCTATGGATGCGAAGTTCCTGTAAAAGCATGAAATTTTTTCTTAATTTATTCAACAGATCATCCCCACTCCAAAATGACAGAAAAATAGAAAGAATGTTTCGAAAAATTTTTAAAAAATATAATATGGGAGAAAAACTATAAATACCAAACTCTGAAATAGAATTGGCCATTTTAAAAAAATACAAAAGACAAAATGGAGCAGACAACAAATTCAGAAGTATTTGAAAAAACATCGGAAAATGATCAACCAGCGCAGCAGCAGCAGCAGCAGCCGAATCTTTTATTAAGCTATATTTATTTTTTGGATAAAAAACAAACAATAAAAATACAAATTGGATTTAATATTGAAAATTTTACTGCAACAATAATTTTCCAAAGACATCACAAAGTTATCTGCGAAATGAATTATTTGGAGTGGTATGAATTTTATCATGATTTAAAAAAAACAGCCAAAACAAAATTAAATTCAAAAGGATTTCCGCTAAAATTCAATCATTGTGGACATATTAAAAAACTTACATTGAATATAGATGAATACACCCGCTTTTGTCTTATGTTAGATTTTATACAAGCAGTAATGTCATATAACAATGGAGCTGATTTGAATGTTCGAGAATATGTATTCAAATATATTGAAAGGTGTATTGAAAAGAACAAATTAAGATTGGAGCAAGAAGATTTCTACATTCCTATGAATTTACATATAGCTCAATGCAACTATTCCAGACTATTTTATGAAATACCTATGTTTTTGTCAGAAAAAATATCTTGGTCAATAATAAATAAAACAAACATTTTTTAAAACCAATTATTTTCTTTTATTAAATACATATATAAGTTCATACAATTTTTTACAGCACATCTTTGTAAATTTTCCGTAATGTGATGATGAGGGCATATGGTTGTGAAATTCTTTAGCTTCTGAAGAGATGGAATGTCATTATCTAAATTGATAACTTGTACTGAACACGAAACAAATTTATCTAAAAATTCCTTTTTCTTGTACCCCTTCACGTAAACAATATCAAATGTTAAATATTCCTTTAAGATATTTTTAATTTTTAAATATTCTATAAATCCATCATCCCAATTAACACCATTTATTTGTTGTTTATTGAATTCATTTTGCTTTTTAGCATCACTATTTAACTCCTCGGATGAATAAGGTGCTTTAAACATAAACAGCATCGGTATCAGTGACCCCTCAGCAATCAAAGATAATTCTTTCAAGAAATATTGTTTATTATTTCCGACAACAAATTGTAGATCAACTACTGCCTTCCTACCGCTCATTATCATTTTTACTATAATAAAATAAGCCAAAGGCCTTTTATTTATACCTGTTTCCCCCCACTCAAGGTAGGCTACCAGCACATTATACAAAACGGGGAGAAATTTTCGGATTTTTGGCTTTTTGAGTTCCAGCAGGGCCGCGCGGGCGCTAGGGCGCACGTACAAAGGGCGGCCGCGCGCACGTACAAGGGGCGGCCGTCCGCACGTACAAAGGGCGGCCGTGCGCACGTACAAGGGGCGGCCGTCGCCCGGGAAAATCCGAACCACTAAAATCAACTACCTTAAATTACACCATTAAAAAAAAATTCCAAGTTTTCTTTTCTGGAGTTCTAAATTATTAACCCCGCCGCCTCTATATTATAGTGATTTAAACATATTATTCATATAAAATTTTGTGTATAGGTGGAAAAAAAACAAAACATTTTTGTTAGAGTATAAAAGTTAGTTTTTAAATTCAAAATTTTTAAGTTTTTCAAAAATATTCAAGATTAAATACCAATATAACAATAATATATTATGGAGGAAAAATACTTCACTGTTTCAGAGCCTTTTGAATTTGAAATCGACAGATGTGATGTCTTTCATTTGAAAGGTGATTTTACACTTTATGAGACGATAGACCTGGACAAACTTCCATGTCAGCAGAACCAGCAACCTGTAAAAAAACGTTCAACAATAGACCTACATTGCTATGAAACATGGCAAAGTATTAAAAAATCTTTGGACCTACATTGTTACGAAAAAATGCCTAAAGAAGAATAAAAACCTAAAAAGTTTTTTGTTTGTTTTAATTGTTAAATAAAAAAACACAAAATTAATGTTATATAATTTTATTTTTCTTTTTATTTTAAAAATTTTTATATCAGATTACATTTATATTGGAATCAGCTCAATCAGAGCCATATTCATTCTTTCCTTGTTACGCCCCAAAAATTTGAAATTGAATCGAGTCATATTTAATTCTTCTAGCTCTGATTCAATAGTCACCTTCTTTGAGAAGCGTTCTGGCATAAAAATTGTAAATTTTTTCTTATTAATTGGATCTCGCAACTGACATAGAAGTACTCTGTCACCTCTTTTTGTATCCAAAAACTTCCAACAGATGACATTATATAATTTATCCTTTTCCAGTGTATCGATGTTCAGGTATTCTTCATGTTCATTTTCACCCTTTGCTATGTTTATTATACTTTTAATAAAAGTTGCCTGAATTAATATAGATTAAAAAAAAAATATTAGAAATAATTTAAGAATAAATAAATAACATAATCTTACCATTTTTTTTATTTTTTTTTTAATTGGACGTTTTTTGTTTTTAGTGTTTGTTCAGTGTACTAAACTGATTAAAGTAAGTTAATTGTCATGAGTTTATATACTTTTGTAAAATATTAAGACATAGGTTTCGGTTACCCTACCCCAAAAATTAAATTCTTCTAAAACTTTAAAATTAAATTCTTTTAATCCAATCAGATTTATTTGTAATTATAACGATATTACATTATAGTGTTTTCAATAATCTAATAAGATATTTTCTAGTAAAACATTATGTGCGATTAAAATAATCTTTCTTGACTAAAAAAAAAAAAAAAAAAATTAAAGTAATCGTGACTATAAAAAAAAAAAATAGTTTATGAAACACTCTCTGGAAACTTTAACACAAAAATAATTCTTATTAGAATGTAATATAAAATACAATTTAAACACATTAATCAACAGCCTCAAATAGTTAATATATAATTCTTTGTCTATTTAATTAACACATTATTGCAATCAACATTTAAACAAATTACTAAGACAAGAATTGACAAATAGTTTCTTTTGTTTTTATATGACACAAGGTTTTTGATATTTAATTAATATTTGCTGCACCTTAATGTGTGAATAAATTATTAATTTTAATTTTTTATAAAAAAAAATGTAAAGAATTCTTTTATAATAAAAAAATTAAATTGTTTTTTAAAAAATTTACCCGATTGAAAATAAATGTTTATTTTTTTTTTTTTTTTTTTTTGCACTATAAATATGGAGTAACCCTTACGGCTTTGTTCAAAGAATAAAGTAATTTTAAATTGTTAAGTTAGAATGGCCAAAAAGATTTTTTTAAAAAAATTTATTGATGAAGAGCCAAAATTCGAAATAGTAAATGAAAGAAACCAGTATGCTCATCGCTTTAAAATATTATCGCGTAAAATAACTTTTAAAATTAAATCGACTCCAAGCAACGAAGATATGCTTTCGTGGTTTAAAGATGCAATAAACGAAATTGTAGAATACTCGCTTGAGAACGTTAATCCAACCGACCTTGTTGGAATAACATTTTTTGGGAATAATTTTCAAGAACGAACACCGGGTTGGATGAGCTACAAACCAGCAAGCACCCTCAAGGTTGAAGATATATGGGAGTTAATTTATAAAATTTTTCAGAGTAATTCTGAGGGATTGGACACTGATTCATTTGAACTTACTACTACCATAGTGAATGTACCCACAGGAAATGGTCGAAAGAAAAACTATTTTACATTCAAAGAAGAGTGCATGAAACGAACAGGAGTTGTGAGTATTAAAAATAAAGACAATCTTTGTCTGTATCGTGCAATAGTAGTTGGAAAAGCTTTCGTCGACAAAGACGTCAATTATAAAAAAATAAGACACGACATTAACAAATTGCAAACGAATTTAGCATACGAGCTAGTGCAGAAAACACAAGGAGATAGAACAAGTAGCGCGGGAATTCCAGAATTACAAAAAATACAGAATCATTTCGGAGATGAGTACAACATTGTAGTCTACAGTTATGGCGACAAGAAAAATATTATATTTGAGGGAAGAAACGGTGGAAAGAGAATTAATCTCTATTATCACGATAACCATTACAACCTAATTACCTCGCTTACATCAGTTTTTTGTATAACTTATTATTGTGAAAAATGCAATGTGGGATACAGCAATAAAAACTATCATAAATGTGGTGGTAGTTGTATTTATTGCCAGCAATCTCCCGCATGTGATATAATACCTACAAATATTTCGTGTATTACATGTAAACGATCTTTCAGAGGAGAAAACTGCTTTAGAAAACATTCTAAAAATATATGCTCAGAAGTTCATAAATGTCTAAAATGCTTCAAATTATATTCAGTTAAGCGTGGCTTACACAAATGTTATACTGTGTTTTGCAAACAGTGTAAAAAATTTGTAGAAAGAAATCATTATTGTTACATTAGTATTGATACAAGAAAACCAGTTCTCGACGATTTTCTTTTTATATTTTATGATTTAGAAACAATGCAAGAAACAACAATATACCAAAAGCAAAAACAAGATGTTAAATTACACGAACCAAATCTGTGTGTTCTCTCTACAAGATGCAATCGTTGCATAAATGAATCTAAGTTGTATTTTTGCTTAAAATGTGGTTATAGGACAAAAGTTTTAAAAACAAATGTAATTTCAGGTTTTGTTGATTATATTTTTGGATTAGCAAAAAACTTTAAGAAAGTTACGGTTTTGGCTCATAATGGACAAAGTTTTGATCATCAATTCATTTTAAATGAACTATTGATTAAAAGTAATTTACAACCCAAATTAATCATGAGAGGAACAAAAATTATTCAAATGGAAATAAATAACATAAAGTTTTTAGATTCGTTAAATTATTTGCCAATGGCACTGGCTAAACTTCCGAAAGCTTTTGAATTATCTGTTAATATAAAAAAAGGTCATTTTCCACATTTATTCAATACTAGAGAAAATGCTAATTACATTGGACCATTGCCATTAAAACACTATTATGGTATCGAAACAATGACAGAAAATGATCGTAGAGAATTTATCGCTTGGTATGAAGAAAATGAACATACTGAATTTAATATGCAAACCGAGCTGGAAGATTACTGTAAAAATGATGTATATATTTTAGCGGAAGCTTGTATAAAGTTTAGGAATCTTATGTTAGAAGAAAGCAATGTGTGTCCTTTTATCGAAGGCGTAACTATAGCATCAGCATGCAATTTAGTTTTCCGTAGAAATTTTTTAAAACCAGAGATAATTGGCTTAATACCAAAAAATGGCTATAGACTTACAGATATACAATCAAAAATAGCTCTTCAATGGTTAATTTGGGAAGAAGATCAGAGATGCATCAATATTCGTCACGCTGGTAAACAACGAGAAGCAATTGTAAATGGATTAAAAGTAGATGGGTTGTGTTTGGAAACAAAACAAATTTTTGAATTTCATGGATGCTACTATCATGGTCACCCAAAATGTTTTCGTTATAGGCGTAACGAGCCGATAAGTAAAACTGAATTTGATACAATGGATGCTAGATTTGAATCTACTGTAGCAAAATCAGAGCGACTAAAATCATCTGGATATGAGGTAATTGAAATGTGGGAATGTGATTTTCGGCAACAAATAAATGAAAAAGAAGATATGTCATATTTATTAAGTCATCCACTTTTAAAGAATATTCCTTTAAATCCTAGGGATGCATTTTATGGAGGACGAACAGGAAATACAGTTTTACACTATAAAGCTAAAGAAGGAGAAAAAATAAAATATATTGATATTTGCTCGTTATATCCCTTTGTGTGCAAATATGGTAAATTCCCAATAGGACATCCAGAAGTTTTTGTTGGACACGAAAAATGCTCCGAACTTGATTTGAAAAAAATCGAAGGATTAATTAAGTGTGACATTCTTCCACCATATGATTTGTTTCATCCAGTTCTTCCCGTAAAACAAAATAATAAATTAATGTTCACACTTTGTTTAACCTGTAGTTCAGAAAGCAATCAAGATGATTGTACGCATTCTGAAGAACAAAAAACACTCACAGGAACCTGGGTTATAGATGAAGTAATGAAAGCTATCGAGAAAGGTTATAAAATAATTCGAATACATGAAATCTGGAGTTATAAGGTACAGCAATATGATAAAAATTTAAACAAAACAGGATTATTTACTGAAATGATGGATAAATTTCTAAAAATAAAACAAGAAGCTTCAGGTTGGCCTAAAGACTGCGATTGCCAACATTCAAAACAAAAATACATAAAAGAGTTTTTTGAACAAGAAAATATTCAACTAAATGCAGAAAAAATCTGTAAAAACTCAGGTTTACGACAGTTTGCAAAAATTATATTAAATTCATTTTGGGGAAAATTTGGCCAGAAAGAAAATCAAACACAAACACTAATAGTTAGAAATCCCTCCGAATTTTATAATTTGATAACAGATCCTAGTAAAGATGTTGTACATGTAATGATTATTAACACAGAAACACTTTTGGTAAATTGGAAATACAAAAATGAGGATGTAGATTCGCTTTCTACTGTTAACGTATGTATAGCTTGTTATACAACAGCACAAGCTCGACTAAAATTATATAGTTTTCTTGAAAAATTAGAAGAACGTGTTTTATATTACGATACAGACTCGGTAATATATATTTCAAAAGATGGCGAGTATGAACCTCCTACGGGAAACTTTATTGGAGATATGACAGATGAGCTTGAGTCTTTTGGAGTTGGAAGCTACATTACAGAATTTGTAAGTGGAGGACCTAAAAATTATAGCTATAAGATATTTTCTACCAAAACTCAAACTGAATCGGCTGTTTGTAAAGTAAAAGGAATAAGACTAAATTACGATTCTTCAAAAATAATAAATTTTGAAAGAATTAAGGAAATGATTTTAACTAATGACAAAGATGGTGTATGCATTTTATCAAAAAATTTTAGAAGAACAGCAGAACACCAAGTTATCACTGTACCTGAAATAAAAACATACAAAATAAAAGCTGAAAAAAGAAAATTTAATGAAAATTATTCTTCTGTACCTTTCGGTTTTATAAAAGAGAAAAAAGATTTAAAAAATCTGTAAAACTTTTTGTTATTATTTTTGAAACTGTAAATTTAAAACCCTGTAAATTTAAAAAAAAAATCTGTAAAGTAAACAAAAATCCCCTGTAAAAACCTTTTAAATTATAAAATAAAAAAATTATGGTTAATTTTTATTATTATATTTTATTTTTTCTAAAATTTTACAAATTTTTTTGTTTTTTATTGTCTCTGGAACATTTCTATAATTTTGACGAAAAACTCTATAATCAATTTTTTGGTTTCTCTTTTCCACACAGGTGATACGACTATTTGACCTGTGTCTTGTCATTATTGACAACTTTCCATTTCCGCAATACTCTATACTATATTTATTTTCTTCTAATTTTCCTAACGGATATATAAAAAATTTTAGTATATCAAATTCGAAAGACAGCAGAAGATTTGGAAGATCAAACGTGAAGTTTAGTTTAAATTTATGTTGTCCTTGTCTCACGTATACGATCCTATATGTCGCCTCCTCCGTTGAATAAATAGGTATTGCCATTTGGAAATTGATGTTACAATTTTTTAGCCTCTCTATAAATTTTTTGAATAATACGATATCATTATTTTGTTCGTCAACAAAAAAATCGATTTCGTAATATTCAGTGGTTGCCTCTGCAACGTATGCAGCAAAGCCACCTAGAAAAAATGTATATATAATTACACGAATAAAACTAAAAGAAAATTTTGGTTTTTTTCTTTTTTTTTTTTTTACTTACCAGCGATTAAGAAGGGAATATCCCACAAAAACATTTTAATAAACCCAAAAATATGCTTTGACAAGCATATTTCTGTGTTATGTTGTATTCTACAGCAATCTTTCATTTTGATAATATAAGACAAATGTACAAATTTACTTTGTTAAAAAATACAATATACTCATACTTTATATACAAAATTAATATTTGTTCCATCTCTATAAATTTTCTAGAAATAGGTCTATTTAATATTTTTTTATTAATTTGCATTATACAAAGTAATATAACCCAGAATTAAATTTAACAATTTAATTAAAACCTCTTTCTTGAAAAAAGAGTTGTGTGAAATTCCATCTAATGCATATATCTATACTAAAAAAAAGGTGACTGTCTGGAAATGCACCTAAAATAGAATAAATCAACTAAATATAACTTTTTTCTCACGATTATACCTCCCTCAAATTACTTTTCATTTAAATTAAATCAAAGTTATCTCCATTATAGTTAAGTGTTTATAGGTTTTGATAAAGAACACAATTCTTAGATAAATAAAAATGATATTATATGAAACTTAATTTAGTTGTTGTATTTTTACAAGTCTTTATTAATTTTTTTTGCATTACACAAAGTATTTTACAAAAAGCATAAGAATATTAATTGACATAGTTGTTTAAAAAAGTTTATTTGAAATTCCATCTAACGCATATATTAATACTAGTAAATAAAACTCGTGACTGGCTACACCTAAATAGAATAAGTCTATTTTAAACTACTTTCATTTTCTACCTCATATTCTACAAAGTAATTTACACGAACAAATTTTTCAAAATATATTTCAGTTAAACATAAATCACTTTTTTTTCCTTACTATTGTACCTCCCTCCCAAATAATAAAAATGATATTATATGAAACTTAACTTATTTGTTTTATTTTTACAACATATTTATTAATTTTTTGCAGAGAGATAACACACCTAATAACACACCTCCAATTATTTTTCATTTAAAATTACTTTAAACTAAAATACAAATAACAAGTTAAATATCTGCATTTTATTTGTTACAATAACTGGTTCATCGTGAAAACTAAATAAAACTTTTATTATTTACAATAATCTATGTTACTATACTATCACAACAAGATCATTGCACTTACTTGTTGTACATTATCTAGTTGACCTTGTCTATTATTTACAAAAGTGTTTTCCGGAAATTAATTATGCCGGTATCACGATGCCGGTATGCCGGTTAAGGTCATTGAACTTGGGATAATACCTCATTTGCATAAATATTTTCCCATGCCCAAGTGACATGTATACTACTATCCTCATTTATTATTCTTTCTAATTCATCTCTGGTTTTAGCACTGTAAATGAGCAATGTGTCATCCGTAAATATCTTGTAATCGGTTTGTAAATTAGCACATTGGATGTTATGGATATAAAGCAGATACAAAACAGGCCTGAGTACTGATCCTTGCGGAACACCTATATTTATAGTACACTGATTACTCAATACAACATTAACTCTTGTAGCTATTTTCCTATTTTGTAAATAAGATCTAAGAAGATCCAGAGCTGGTCCTCTTATACCGATTTCATAGAGTCTGTTTAACAGAAATTTATGATCAACTGTATCGAATGCTTTTTTTAAATCAACGAATACTGAACATACATAGTTCCCTGCATCTAATTTGCTTACTATAGAGTCCTGATTTGTATATTGGCACAACCATACTTGATTTTAGACATTCAGGATAAATAACAGTTGTTAAACACTTATTTATTTATTAAGTAAATCCAACTTGTTTCTAATTTCACTAATGGTTGCCAAATGTTTTAGATTTGTTGCTGTTATACCATCAACTCCTGGTGAACTATTTTTTAGCAGCTTAATGATTTTTAATACTTCTATTTCATTTGTTTTTCTTAGAAAAATAGATCGTTCAGTAATAGTGTTTTTTACTGTGTATTTTCCTGCATCAATAATATTATCCGCCAACTTGTTTCCAATTTCACTAAAATACGTGTTAAAAGTATTAGCAATACAGAAATTATCACATATTTTGATGCCAATGTTATTTATTTCATTAATAACTTTACTGCAATTAGACGACTTTTTCAGTATACAGTTGTTTAGCACTTCCCACATTTTTCTATGACCCGACCCAGCTAAGTAGATTTTATTATTAAAATAAATTTGCTTTTCTCTCTTTATTTCCTTCGTTACACTATTTTTCAATTTTTTAAATTTGTTCTTATTACTTTTTTTTCAGTGGAGTTCTCTTTGGCCAATTGTAATATTTTCATGAGATCACCTACACTATCATAAGTAAATGTTGAAAGTAGACTGCTAACTTGAGTTTTGTATTTTTTGATATTTGTAACGATTATTTCCTTATTGAAAATAGGCTCACGCTTTTTTATAACTTTATTTATCCTTATTTGAATGGCTTTATGGTCTAAATTAACAACATCTTCAGTAGAAATTTTAAAATCATACTTTTCATTTTTTAGATTTGATAGAACATGATCAATAATTGTGCAAGTGTTTTCCGTAACTCAAGTAGTATTTTCCTTCCTTAAATTGTTCTTTACATCTACAGCATTAGATTCTAGCATTGTTTTGTAGGATTTAGAGAGCTCCGTATCAGATAATAAATCAATGTTAGTATCGCCAACCATTACAATATTTTTATATCTATTAAAAATTGATTCTAAATGTGATATAAATGTATTATTATTTTCACTAGGACTTTTGTAACAAACCGCAATTTTAATAACTGGACTAGTACCACATAATGATATAATTATAGTATTGAACTGTTCTATGACTTCTAATATTTTATATTGTATATTTTGTTTGACATAAATAGCAGCTCCGCCTCCTCTATTTAAATTATTTGAATATTAAAAAATATTTCCTCATCAGAGTATATCCAAGTTTCACCAATCATAATTATGTCAATACATTTTTTAATTTTTATAAATGATTCTATTTCGATAATATTTTTTCTGAGACTACTGGCATTAAAATGCACAATATTTAAATTTGAGAGTGTATTGATCATCAAGGTTTACTGATCATATAATTTTGCCAAGTTTCTCTTGTTTTCTGCAAATATTCTCTGTATTTATTATCAATATGCCTCCTGTAATAAGCTAGGTCTTGAATTGCTTCTTTTCTGGATACTCCTGTATTGTCATGATAAATAAAATAAAGTTGAGAAAGTTCTTTGTAGTTATTTGGCAATCCCTCTTGATGAATTAGTATTTTTAAACTAGTCTGAGTGACACCTTCATAGGAAATATCATCCTTGTCATGGAAATATGATAAAAACAGCCTTACATTGTTATAAATTCTGTGGTCTCTTAGTCTTGAAATTGCATAAACATTATCACCAGTATCAATTGCTTTCCTTGTTAGCCTAACAATAGGAGGGACCAATGGATCGATGTATGTTTTCCTATTTCCCTGTACATTTTTTTCAATGTTTGGGCAGAGCGTTTCTCCCTTAGTCCAATTTGAATATTTGTTATCTGGCATTTGGAGTTTGCTTGGAGTAATGCAAGTTTTATTCTTTTCTTTATCCTCATCTTTTGAACTACGCAATCGCTTTTTATACCCTACACCTATAGAATAGGTAAAGGGGTATATTAACTTTGGTATGGTGTTTGTAACCACCTAAAGGAAGCGAGCTAGATATGGAAAAGTATATATATTTGTGATCAGCGTGACCGCCTTAGTCGATATAGCCATGTCCGTCCGTCCGTAGGCACGATAACTCAAAAAATAATGGAGCTATCTTGATGAAATTTTAACTGTAGATTACTAGGACTGAAAGTACGGCGGGGATTGCATATGGGCGAAATCGGCCCATTGGTTCGGATTCTGGACCTTTTAATCGATCGAAGGGCTAACGAACATATATAAAAAATCACGATAACTCAACAACTAATGACGCTATCTTCATCAAATTTGTGCTGTAGGTTACTAGTAATGAAACTACTTCGGAGATTGCGTAAGGTCGGGATTGGACCATGGGTTCGGAACCTAGAACTTTTTGATGGAATTTAGGCCAAACGAGCATAATTCCGAAACCAATGAAGATAGAACCTCCAAATTTGGTATCAGGGTGTCCCTTCCTATTTCCTAAGGGCCTTGGGAATTTGGGCCCCAATGGAGTAGTGGGTCGGGGACCAGCCACACATTTCTGAAGACCTTTAAGCATATCTTTAAAATTAGTAAAGATAACAACTTGAAAAAATGTGGAAGCTTCCAATTTGCCACAAGGGTGTTCTTTACTATCTCTTGCGTTTTCCCCTAATTTGGGATCAATTGGAGTGGTGGTTCAGTACCCCTCTCAGCCATCCCAAGTTTAAAAGGCTTATAATCGAAATTACTAAAAATAGTTACTTAAAATTAAGATAGACCGTTCAAATTGTGTACAAGGGTTAACTAGTACTATAAATACAGCGCGGACTGTATAAGGGCGAAATCAGCCCAAGGGTTCGGATTCTGGACCTTTAAATCGGTGTCAGGGCTAACGAACATATATAAAAAATCACGATAACTCAACAACTAATGAGGCTATCTTTATGAAATTTGTGCTGTAGGTTATTGGTAATGAAACTACGGCGGTGATTACGTACGGTGAGGATTGGGCAATGGGTTCGGAACTTAGAACTTTTTGATCGAATTTAGGCCAAACTAGCATAATTCCGAAACCAATGAAGATAGAACCTCCAAATTTGGTATCAGGGTGTCCCTTCCTATTTCGTATTTGGGCCCCATTGGAGTAGTGGGTCGGGGACCAGCCACTCAGTTCCGAGGATCTTAAAGCATATTTTCGAAATTAATAAAGATATTAACTTGAAACAAATGTAGAAGGTTCTAATTTGGCCCCCGGTGTTCTTTACTATTTCTTGCGTGCCCCCCTAATTTGGGATCAATTGGAGTGGCGGATCAGTACCTCTCTCAGACCCCCCAATGTGTAAAAGCTTATCATCGAAATTAATATAACTAGTAACTTAAAATTAAAATAGAACGTTCCAATTATGTACAAGGGTTAACTAGTATTGAAAGTATGACGGGACTGCATATGGGCGAAATCGTACCATGGTTTCGGGTTCTGGAACTCTTGAAAAGTTCAAGGACTAACAAACATATATCTTAAAAACACCATAACTCAAAAAATAATGCCGCTATTTTAATGAAATTTAACATCTAGGTTACTATTAATGAAAGTACCATGGGAATTGGTTGTGGCCGAGTTTAATTTCGAAGCCAAAGAATATATTTCCTATGTCGTATGTGTCTCCGAAATCTAGACTTAATTGTAGTGATTCAGCTATGTTCAAAGGTACTTGCTGCATTTATGTAAAATTTATTTTTATATTTAAATGAATTATATGGAAAGGTCTAAAATTGTAATTGTATTTTAGAAATACATTTATTGCATATTTTCCGTTTATAAGCTTTTCTATTAGGTATATAAACTAACCATTTAAAATAATTGCAATTTTGACAAATTTGAATTATTAAATATAATATGCTTTGATTAGCTTTTTATCACAAAATTTAATAATTCAAATATTTTCACTTTTGTAATTGAATTGAAATAAATATATTTACATTTAATTCAAGTTTTTTTGTTTTTTAATATGTATAAATAGATAAATTAGTAAGAAATTGTAATATTTTTGAATAGATAAAGTAATTAGAAAATGTTTCTAGTATTATAAAGTTAATTTGGTTAGCTATGTCTTACGATCAAACTAATAACAGCTTTTATGGTTTTAAAATGACTTATGGACCTCCCATTAAATTTGAACCAAATAGGTGTAGAGTATTTCTAAGTCGGTTGCACCGACTGACTGTTGCTTTACTTGTTTAATCTTATTTGGATTAGCTACATCAACTATAGATTCTTTCGCAGTAGTGATATTTTTATGTTTTTTCTTTGTGGATGATAAAAAATTTAAAAGATTTCTATGATTTTTGGTTTTAATATTTGATGAATGATCTTTTGGTTTTACTTTTTCTTTAACTGTTTTTATTATCCTTCCTGTTGTACTAGTATCAGTAATTCTATCGTTATCAGTTTTATTATTATTATTGTTATTAATATTATTATTATTATTAATGTTATTATTATTTTTATTATTATTAATATTATTATTATTAGTATCATTATTATTATTATTATTATTAATGTTATTATTATTATTATTTTTATTATTAGTATTGACATTAATATTATTATCATTAGTATTAGTATGTTCACTACTAATATCCAAAGCAATTGAGATTTTGTTTTCTTTCTCAACTATCATTGATTGCTAATATCCAATTTTTTGTTTTAGATTGCTTAACTTTCTCTGCTAAACTGGACACGTTACACTGAAAGTCTTGTGATCAACGTTTGAACCAAGCTTAAGTGTTTCATTAACTTTTAAACAATTAATACATTTGTTAACTTCTTCTTTATTACAATCTTTACTTTTGTGATTTTGATGGCATTTGCTACATGTTTCCTCTTTGGTACAATTTACAGCTTTGCGATTAAACCCCTTGCATTTGTAGCATCGTAGAACTCTCAAAGCATCGAAAAATTTACAACGCTCCCATCCTATTGATATCTTTTCATTTTCAAGCACTTTTCGGAAATATTCTTTATCAATTTCTATTATAGCATTATATTTAGCATTTGACAAATTTTTTACTTGAAATATTTTCACCACTTTCAAAGAACTGTGCTCTAAATTAGCGTTCTGTGACTTAAGTTTGTTAATTAAGTCTCCTTCAGTATATTTAACACCCATATGTACAACTTCAATTTTTGTTTTTATTTCAGCTTGCACCTTAATTTCATAATCTTGCATCTTATTTTCAAGTTTATTTATTATTTTATCACGTTCGTCTTTTGTTTCAGTTTCAATAAGCACCATTCCATTTTTCCTATTTACCACATTTTTTATCTTTAGATTTATTGGATCCACTTGTTTACTTAAATCCATTTCAGTTAATTGGCATTTTTGTTTTTGTTTCGGTTTAATAACCAGTGGTACACCTGTTTTTATTGGTGGCAAATTTTTATTGCTTACACTAGCACTTTTTAAAATATCAGCAAATGAAATATTTTGACCTATATTTATATTTTTTTTATTTTCATTGTTTAAAATTTTTAATTCACTACACAGTTCATTGTTCTTAGATATAGTATTTTTAAGATTGAGATTCATATTTGCACTCTCCGATTTGAAAGTTTCTGTAAGTTGGCACATTTTTTCAATTTTGCTTTTTTGTTCTTTTTTCATTTGCTCTAATTTCTCTAAATATCTTCCTTCGATGGCTTTTAATAATTGAATAACCTCTTGTTCATTTTTCTTCAAAGAACATTCAAATTCATCCTTGTATTCTTTTAAATAATCACTATTTTTTTTGACTGAGCAATCTATGTTTTGAACCACCATATCAACATTTTGGATGTATAAAACACACTCATCACATATAAATTTGATATTGGGATTCATATTTAGTACTCCAATTGGAGATTGATCTAGTCCCGAGCATTTAATTTGACTGTGGTATATCTTGTTACATACCCCAGCACATCTTACACCTGTTTCACCTCTAAGTTTCAGCTTTTATTTAGTACATTCCATTGCTATTAAGCTTATGGTTGTAAGTACAACTACTGCTCGATCACTTTAAATAATGAAGTGATCAAATTTCAATTTCAGCGGTAATAAAAAATTACGTAATTTAAGTTTAATTAAAAAAATAAAAATTATTAATTTCAATTTTCCCATTAACTTTTAGCACGTCTATATTCGATAACGATTCTATGAACCTAGAGTTTAAATTTCGTCAAAATAGCGTCATTAGTTTTTGAGTTATGGTGTTTTTTGAAATATGTTCGTTAGCCCTTGATCTTTTCAAAGATTCTAGAACCCGAAGCCATTATCTAATTTCGACCATATGCAGTCCCCGCCATACTGTCAATACTAGTTAACCCTTGTAATTGGAACATTCTATCTTAATTTTAAGTAACTGTTTTTATTAAAATGAGAGGTAAATTAACCACCACTCCAATTTATCATAAATTAGGGGGACAAGCAGGAAAAAGTAAAGAACACTCTTGTGTTAAATTTGAGGCTTCTACACTTATTTGAAGTTACAATCTTTATTATTTTGAAGATATGCTTTAAGATCTTCGGAACTGTTTAGATAGTCCCCGACCCACTACTCCAATTGGTTCCAAATTGCGAGGACTCTACGGGAATAGGAAGAGACACACTAATACCAAATTTGAAAGTTTTATCTTCTTTGGTTTGGAAATTATGCTCGTTTGGCCGAAA
This sequence comes from Dolichopus griseipennis, assembly GCA_963082915.1. Lineage (NCBI taxonomy): Eukaryota > Metazoa > Arthropoda > Insecta > Diptera > Dolichopodidae > Dolichopus > Dolichopus griseipennis. The sequence goes on along the minus strand of OY720443.1, from coordinate 130,844,012 downwards.
TTCGATCAAAAGGTTCTAGGATCCAAAGTGCGATCTAGACGACACGCTATCCCGCCATTGTTTTATTACTAGTAACCTACAGCACAAATTCCATGAAGGTAGCGCAATTAGTTGTTGAGTTATCCTGATTTATCTTATGTGTTTTTTAGCCCTTAAAAGGTCCAGAATCCAAATCCATATGCACTCCCCGCCGTACTTTTAGTCCTAGTAACCTACTGTTAAAATTTCATCAAGATAGCTCCATTAGTTTTTGAGTTATCGTACCTACGGACGGACGGACGGACATGGCTTTATCGACTCAGGAGGTCACGCTGATCACAAATATGCGAGTATATATTTTTCTATATCTAGCTCGCTTCCTTTAGGTTGTTACAAACACCACACCAAAGTTGATATACCCTTTTCCTATTTCCCATCATAAATTCAAAATTAAACGAACAACAACTTGGATTTAAAAAAGGTCGTTCCACAGCAACAAACCTTTTAGTTTACACTTCTGAAATCCTTAATGAAATGGAAATTGGGCACCAAGTTGATGCTATTTACACGGATTTTAGAAAAGCATTCGAGTGTGTTGATCACAAAATTCTACTAAACAAACTTGCAGCTTTAGGTATTTCGGGTTCTTTTCTTTACTGGATATCCTCCTATCTTACAAATATATCGCAAAATATGATATTCATCAAGAACTCAATCAATCAAGGACTCAATTTTGAGGGCTCAATATCACGTTTACACGTAAGAGATATACCATTTCTCTCGGTAAACCTGGAAAGGGTTAAAAGTATTACCGATTTAGGGATTCCGTTGGATGATAAACTGAACTTCCATCTTCACTATAAGTATACAATTTCTAGACCAAACAAAATGCTCGTGTTTATAAAAAGAAGAGCTAAAGAATTCAGCAACATACTAACGCTCTTTATCGTTCCTTAGTACGATCTATTCTTGAATATGGTAATATTGTGTGGGATCCCGCATTTCAAATACATTCTGATAGAAGAGAGTCCATGCAAAAGCAAATTCTTTTATTTGCTTTAAGAAATACATATAACCCTAGAGACTATTCAATTCTGTTGATTATTCAAAATACGAGATAGAAAGACTTAATTCACTAAATATCTTAACTTTATCCTCACGCAGGCAAATTCGTTCTTCCTGCTTTACTTTTGACGTCTTACGAAAAAACATTGACGTTCAGTTTTTAGCAGATAATTTTAAAATAAACAATAGGGGCAAAAATACGAGAAGCACTAAATATTTAGTTGCAAATACTCATAGAACTGAATATGGAAAAAATGAACCAATTAACAGATGTTGCATTACATTAAATAAACACAGTCTTTTTTTTCAACACAAATTTCTAGATACACTTTTAAACGTAAATTAAAATTACAATTTCTAAATGACCTTAGCCAATAATTTAAACCTTCAATATATTATATTACTCTTCAAGTTCAAGTTATTTTATAATTTAGTTACTTTTTTAACTTTATAAATTGCATTTTGAATGTGTTTTTGCTATGTATGTGGGAATTGGTTAATAAAATTCAGTGTTTCATATTTAATGTTTAACAAAATTTTATGTAATGTTTATAGTATACAAAAATTATAAAAATTAATATATTTTATACAAATGATTATAAAATTTAATTATTTATTGAAAATGATTTAATTAGAAAATTATACAAAATGATACTTTAAAGTATATTATCCACGGTCTTCTTTCTTTTCTTATCCACGTACACGGTTTTCGACTTCAGAATCAAGAAGAAAGTATTTTTTGTATTTCTCCTTTATTACAGGATGTGTAGAGTTTTCATCATATGGAGATTTGAAGTTCAAACCCCCTTTCGGCAGATATGGTAACTAATGGTGTTACCATCGGTTATCTCATTCGGTCATCCTAAGTAATCTTCAGACCCTGAAGATAAAAAGAATTTTTAAATATAGTTAAAATAGGTTATGTAATTTAATGATAATTTTTAAATATCGATATCATCATATGAAGTATCAGAGGTTTCGAAGTCACACCACGGTTTCATTTTATAAACACTGGTATCAGTGAAGAATGGTCCTTCATGTTGGCCTTCTTTCTGCACTTTACATCTATGAAAATCTTTAACTGCTGTTATGCGATACGGTCCTAGAAATTTAGGTCGTATTTTCGAAGCTGTAGCGAATTGGACTTTTTCTATAGCAACCAGATCACCAATTTGATATTTGGTAGGTGATTTCCTTCTTTTGTTATATTCTATTCGGTTTTCTTGCTGGATTTGGATAATATCCTTTCTAGCCTTGTCTCGTTCTTCTTGACGCTTTTCTTCAAAATATTTCAGGTTTTCCTCTTCAATTATGTTGAGTATTTTTAAGTCCCTTTGTGTCTTCATATCACATTCTGTCAATATTCGGAATGGTGTGCTTTTAATTGACCTGTGGTAAGTTGAATTTATGGCTTGCTGCACCTCTTTGACGTAAGTGTACCACTTTTCGTTGTCATCTAGGGAAAGTTTCGCTAAAGATCCAATTGCAACTGAATGTGTTCTTTCAACTTGACCGTTGCCACGCGGCACTCCAACAGTAATAAAATGAATATTAATCTCTCGTTCTTTACAGTAATTTTGAAATTGATTGGAAGTAAAGGCTCCTGCCTTATCTGCTATGATTCTTTATGGATGTCCGAACACTTCTGCTATTACTTTCAATTTTTGTATTGACTCTTCACTGTTTAATGATTTTGTTGGAAACAGCCAAAGATGTTTTGAGAAAGCATCGACCGCTGAGAAAATATATTTGTAACCCTTCTTCGTAGTCTGCATGGGTTCCAGATGATCAATGTGAAACGTTTCTAAAGGACGTTCTCCTTTTGGAATAGGCTCTAGAAATCCATCAGATTTTCCCTCTTTTCGTTCAACTAGAATGCATCTTACACAGTTCGCTATTACGTTTGATATTCTTTTCTGTAGATCAGGGATATAAAATTCTTTTTGAATTATTTCGGTCATTTTTTTGTGATGAAAATGACCCTTCTCGTGAACGTCTTTAATTATTTGATGCTTCATCTCTTCAGGAACTACAAATAAAAATGTGTTATTAATATTTTTACAAATAATGTTGCTATATAAAACATAGTCTTTATATGACTTTTCTTTAACAATTTCAATAATAGCGAATAGGCGATCATCTTTTCTTTGAGCCTCTGATAATTTTTCCAGAAATACGTTTTTTTCCAAAATACACATAACAACAGGATTTCTACTTAAGGCATCTACGTGTTTCAACTTGATTCCTGCTCGATGTTCAATAACATATTCGTATTCTTCTATTAACAGTGCCCATCTGTCGACCCTTGTGGTTAGGTCCCTTTTCTTCATTGTGCCCTCGAAAGCTTTGCAGTCAGTTACTAATTTGAATTTTTGACCTAAAAGGTAAATCCTGAATTTTTTAAGAGCCTGTACAATTGCTAAAACCTCCAATTCGTAGGAAGAATATTTTCTCTCTGCTTCTGTGGTTTTTCGGCTGTAATAATAAATAGGATGAAATTTTCCATCTTCCTCAATCTTTTGCATAAGTATAGCGCCATATCCATCTAAAGTTGCATCAGTGTGGAGCTCGGTCATCGCTCCATATCTAAATATGTTTAGGACCGGTTCATTAGCAAGTGCTTCCTGCAATTCTTTGATTGCAGTCAATTCTACGTTACCCATTCTAAAATGTATTTGTTTCTTCAATAGTTCCGTAAGTGGTTGTGCTCTAGTAGCAAAATTTGGTATAAATTTGCGGAAGTAATTTGCTAAACCAAGAAAACTTTGAAGCTGCTTAACCGTTGTTGGAACAAGGAATTTTAACACTGCTTTTGTTTTCAGTGGTGAAGGGGAAATTCTGCCATTATGAATTCGATATCCGAGATACTCGATATTCTCCTGGAGGAACTGACATTTGGACCATTTAATTTCTAATCCATTTTGTGCTGCAACTCGTAGAACTTCTTGTAGACGGCTGATTCCTTCTTCGATTGTTTGCGATGGTATAATAATATCGTCGATGTAGACTACAACGAAATTTTTATTTATTAGATCTTTCAATATAAAATTAATATATTTTTGGAACACGCTAGGCGAGTTGCAAAGTCCAAATGGCATTCTGTTAAATTCATATTGGCCGAAATGGGCCACGAACGAAGTATACTTTCTGCTTTTTTCTTCCACCGTAACGTGAAAAAATCCGTTTCTGAGGTCCAATGATGAAAAAACTTTGGCTGATTGTAGTTTATCTATCTGTTATTCAATATTTTGGAAGCAATATTTGGATACCTGTCTTTCATTATCTTTTTATTAATTCCTCTATAGTCAATACACAACCTATTGGAGCCATCTTTCTTTTTTACTAGGACAATTTGGCTTGCATAATCTGATGCGCATTCCCTTATAATTCCTTCTCTCATCCACTGGTTAACTTGTTCTTCAATAATTTTCAATTCGTGTGGTGGGAATCTTCGTGGTGGTCTATAAACCGGACTATCGTCTACTGTGACAATTTTTAACTGAATTGGAGTTTCTTTTGGAGTAGTAGGTTTATAGCTCTTTATAATCGAAATAATTTTTTCAGATTCTTCTTTTCTTAGTTTTTTAATACTTTCTATATCTTTGTAGTTTTCGTTATCAACGTCAACTTTGATCTTGGCTAAGTAGCAAGACGGTTCTTCGTTTTCACCTTCTTCATTTTCACTATGTGTAGACAACATCTTTTCAATTTTGATTTTCCCTTCTGATATATTAACTGTTGACAATTGTAGAAGATTCATTCCTATTATCACGTCATATTTTAAATAACTATCATCCACGGCAAATATTTTTATATTTTTGTACACATCAGTATTAATCTTTATGGCAACTTTGCAAGAGCCTTTAGTTTTTACATTTGCACCCAAACCTGCTATTGTTATTTCTGTATTTTTAATTTTATCAGACCGGCATATTAATTTATAATAACACTCTTTTATGACGCAGATATCGCTTCCAGTGTCCACTAAACAATCAAATATTATGTTATTAATTTCAGCTTTAATTGACAATTTTGTGGCTCTTGATTTTGTAACCATGGAACCTTGGTTTAGTATAATATTTGTAGTGACCTCAACTTGTTCCTTACATTCGGGTTTTTTGTGCCCATATTTGTTACATCTGAAACACTTGGGTCCTTTTTGCTTTTGTGGGCAACTATGAAATTCATGCTGGTGAGAACCACAATTGAACCAATATCTTTGATATGATCGTCTACTAGTTGCTGAATCGAGATTGTTTCTTGTCGTACTACCGTTCCTTCTATCGGTTTTAGCTATGTGTGTTGTATGTGTTGTAAATGTTTTAGGGATTTTCTCATATATAAGCAGCTTTTCTTTCAGTTCAGCTATGTCCTTAGTGATGCCAGGTCCAACATATTATATAAATATTCACGAACTGCCTCATCAATTCTTTTTTTTCTTTCACGGAGTTTTGCATGAACTTCCGCGCTGGTTATTTTTGTTTGAAATTCGTTTATTAGTGCTTGTCTAAGCTCACCATAACTCATTGGTTTTGCTTTACATTCGACGAATAACTTTGCAGCACCGGTGAGTGTTCTTTTACAGAATATAAGTTTCTGCAAATCGTTCCATTGAAAAACATTTGCATAGTCATCAAATTCACGATTCCATTGTCGCACACTTAACACATCTGTACCATTAAATTTTCTAATCATATTTTCAGCATCTGCAAAATTAATTCTTGTTGCGGTTGTTTCCCGGTCCTGAGAAGGACGTATAGTTTCATGACGAGTTGATTCAAAGTTAACACCTGAATCACTTCTTTGCAAGATGTTTCGTCTCCTGCCACCCATTTTCGGTTGTAATCGATATTTAGATATTTAAATCCTGAATTAATTATGAATAATGATACAAGATAATAATGCTGAAACTGAATTTATTTTTAAACTGTATTATAATGGTGTAAAATAAATAAAACACTTTGATGTATGGTAATTCGAAAGTAGTGTTGTGGCTGTTGTTTTTATTATTTGTTTTTTTTTTTAAATATTTATTTTTACATTTATAACTCATAAATATTACTATTTTTAAATATTTTTTTTTTAATTCGAATTAATAATTGTTCAAATTAATTTAGATTAATAATTTGAATTGTACTTTTGAATCTGCCTTCGTAAATTAAGATTATAGTTTTTTTTTTTTGTTTGTTTTGAATACCGGTTTATTGTTTGTTATTTAGTTGTATAGAATTATTAAAATAATTGAATTTAAATGAATTATTAAATTCTTGGCAGCTGCTTTTAAAATCAAAAATTTTTTTTTTTATTTCAATTTTATATCAGCAATCACTAATCAGTTCAGTATGTTTTGTGAGTTCAATATTATTACAGAGTGTTTAGCAATTAAACTTAATAATATAATTAAAATGTTTTTAAATTTAGAATAAGATAGTGATCATATTATTTATTGTTTATATAATATATAATTTTTTTTTTTTTTTTTTATTTTTTAATATAAATAATAATTCTCTTCGTTAATTAATTGATAATTAATTTGATGGTAATATATTAATATAATAATTGTATTTAATGTTATCAAAATAATTTTAAATGTAAATTTAAGTGGTTAAAATATATTTTGTTTAATTAAAATTTTTTTAAGTTTAATGTAATATGTAAATTGTTTATAAACTTAATATAGCGTGATTTTTAATAATGTAAAAATTTTTAATGATATAAATATTAATTTTCTTTTAATTGAAATAAATTATGTAGTTCATAAACATTTAATTTAAAATGTTATTTTTCATTTAACTTAAATAAACTAGGTAAATATATAATTCATGTGTAATATTTATAGTGTAATCCAATAGTAATTTTTAAATAAATTTTCTTTATCATAAAATTAAAATTTTTGTTTTTTATTCTTTTAAAGCTGGTTCTATAAAAATTAATTTATTTGGTTATCAAATTTGTTTTGTTTTTTTCTTAATTTTTTGTTCTAAAATTTATCAGTTTTAGCAAATAAAATACAGTGCAACTGCTCATGTAATTTTATATAAGTACATTATTTAGCAATAGTCACTAATTAAATCACTAATATAAATTTTTTTTTTTTTAAACTATTTTAAAGTTTAGTTTATTTTTTAAAGACGATTATATGAGATTGCATCACTCAATATATAAATTATATGAGGCACAAATATATTTTTTAATTTGTATAGGAATTTGTAATTCCGGATTATAAAAGATGCTAATAGCTAACATAAAATTATTATTCGTAAAGTTTTCATTTGAATTTTTTGAAAAAATTCTTAGTATAACTAATTTTCATTTATTGTTACATACTTCATTACATACATCATTTTCAAGAATACTTCTGGTTCCAACTTTCCTGCTTTTAATTCTGCAGTTCAACTTCGTATCCACGTGTTTGATAATTAGGTTAGCTTAATGTATTGTCGTTCATCCCGGTTGAGCCCCCATGTGGGAATTGGTTAATAAAATTCAGTGTTTCATATTTAATGTTTAACAAATTTTTATGTAATGTTTATAGTATACAAAAATTATAAAAATTAATATATTTTATACAAATGATTATAAAATTTAATTATTTATTGAAAATGATTTAATTAGAAAATTATACAAAATGATACTTCAAAGTATATTATCCACGGTCTTCTTTCTTTTCTTATCCACGTCCACGGTCTTCGACTTCAGAATCAAGAAGAAAGTATTTTTTGTATTTTTCCTTTATTACAGGATGTGTAGAGTTTTCATCATATGGAGATTTGAAGTTCAAACCCGCTTTCAGCAGATATGGTAACTAATGGTGTTACCATCGGTTATCCCATTTGTATGCATTTTCTATAATCAAAAAAACAAATAAATAAACATTTGATTTTAATGTATTTATAATTTTTGCTATGCAATTAAATTTCATGTTAATTTTAAGTTTTAGCTATAACAATTTTTTGTAAAAACCTTGTTTTGGTTCAAAATAAAATAAATAAATAAATAATTAATATTTATATATCTTTAATAAAAAATACATTAATATAACAATATAAACAAATAATATAATTGAATGATATAACTCACAGATATACAGGGTGTTCCCGACTCGATGGTCTTCCTTCAAATGGGTGATCGGGCATATCGAGCAGAACAAAAAATTGTATGGGAGGGGGGGGTCTATTTTCATTAGTTTAGAAGTTATGAGGCCTTAACTGTTTTTCGACCATAATTTAGTTTTATTTCGATAAAATTGGAACCAAATAAGATAAAACAAAAATAAGTATAGCATTTAAATGCTTATTAATGCAGATTTCTTAAGTACTATCAAACATTACTCTAAAGTTTCTCAGTCTGAGGTTATAAGGGCTTAAAGTCCAATATTTTTAACAAAATATCAATTAAATCCCTTTTATCAAGAAAATAACGTTATTAACATAACAGTGGTTTTACTTCAAAATATTACCCTTCTCTTTCCCTGCATTTTGAGTATACTAGCACTTTTATAGCTCAAAAACTTTGAAAGTTATAAAGTAAAAATTTTTTTGTGATACCTGCAAACCTTAAATAGACATAATTCTTTATTATTTAGCTGAGGGAAGTTATATGGGTTATCTTTTGCTTAATCTGACGTATCAAAGTATTAAATCAGCTCTGGTTTTATGTCATTTTTAAAATCTTTATATTATTTTAAAACTTTTGCTAAATATAATTACGAGTATAGTGAAAATTATAAATTAAAATTTTAAACTGGTCTAAAATTGTGAGTCCTATATAAATCGGTTTGTGTTAATATATTATCTTTTTCTTTAACTCTATAGCCACTAGATTAGACTCAAAAAATGAGACACTATTAAAATTAGGTTTTGCTATCAGAGCTCTGGCTCATAATTGTCTGGCTTTGATTTCACATGAATTAGCTATTTTAATTATTTTTCTATTATCAACATTTTCCTTTGTTTTACCAAACACGAAATTCTCATTCAAAACACACGGAATTTACCAAACTCATAAATTAAAAAAAAAAAAATTTTCAAAGGTATTTTTACCAATTTTTCTATATTCAGTACTTAAATCTTTAACCTATCACCCTGTTTAAATTTCAAAACTCTCTGTATCTTTTTTTTAAAACTAACCCGTTTTTAAGACATTGCTTGAGATTTCTATAATGGATTACATATTGTCTCTTGTTATTTAAATTGGTTAACAATTTTCTTGCTTCTCCTGTTGGAGGAATAATATTGCCGGGCAAAAGGATAAATCATTGTGGAGGTCGTGAAGATTCTCTAGATAACCTAAATCTACTCTAATAAATAACCAACATCAGAAATATAGCTATTTCTAACACGTTTATTGAGGTATTAACCCACTCAAAATCTTTATATGGTATGGCTCGTTATTATTATACCCGTATGACTATATCGTCAAAGGGTATAATAAATTTGCCATTACGTTTGTGACGCAGAGAAGGAAGGGGAGTAGATATAGATTCAAGTGTATGGATCGGATCAGAATCGAAAAATAAATCGATTTTGCTTGTATGTCCGTCCGTCCGTCATCACGATAACTCAAAAAATAAAGGAGCTAGGATTATGAAATTTTCACAAATTCGTTTTTATGCAAAAACCGGAATCGCTATTTAAATTCAGCCATTTTGGTTCACGGGTTCGAGTACCTGCCATACAACTTCTAATTTTATATGAGCATTACGCTACACCTGATGAAGTTACTGCAAAATTTGGTTGGTCTACTGCAGAGGGTTCGAGTAGCTGCCATACAACTCCTTCTTTTATATGACCTTTATGCTACACCTGATGAAGCTGGGTGTCTGGAATTTTGCAAAAAATAGTTTAGTGTAATGGCCAAAGTTACTGCAAAACTTGGTTGGTTTACTGCAGAGGGTTCGAGTAGCTGCCATACAACTCCTTCTTTTATATGAGCTTTACACTACACCTGATGAAGCTGGGTGTCTGAAATTTTGCAAAAAATAGTTTAGTGTAATGGCCAAAGTTACTGCAAAATTTGGTTGGTCTACTGCAAAGGGTTCGAGTAGCTGCATTACAACTCCTTCTTTTATATGAGCATTACCATACACCTAATAAAGCTGAATGTTTGAAATTTTTCCAAAAGTAAATAGCCGGATGATATAATGTATACGTTACGGTCATGCGGGTATGCCAGAATTGACACAGTCTACTCTACTACACTCTTCCTCGTTTTTATTTTATTTTATTTTATTGTACAAACCAAACAAGGTCGTTACAAAAAAACTACTTAAAATTATAACTTGTATTAAAATTATACAATTCAAAGACTTAACTAAACCTTAGCAAAACCACAAAAAATACATTCTTATCAGATTAGCAGACAATCAACCAAAATTTGCTTTTCAAAGGCTAATTTGGGAAGAGCATCAAAGAAAGATTAATATTTAACATGCAGCAAGTAAAAAATATAAAAGTCGATAGTGTTTGTTGAGAAACAAATAAAATTTTTCAATTTCATGGCCATTCAAAATGTTTTCATATAAGCTGAATTACAAGGGAACGAACATGATACTCTTGATATCAGATTTGGCAATAGCATAGCAAGAACAAAACAGTCATAATTATTTGTACAGAGTGGCGCAAAACGACCTATATGGTTTGAATGATTAATAACTTTTTAAATTTATTTATATTTATACCTTTACGGCGGGATTGCATATGGGCGAAATCTGCCCGTGGGTTCGGATTCTGGACCTTTTAATTGTTTTAAGGGCCAAGGAACATATAAAAAAAACAGGATAACACAGCAACTAAAGGCGTTACAATCATGAATTTTGTGATGTAGGTTACTAGTAATGAGACTATGGCGGGGACTGCGTACGAACGAGTTCGGACTATGGGTTCGGATCTAAGAAGTTTTTGATCGAATTTAGGCCAAACAAGCATAATTCCGAAACCAATGAAGATAAAACCTTCAAATTTGGTATCAGTGTGCCTCTTCCTATGTCCTTAGAGTCCTGGAAATTTTTGACCAATTGGAGTAGTTGGTCGGCGACCATCCACACAGCTCTGAAGACCTTAAAGCGTATCATTGAAATTATTACAAAAAATAGCTTAAAATTCAGATAAAACGTTCCAATTGTGTACAAGGGTTCACTAGTATTGAAAAAACGGCGTGGACTGCATATAGCCGAAATTCGACCATGTGTTCAGATCCTGGAACTTTTTCATCGAATTTAGGCCAAACGAGCATGATTCCGGATTCAAAGAAGTTAGAAACTCCAAATTTGGTATCAGGGTGTCCCTTTCTATTCCCTTAGTATCCTCGAAACGTGGCACCAATTGAAATAGGGGGTCGGGGACCATCCACACAGCTTCGAAGACCTTAAAGCACATTTTCGAAAATAATCGAGATAGTAACTTCAAAAAAATGTAGAAGATTCAAATTTGGCACAAGGTTGTTCTTTACTATTTCCTACGTGATGGCCTTAATGTGATCAATTGGATTGGTGGTTCAGGTAACTCTCTTAGACCTCTAAAGATTGAAAGACTTATCTATACCAAAACTCAAAAACTAATTACGATGTTTTGATGAAATTTCTATTCTAGGTTATTAGTAATGAAAGTACCATGGAATTGGTTCTTGTCGGGTTCAGATTCTAGAAGCTTTTGATCGAATTGAAGTCAAACTAGTATAATTTCGAAACCAAAGAAGATAGAACATATTTGGGGCACAAGTGTTTTTTTTCTTATTTGTTTTGTGTACGTGAAATTTTGGATGAATTGGAATAGCGGTTTGCGTACCACCCTTACTACTCCTAAGACCTTAAAGCATAATATATTCGAAATTAATAAAGATAAACTTTACAGAAAATATTTACAAAACCCTGAAAAAAGATCATACAGTAAGCTTATATTGAACCCTTTCCTGGGAAATTTTTGGTCAACGAGAAAACCAGACAAAAATTCAAAGAATAAAAATTCAGCTACTGTTTATTCTATGTTGACAAATCCGAACAAAGATGTATTACAAATAATGATTATCAATTCAGGCACGGTTTTAGTTAACTAGAAATATAAAACTGAAGATTTAGATTCATTGCCTACAGTGAACGTTTGTGTTGCAAATTATACAATTGCACAGGCTCGTTTAAAATTGTATGAATATTTAGAATATTTACCAGACCGAGTTTTATATTATGATACTGATTCCATCATATACGTTTTAAAAGAATCAAAAAAGTTCGTACTCAACGTATCAAAGGTGAATATGAACCTGCCCTAAGGAATTTTATCGGAGATATCACAAATGAACAAGAATCAGTTCTCTCTCTGCGTGCATGGGGTGCGTTTCAGTGAGAATCTTTTTCTAGGAATAATTACTATATTATACAATATATTATTTTTTTAAGTAAATTAATGAAGAATAACCTATAAGTATAAATATTAGTTAAAATATACATTAAACAAGCAAAGAAACAGTCAGTCGACGTGCAACCGACTTAGAAATACCCTAAACCTATTTGGTTCAAATTTAGTGGGAAGTCCATAAGTCATTTTAAAGCCACAAAAGCTGTTATTAGTTTAATCGTAAGATATAGCTAACCAAATTAACTTTATAAAAAATTGCAATTATTTTAAATTGATAGTTTATGTACGTATTAGAAAGCTTATAAACGCAAAATATGCAATAAATGTATTTCTAAAATTTAATTACAAATTTAGAACTTTTCATATAGTTCATTTAAATATAACAATAAATTTTACATAAATGCAGCAAGTACCTTTGAATATAGCTTAAGTATTGTACACGATGTCTTAATCATATATCACCTATGGTTTTTAATTTATAAAATATTATACTAAATATGTTTTATGGTAAAATTCTTAGCCTTTTAAAAATATAAACGTGTTAAATAAAAACGGAAATAGGAAAGAACCCTCGTGTATCAAATTTAAAGTTTCTATCTTCATGAATTTCGAAGATAAGCTTTTTAATTTTGGGATTTCTTAGGAGGCACCTGAACCACGACTACAATTAAGTCTAAATTTCGGGGACAAATAGAAAATAGGAAATATATTCTTTGGCTTTATAAATATGCTCAATTGGCCTCAGATCGATCAAAATCTTCTAGATTCCGAACTCATTGTTCGAACTCGACGAGAACCAATTCCCATGGTACTTTCATTATTAGTAACCTAGAGTTTAAATTTCATCAAACTAGCGGCATTATTTTTTGAGTTAAGCTGTTTTTAAGATATATGTTCTTTAACACTTGAACTTTTCAAAGGTTCCAGAACCCGAAACCATTGTACTATTTTGCCCATATGCAGTCCCGTCATACTTTTAATACTAGTTAACCCTTATACACAATTGGAACGTTCTATCTTAATTTTAAGTTACTATTTTTATTAATTTCGATGATAAGCTTTTAAACCTTGGGGAGTCTAAGAGGGGTACTTAACCACCACTCTGATTGATCCAAAATTAGAGGAACCGCACGGGAAATAGTAAAGAGCACTCATGTGCCAAATTTGAAACTTCTAAATATGTTTGAAATTACTATCTTTATTAATTTTGAAAATATGCTTTAAGATCTTCGGAACTGTGTGGCTGGTCCTCAACCCACTACTCCAATTGGTCCCAAATTTCAAGGACACTTAGGATATAGAAAGAGACACCCTGACACCAAATTTGGAGGTTCTATCTTCATTGGTTTTGGAATTATGCTTGTTTGGCCTAAATTCGATCAAAAAGTTCTAAGTTTCGAACCAATTGTTCATTCCCCTCCGTACGCAATCACCGCCGTAGTTTCATTACCAGTACCCACAACACAAATTTTATAAAGATAGCGTCATTAGTTTTTGAGTTATCGTGATTTATTATATATGATCGTTAGCTCTTAGAAACGATTAAAAAATCCTGAATCCGAACCCTTGGGCCGATTTCTGCCAAAAGCAGTGCGCGCTGTATTTCAAATACTAGTTAACCCTTGTACACAAGTGGAACGTTCTATATTAATTTTAAGTTACTATTTTTAGTAATTTCGATTATAAGCTTTTAAACCTTTGGAGGTATAAGAGGGTTACTGAACCACCACTCCAATAGATCCCAAATTATGGGGACACACAAGAAATAGTAAAGAACACCCTTGTGCCAAATTTAAAGCTTCTACATTTTTTCAAGCTGCTATCTTTATTAATTTTAAAGATATTCTTTAAGGTCTTCAGAAATGTGTGGCTGGTCCCCGAACCACTACTCCAATGGGGCCCAAATTTCAACGATACTAAGGAAAAAGAAAGAGACACCCTGATATCAAATTTGGAGGTTCTATCTTCATTAGTTTCGGAATTATGCCAGTTTGGCCTAAATTCGATCAAAAAGTTCTAGGTTCCGAACCCATGGTCCAATCTCGATCGTACGCAATCCCCGCAACCTACAGCACAAATTTGATGAAGATAGCTTCATTAGTTGTTGAATTATCGTGATTTTTTAAATATGTTCGTTAGCCCTTGGACCGATTAAAAGGTCCAGAATCCGAATCCATGAGCCGATTTCGCCCATATGCAATCCCCGCCGTACTTTCAGTCCTAGTAACCTACAGTTAAAAGTTCATCAAGATAGCTCTATTATTATACCCCACACCTATAGAATAGGTAAAGGGGTATATTAACTTTGGTATGGTGTTTGTAACCACCTAAAGGAAGCGAGCTAGATATGGAAAAGTATATATATTTGTGATCAGCGTGACCGCCTTAGTCGATATAGCCATGTCCGTCCGTCCGTAGGCACGATAACTCAAAAAATAATGGAGCTATCTTGATGAAATTTTAACTGTAGGTTACTAGGACTGAAAGTACGGCGGGGATTGCATATGGGCGAAATCGGCCCATGAGTTCGGATTCTGGACCTTTTAATCGGTTTCAGGGCTAACGAACAAATATAAAAAATCACGATAACTCAACAACTAATGACGCTATCTTCATCAAATTTGTGCTGTAGGTTACTAGCAATGAAACTACTTCGGGAATTGCGTAAGGTCGGGATTGGACCATGGGTTCGGAACCTAGAACTTTTTGATCGAATTTAGGCCAAACTAGCATAATTCCAAAACCAATGAAGATAGAACCTCCAAATTTAGTATCAGGGTGTCCCTTCCTATTTCCTAAGTGTCTTGTGAATTTGGGTAGCATTGGAGTAGTGGGTCGGGGACCAGCCACACATTTCCGAAGACCTTAAAGCATATCTTTAAAATTAATAAAGATAACAACTTGAAAAAATGTAGAAGCTTCCAATTTGCCACAAGGGTGTTCTTTACTATCTCTTGCGTGTTCCTCTAATTTGGGATCAACTGGAGTGGTGGTTCTGTACCCCTCTCAGACCTCCCAAGTTTTAAAGGCTTATAATCGAAATTACTAAAAATAGTTACTTAAAATTAGGATAGACCGTTCAAATTGTGTACAAGGGTTAACTAGTACTATAAGTACAGCGCGGACTATATAAGGGCGAAATCAGCCCAACGGTTCGGATTCCGGACCTTTTAATCGATGTCAGGGCTAAGGAACATATATAAAAAATCACGATAACTCAACAACTAATGAGGCTATCTTCATAAAATTTGTGCTGTAGGTTATTGGTAATGAAACTACGGCGGTGATTACGTACGGTGAGGATTGGACAATGGGTTCGGAACTTAGAACTTTTTGATCGAATTTAGGCCAAACGAGCATAACTCCAAAACCAATGAAGATAGAACCTCCAAATTTGGTATCAGGGTGTCCCTTCCTATTTCGTAAGTGTCTTTGAAATTTGGGCCACATTGGAGTAGTGGATCGGGGACCAGCCACTCAGTTCTTAGGCCCTTAAAGCATATTTTCGAAATTAATAAAGATAGTAACTTGAAACAAATGTAGAAGCTTCCAATTTGCCACAAGGGTGTTCTTTACTATTTCTTGCGTGCCCCCCTAATTTGGGATCAATTAGAGTGGTGGTTCAGAACCTCTCTTAGACCCCCCAATGTGTAAAAGCTTATCATCGAAATTAATAAAACTAGTAACTTAAAATTAAGATAGAGCGTTCCAATTGTGTACAAGGGTTAACTAGTATTGAAAGTATGACGGGACTGCATATGGGCGAAATCGTACCATAATTTCGGGTCCTGGAACTCTTGAAAAGACATATATCTTACAAACACCATAACTCAAAAAATAATGCCGGTATTTTGATGAAATTTAACAGTAGGTTACTAGTAATGAAAGTACCATGGGAATTGGTTGTGGTCGAGTTTAATTTCGAAGCCAAAGAATATATTTCCTATGTCCTATGTGGCTCCGAAATCTAGACTTAATTGTAGTGGTTCAGCTATGTTCAAAGGTACTTGCTGCATTTATGTAAAATTTATTTTTATATTTAAATGAATTATATGAAAAGGTGTAAATTTTTAATTGTATTTTAGAAATACATTTATTGCATATTTTGCGTTTATAAGCTTTTCTATTAGGTATATAAACTAACCATTTAAAATAATTGCAATTTTTAAAAATTTGGATTATTAAATATATTATGCTTTGATTATCTTTTTATCACAAAATTTAATAATTAGAATTTTTTCATTTTATAATTGAATTGGAATAAATATATTTTCATTTATTTCAAGTTTGTTTGTTTTTTAATATTTTTAAATAGATAAATTAGTAAGAATTTGTAGTATTTTTTAATAGATAGGGTAATTAGAAAATGTTTTTAGTATTATACAGTTAATTTGGTTAGCTATGTCTTACGATCAAATTAATAACAGCTTCTATGGTGTTAAAATGACTTATGGATATGTCCTTAAATTTGAACCAAATAGGTGTAGGGTATTTCTAAGTCAGTTGCACCGACTGACTGTTTCTTTACTTGTTAATATATTTTTTTCGGTCAGAAAGAAAATTGCATAACGCTTGATTGAAGTGGTCATAGCTTTTGGCCATATCGTTAAAGCATACCGAGTTATTTTTTAATGCAGCTTTGGTCGTGCAACCTTGGCAGTCGCTTTTGATATCATTGATCGAAACCATCAACTCGTCTTTTCGTATTTTAATAGGCTGGTTCAAATCCAAGCAACTATTGCAAACAAAATGAGTTGCAAGTTTGCCAACCCCTTGGGGCATTAATGAAATTTTCTTTTACAGATGCCATTTTACAGATGACACGTAATGATTTCTGTTCTGAAATCTATGATAGTAAGCACTGCCTTTATTTTGATTCATTTTAGAGTTTTTTTCTTTGTAACGGCAAAAAAAAATTTATTTAAAATGTAGGTCAGTTGTTTAAAGTAGAGCTAAATTTCAGTTACTAATACTTTATCTAAAGTAAACGAACTTATGTTATTTGATCTTCAACAATTAAAAATTATTAAAAAAAAAAGTAATTCTAAATTTAAAATTTAAATTTAATTTATTTGATGATTTATAAAATTTAGATCAATAATTATATGCAAAGTCATAATAGTTTTGTTATGAATGATCTTACTAGCAACAATCTTACCACTATGAGAAAAAGTTTTAATTATATTCTAGATATCTTGATATAATTAAAACTATATAGATAGTAATTTAGTGCAATTATCTGATTTATAGGTATGTGGGCATCAAAACATCAGAAGTGTGCGTAAAAATTTCTTTTTTGATTAATCTTTTGTCTAATCTAATTAATATTCTTTTTGATTTTGTATGCGTAAAGATTTCTTTTTTGATTAATCTATCTGCTTTAGAACGTTTTCCGGATATTATTTTCTTAAGTGAAATTTAGATTTTTGATTATGAAGGTAAAAATTTTAACATTCCTAATAATTTTAATTTATTTGTTGCTTGTAATGATAATTATTCTGCTGGTGGTGTAGCTGTGTTTGTCAGAAATGATATAGAGTATGATTTTTCCTACTTAGGATTAAATAGCGCTGACTCTTTAAAATTAGTGTTTGTAATTGATAAAATTACTTACTGTTTTGTTTGTCTGTATAGGTTCCATGAATATAGCATCAAAAATTTTATAATGAAATTTAATGAATGCTTAAATAGCATTAAAAATAACAACTGTTTTATCTTAGGTGATATTAATATAGATATTTTAGGAAAATCGACTGATACTGAAGACTAAATTTTTTTTTTGGCTTCTTATGGTTTTACTAGATTTATTAATAAGTCAACTCGTATTACATCTACTTCTTCGGCTTGTATTGTTCATGTTTTTTGTAGAACTCAAAAAAATTTATTTTATTTTATTTCATCAACCAAAACAAGGTTTTTACAAACAAAAAAAAAAAATATCTTATACTATTATTCATAATTTAAAATTTTAAACAGAGTTTAAAAAAAAAAAAAAAGTGTAAGAACAATTAACAAAAATTAGAATACTTAGGTCAAATTACAATACAAAGATTTTTTTACTGTACATAATATTAAAAATTTAAACAAAAAAAAAAAATGCTTATCGAACAAAAACAAAAAAGCAAAAGCACTGTATGAGCGTCATTACTCATGATATAATATCATATAATATGTTAATATGTACTTGAACTTGAAATTATTATTAAGTTTACAAAATAGGTTCATTTAAAAATTTTTGCTTAAGTTTATATTTAAAAGTGTTTCTAGATATATCTGTTGAAAAAAGATAACTATGTTTATTAAATGTAGTGCAACATCTGTTTATAGGTTCATTATTAGCGTATTGAGTTCTGTGAGTATTTTCAATCAAAAATTTTGTGTTTCTTGTTTGTCTTACTTCGTTATTTATTCTGACTTTATGCGTTAGAAACTGAATATCAATATTTTTATTTAAGATGTCGAAAGTGAAGCAGGATGAAAAAATTTCCCTGTGTGATGCAAGAGTTAATATTTTCAAGGTATTTAGTCTTGTAATGTAGCTTGGAAGAGTGGAGTACTCTGAAGGGTCATATTGGTTTCTTAGAGCAAATAAAATAAACTGTTTTTGAACAGATTCAATTCTTTTAGAGTGTGTTTGAAATGCCGGATCCCAAATAATGTGACCATATTCTAAAGTAGATCGAACCAAAGAACAATAAAGTGCCTTTGTTACTGCTACGTCATTAAACTCTTTGGCCCTTCTTTTAATGAAACCTAACATTTTATTTGCCTTTGCAATCATGTGTTCGTAGTGAAGATTAAAATTTAATTTATCATCCAAAAGAATCCCAAGATCGGTCTTGCTATTCACCCTTTCGAGAGCTAAATTGTCTATTGAATAATTGAAAAGTATTGTATTTCTTTTACGTGTAAAGCTTATGACCTTGCATTTCTCAATATTTAGTTCTAATCTATTGGATATGCACCATTCATGTTTTCTTGAAGTAATTGAACATATAAATAAAGAATGCATGTTTTCTTGAAGTAATTGAACATCAGAGTTATTCTTAATAACATGAAAAATTTTAAGATCGTCAGCAAATGCAATATGAGATACACCTATTAATTTTTTAGAAAGATTTGAAATGAATACATTGAAACTCCGCCATTGCCGGTCCCAAGCCCGGATGTAAAAGGAGGAGGGGGAGGAGTAACAACCTCGTTAAAAAACCTTGGTTCAGCTGGCCCGGCTGATAGTACCTTGTAAGGGCTCCTGGCGAGGGTTAACGTGGGTAGCGTCTGTCCAACACTTGGCGGCTACGAGCGGGCGTCTGACTTGGAACAAGCGGCTCGCTATATAAATGTGAAAATTACCTGGAAGTAGAAAAGGAAGAGGGATTAGTAACCTGAATGGCTATCTAATATCTTATAGCGTCTCAGGAAGTAGGCATGATAGAACACAGAACAAACATAGTAGAACTGGTAACATAGCTATCAGAACTTCTACATGAAAGTGATGTAATTCTATCTGCTGAAGTAACTCCGACATTTCGACTTAAAGGTCAAGGAAATAAACGTAGCGTCTGACCTATAGTAGGCGGCTACAAACAGCGTCTGAACCCTATGCTAAGGGCGGCTGATTTATAAAGATGAAAAACTACCGGAAATCCTTCAGAAGGCAATGAGAAACCACTGAAGTAACATCTCAAGAAAATCACATTATGCAAGTACAACCAGAAATAAGGCCCTCAGTCTCCGGCAATACGAGGGTGCTAAGAATCCCCGGAGGTAAAACAAAAAAAAAACTAAAAATAGGTACTTGGAATGTACGTAGTCTTTACGAAAGTGGTAAACTAGCAAACACTATACAAGAAATGAGTAGATTGCAAATAAGTATACTTGGTGTATCGGAAACATGGTGGCCAGATTCCGGGAAATGTAAAACAACAGGTGGAACAATATATTACTCCGGAAATCAAAACAAAGATCATAGAAATGGAGTCGGTATAATTATTTCTGATGAAATAGAAAAAAGCATAATTGGCTTCATACCCAACTCGGATAGAACTATGATGATTAAAATATGTGCAAAGCCCGTAAACCTGAATATAATTCAAGTATATGCACCAACGGCAGATAAATCTGATGAAGACGTTGAATCTTTTTATTGTGAAATCGAAGAACTTATGAAACAAACAAAAAGGCATGAGATTAACATCGTTATGGGAGACTTCAATGCCAAAATAGGAAGTGGTAAAGTAGAAAATATTGTTGGACCCCATGGTTTAGGCACCAGAAACCCGAGGGGTGACAGACTAGTTCAATTTTGTACAGAGCAAGAACTTAAAGCCATGAACACATGGTTTTCTTTACCACCTCGCCGATTATACACATGGAAATCCCCACAAGATAACGATCAAAATATAATCCGAAACCAAATCGATTTTATTTTAATAAATAAACGATACAGTACATCAGTGTCAAGAGTTTCAACGTATCCAGGTGCCGACGTCCCATCAGACCACAACTTACTGCTATCGCAAGTCAAAATCAAACTAGCAGTAGCGAAAAAACCAACACGGAAAAAACATTTAGATCTAGGAAAATTAATGGATAGCTCTAGCCAAACTGTAATTGCAGAAGAACTTAATAATCAAATCACATCTCTCATCAGAAACAACAACGTGAACAATGTAGGTGGACATGAATTGTGGAACCGAGTGAAGAACACAATGAAAAATGTAGCTTCAACCAAGCTGGGACCACGAACATATACACCGAAGCAGAAGTGGATGACAAACGAGATTTTAGATTTAATGAATCAGAGACGTTTATATAAAAACACCGGAAATGGTGACCACTATAAGCGCCTGCAAAACATAATAAGATCAAAAATTAGAGCAGCAAAAACACAGTGGCTAAATTCACAATGTCAAGAAATTGAAAATTTACAAAACTTACATGATGATTTTAATCTTCATAAAAAAGTTAAGGAAGCTGCTGGAGTTCATCGTAAGCAAATATATTCGAATCTAGTTGACAGAAATAACCAAATAATCCTGGATCCAGACAAGAAAAAACAAGTTTGGGAAGAATACATAGCAGAGTTATTCAATGATCTAAATAGAACCGAAGTCCACACTCTACCACAAGCAACACTCTCAGGTCCGCCGATAACAAAAGATGAGATCAGGAAAGCTATTACAACAGCAAAAAATAATAAAGCTACTGGCCCTGATGAATTACCCGCAGAAATTCTTAAATTAATTGATGATGACAATTTAACCATCTTAGAAAGAATTTTTAACCAAATCTATGATACGGGAATATACCCAGAAGAATGGCTCAAATCAACATTTATTACGCTGCCTAAAAAAGTAAATGCAAAAAAGTGTAGTGACCATCGGCTTATAAGCTTAATGAGCCATGCATTAAAGATCTTTTTAAAAATTATTCACTTCCGAATCTACAAGAAATGTGAAAGTACAATTAGTAATACACAATTCGGCTTTAGAGCAGGTCTTGGTACTCGAGAAGCTCTCTTCGGCCTCCAAGTTTTGGTTCAAAACTGCCGAGACGTTCATAAGGATATTTTTCTCTGTTTCATAGACTATGAAAAAGCTTTTGACCGCGTTCAACATAATAAACTTATGGAGGTTTTGAGTAAAATTAATATAGATCAAAAAGAAATTCAGTGTATCAAGAACTTGTATTGGAACCAAAAAGCCTATGTAGTTTCAGAAAACTTCATTACAAAAGACGTTGAAATTAGAAGAGGAGTACGGCAAGGCTGTGTATTGTCACCCTTACTTTTTAATTTGTACTCCGAGGCTATATTTGAGGAAACAGTACATAACACAAATATTGGAGTAAAAGTAAATGGGGTTAATATCAACAACATACGATACGCAGATGATTCAACATTAATTACCGATAATATAACTGAACTTCAAGAACTTATAAATTCAGTAAGCGACCGCAGCAGACTTTTCGGCTTAAATATTAATATCGCTAAAACCAAGTTTATGGTTATTTCTAGAACCAACACATTCAACAACGCAACATTAACCATAAATGGCACCATAATTGAACGAGTTTCAAGTTTTAAATATCTAGGATGTTGGCTAAATGAAAACTGGAACTCAGATATGGAAATAAAATGCCGAATTGAATATGCTCGTAGCAGTTTTGTAAAATATAAAAAAGTTTTATGCAACCGTGATATCAATCTCGAAACAAAAATCCGGTTTGTTAAATGCTACGTGTGGTCCATACTCCTCTATGGTATGGTAGCGTGGACTCTAAAAATAACGACCATCAATAAGCTTGAAGCATTTGAAATGTGGATATACCGTAGAATATTGAAAATATCATGGATAGATCGAGTGAGCAATAGTGAGGTTCTAAGTAGAATAAATAGAGACCGTGAGTTGTTATTAACAATCAAGCGTAGGAAAACATCTTATCTAGGTCATATAATGCGCAATGACAAATATTATATTCTACAACTGATTCTGCAAGGTAAAATTGAAGGCAGAAGACGTGTCGGCAGAAAGCAAATGTCGTGGCTTAGAAACATCAGGCAATGGACGGGCCTCCAAACGGTGGGAGAATTAATGCACGCAGCACAAGATAGAGAGAGCTTCAGAAATGTGATCGCAGACATCCAGTAGTGGATAAGCAGCTAAAGAAGAAGAGGCACACCAGAAGTAACATAAATTGGGTTTGACAAATGGCCTTGGAATTTTATATTCTGAATTCTTCCAGTAAGATAAGAGCCAAGCCATGCCAAGAAAGAACCAGATATGCCCAAAGTTTCAAGTTTCTTCAGCAAAATATTATGATCAACACGATCAAAAGCTTTGCTAAAGTCCGTATAAATTGCGTCAACTTGATAACCCTTCTCCATTTCATTTAAGATTTCAGAAGTGTAAACTACAAGATTTGTAGTAGTAGAGCGACCTTTTCTGAAACTATGCTGTTGTTCATTTAGTTTCACCTTATTAATAATAGGTGTAATTTTGCCCACTACAATTTTCTCAAACAATTTTGGGATAGTCGAAAGGATGGCTATTCCTCGATAGTTTTCGACAAAAGCTTTGTCTCCTTTTTTATGAATAGGGGTAAAAAAAGATGATTTCCAAGCAGATGGGAAAATGCCTGACGAAAGTGATATATTAAATATAATGTGAAGTGGATACGTCAAATAACTAATGCAATTGTATAAAAAAGAAGGAGCAATTAAATCCGGACCCACACCTTTTTTAAGATCGAGGTTATTAATTGCTTCATAAATTTCATTTTCCGAAATATACAAATCTTTTATAATTGAATTAGTATTATTAACCGAGTTTGAAATTGGGATATTGATGGATACGTCAAGCGGACGAAAAACTTTTTGAAAGCAATCTGCGAAGAAATTACAGATTACATTACGATTTGAAGAGAAAACATTGTCTTTAGACATAGAGTTTGGATACCCACAAGTCTTTCGTTTTGTATTGACAAAGTCAAAAAACTTTTTTGGATCCGTGATTAATTTACTACCGATCTCAGATACATAATTGTCATATGCCAAATTTGATTTATTTTTAAATTCTAAAGCGAGATCCTTATACATATTTAATAAATTAGTATCAGGCTCCTTTGTAAATTTAATTATTTTATAAAGTTTGTTGCGCTAATTGCGCAAAGTCCTTAGTTCTCGGTTAAGCCACGATTGTGGATTTATCCTTTTTACGTATTTTAGGTACATAGGAGTTGACTATATGAAATAATTTCATATAGAAAATAGATACTGTTGAGTCAATAGCTGCCATACTCCTAACCGGATGATATAGTGTTTATATTACGGTGATAAGGGTATCCCAGAGTTCATGCAATCTACTCTACTACACTCTTCCTCGTTTTTAAATGGTTTTACTCTTATATTGCTTTTCAATATGATAGCATAAGTGAATTCATTAATGGTCTGTTTTATTTGTGCGTCATAGTGGGTATGCACAGGTATCTAAAAGTTGAGAAGGGCAATTATAATTTTCCTTGTCTCATGATTCTAATAGTTAAAATGAAAAACTTTTCCTTATTAAATTTTTCAATAAAGCTAATGTAATATTTTAATATATGTATACTTAAAAAATTTTATTTGCAGGTATGAATCATATATTCTCTCAAACCAAATATATAAATTAATTAAAATGTTAAGGTTAAACCTTGCAATTAAATAAAGATACTTAAATTTAATTTGTTTTTATTTGTTATTATTATACCCTACACCTATAGAATAGGTAAAGGGGTATATTAACTTTGGTATGGTGTTTGTAACCACCTAAAGGAAGCGAGCTAGATATGGATAAGTATATATATTTGTGATCAGCGTGACCGCCTTAGTCGATATAGCCATGTCCGTCCGTAGGCACGATAACTCAAAAAATAATGGAGCTATCTTGATGAAATTTTAACTGTAGGTTACTAGGACTGAAAGTACGGCGGGGATTGCTTATAGGCGAAATCGGCTCATGGGTTTGGATTCTGGATCTTTTAATCGATCGAAGGGCTAACGAACATATATAAAAAATCACGATAACTCAACAACTAATGACGCTATCTTCATCAAATTTGTGCTGTAGGTTACTAGTAATGAAATAATTTCGGAGATTGCGTAAGGTTGGGATTGGACCATGGGTTCGGAACCTAGAACTTTTTGATCGAATTTAGGCCAAACGAGCATAATTCCGAAACCAATGAAGATAGAACCTCCAAATTTGGTACCAGGGCGCCCCTTCCTTATTCCAAAGTGTCTTGGGAATTCGGGCCCCATTGGAGTAGTGGGTCGGGGACCAGCCACACATTTCCGAAGACCTTAAAGCATATCTTTAAAATTAATAAAGATAACTTGAAAAAATGTAGAAGCTTCCAATTTGCCACAAGGGTGTTCTTTACTATCTCTTGCGTGTTCCCCTAATTTGGGATCAATTGGAGTGGTGGTTCAGTACCCCTCTCAGACCTCCCAAGTTTTAAAGGCTTATAATCGAAATTACTAAAAATAGTTACTTAAAATTAAGATAGACCGTTCAAATTGTGTACAAGGGTTAACTAGTACTATAAGTACAGCGCGGACTGTATAAGGGCGAAATCATCCCAAGGGTTCGGATTCCGGACCTTTTAATCGATCGAAGGGCTAACGAACATATATTAAAAATCACGATAACTCAACAACTAATGAGGCTATCTTCATGAGATTTGTGCTGTAGGTTATTGGTAATGAAAATACGGCGGTGATTACGTACGGTGAGGATTGGACAATGGGTTCGGAACTTAGAAATTTTTGATCGAATTTAGGCCAAACTAGCATAATTCCGAAACCAATGAAGATAGAACCTCCAAATTTGGTATCAGGGTGTCCCCTTCTATCTCCTAAGTGTCTTGGGAATTCTGGCCCCATCAGAGTAGTGGGTCGGGGACCAGCCACACATTTCCGAAGACCTTAAAGCATATCTTTAAAATTAATAAAGATAACAACTTGAAAAAATGTAGAAGCTTCAAATTTGGCCCAGGGTATTCTTTACTATTTCTAGCGTGCCCCCCTAATTTGGGATCAAGCGGAGTGGTGGTTCAGTACCTTTCTTAGACCCCCCAATATGTAAAAGCTTATCATCGAAATTAATAAAACTAGTAACTTAAAATTAAGATAGAACGTTCCAATTGTGTACAAGGGTTAACTAGTATTGAAAGTATGACGGGACTGCATATGGGCGAAATCGTACCATGGTTTCGGGTTCTGGAACCCTTGACAAGTTCAAGGACTAACAAACATATATCTTAAAAACACCATAACTCAAAAGATAATGCCGGTATTTTTATGCAATTTAAACTCTAGGTTACTAGTAATGAAAGTACCATGCGAATTGGTTGTGGTCGAGTTTAATTTCGAAGCCAACGAATATATTTCCTATTTCCTATGTGTCCCCGAAATTTAGACTTCATTGTATATACATAGCTGAACCACATGTTCAAAGGTACTTGCTGCATTTATGTAAAATTTATTTTTATATTTAAATGAATTATATGAAAAGGTGTAAATTTGTAATTGTATTTTAGAAATACATTTATTGCATATTTTGCGTTTATAAGCTTTTCTATTAGGTATATAAACTAACCATTTAAAATAATTGAAATTTTTAAAAATTTGGATTATTAAATATATTATGCTTTGATTATCTTTTTATCACAAAATTTAATAATTAGAATTTTTTCATTTTGTAATTGAATTGGAATAAATATATTTTCATTTATTTCAAGTTTTTTTGTTTTTTAATATTTTTAAATAGATAAATTAGTAATAATTTGTTATATTTTTTAATAGATAGTGTAATTAAAAAATATTTTTAGTATTATAAAATTAATTTAGTTAACTATGTCTTACGATCAAATTAATAACAGCTTTTATGGTTTTAAAATGACTTATGTCCTTAAATTTGAACCAAATAGGTGTAGGGTATTTCTAAGTCGGTTGCACCGACTGACTGTTTCTTTACTTGTTTTTTTTTTTATGTTTTGCAACTATATAAACATTTGATTGGCGCAGTCGGTAGGATACCGATTTCGTCCAAATTAAAACACAAATGAAAAGTGAAAACCGCTAAACAAAAACTTTAATTTGATTTGTAAAGGCAAATCATTGTGTAAAATTGACGAAAAATCTTTTTTAAAGGATTAACAAAAATTTCGGTATCACTTGAACACAAAAAAAAAAATTAATTGAACAATAAATTCATATGCTTTTATAAAATACTAGCTATCACCCGATGCGCCTCTCAACGGAGGTTTAATTGAAGTCGATGTTATTGCAAAAAGTTAACAAAAAATTACACACGGTTTACACATTTAAATTTTAAAATGTATGAAAGCAATTTTTTTAAAACGATTTTTCTAGTATTATTCTAGTAATTTTTGAAACTTTCTGTAATTCAAAGCAGTACAAACTCCTTTCCAAAATATGACGTAATTTACTTCCAAACATTTTTTTTGACCAATCGTAGAAGCGACTGTTAACAGACTCAACTCCATTTTTAAGTTGCTTCACTCGTATAAAATTTGAAGTCAACCGGTCAAATAGTTTCTAATTTAGAGTTAAGTAACGGAAAAATCTATAAAAAGCCACTGTGCCCCAATGGGTTAATATAACTTAACTTTCTCTTTGGGCAAAGCAGTATTGCGCAAAATTGCGCAATAAATTATATAAATCTTTGTATCCGGTTGGTAAACCTTCGTTATCAATTAAAACGTTTATACTTGTTCCTGTCTTACCTTCCAATACTTTATTATATTCATCATCAAACAAGTATGCTAAATATAATCTGACCAAGAGATTGTTGGGAAGAGATTGTTGTGTCATTCTTGTTATTGGTAGTAAAAGTGGGTTAATAATTGAAGGTTTAAGAGTTTCACCTTGAACAAAATTTATGAATTTCGAATTAGAAGGATTGTTTGGAGAAGTCAAAGAAGAGAAAGAAGGTTCACTAACTGAAATAGAATTTGAATTAGAAATTTCAGGCTGTTTAGATATTGATCAGGTGTTAAAAGAATTTGTTTCATTATTATTGTTCTGAATAGTATTGTGGTTGTGACATATGTTGTTCAAATTTATATTTGAAATAGTTTTAGTATATAAATTTGTGTTTTTGGAATTATTTGTGTGTGTTAAAGAAGTGATAATTAAATTGTTAACAGTTTCGCTATTATTAGGATGAACAGTTACAGTATTAACATTAATGTTAGTTTTAACATTACTATTGTCAGATAGTAATGTTACAATAGCACATTTAAATTTTTGTTTAATAAAGCACTCAAGGCTTTTTTCTGTTGTTTTACAATTTAGCCTTGAAATGCAATTAGTAAACAAAGGCTTTGTTGTAACTATATGGGTTATTGAAGCCCTAACTCCAGGTTTTGTCTTATTTATTTTACTCTTTGCCGTTGTGCTTGCTGTGATATTGTCAGTTTGGACAGATACATCTTTATAAACTATAGTTGGTTTATTTAACTAATCCATTGTTTGAATAAATGCATATCGCACTGAATTTCCTTCTGCGTGTGAATGGGTACATTTTGTTCAGAACTCAAAGCATGAATGTATGTTGCCGAAAGAAGTTCACCCTTGAGATCATTTATGAGATCTGTCAAAGTGTTTTTAATATATTTTTTTTTCGGTCAGAAAGAAAATTGCATAACGCTTGATTGAAGTGGTCATAGCTTTTGGCCATATCGTTAAAGCATACCGAGTTATTTTTTAATGCAGCTTTGGTCGTGCAACCTTGGCAGTCGCTTTTGATATCATTGATCGAAACCATCAACTCGTCTTTTCGTATTTTAATAGGCTGGTTCAAATCCAAGCAACTATTGCAAACAAAATGAGTTGCAAGTTTGCCAACCCCTTGGGGCATTAATGCAATCCCCATGAAATTTTCTTTTACAGATGCCATTTTACAGATGACACGTAATGATTTCTGTTTTCAAATCTATGATAGTAAGCATTTGATTCATTTTAGAGTTTTTTTCTTTGTAACGGCAAAAAAAATTTATTTAAAATGTAGGTCAGTTTTTTAAAGTAGAGCTAAATTTCAGTTACTAATAATTTATCTAAAGTAAACGAACTTAAGTTATTTGATCTTCAACAATTAAAAATTATTAAAAAAAAAAGTAATTCTAAATTTAAAATTTAAATTTAATTTATTTGATGATTTACAAAATTTAGATCAATAATTATATGCAAAGTCATAATCGTTTTGTTATGAATGATCTTACTAGCAACAATCTTACCACTATGAGAAAAAGTTTTAATTATATTCTAGATATCTTGATATAATTAAAACTATATAGATAGTAATTTAGTGCAATTATCTGATTTATAGGTATGTGGTGCATCAAAACATCAGAAGTGTGCGTAAAAATTTCTTTTTTGATTAATCTTTTGTCTAATCTAATTAATATTCTTTTTGATTTTGTATGCGTAAAGATTTCTTTTTTGATTAATCTATCTGCTTTAGAACGTTTTCCGGATATTATTTTCTTAAGTGAAATTTAGATTTTTAATTATGAAGGTAAAAATTTTAACATTCCTAATAATTTTAATTTATTTGTTGCTTGTAATGATAATTATTCTGCTGGTGGTGTAGCTGTGTTTGTCAGAAATGATATAGAGTGTGATTTTTCCTACTTAGTATTAAATAGCGCTGACTCTTTAAAATTAGTGTTTGTAATTGATAAAATTACTTACTGTTTTGTTTGTCTGTATAGGTTCCATGAATATAGCATCAAAAATTTTATAATGAAATTTAATGAATGCTTAAATAGCATTAAAAATAACATCTGTTTTATCTTAGGTGATATTAATATAGATATTTTAGGAAAATCGACTGATACTGAAGACTAAATTTTTTTTTTGGCTTCTTATGGTTCTACTAGATTTATTAATAAGTCAACTCGTATTACATCTACTTCTTCGGCTTGTATTGTTCATGTTTTTTGTAGAACTCAAAAAAATTTATTTTATTTTATTTCATCAACCAAAACAAGGTTTTTACAAACAAAAAAAAAAAATATCTTATACTATTATTCATAATTTAAAATTTTAAACAGAGTTTAAAAAAAAAAAAAAAGTGTAAGAACAATTAACAAAAATTAGAATACTTAGGTCAAATTACAATACAAAGATTTTTTTACTGTACATAATATTAAAAATTTAAACAAAAAAAAAAATGCTTATCGAACAAAAACAAAAAAGCAAAAGCACTGTATGAGCGTCATTACTTATGATATAATATCATATAATATGTTAATATGTATTTGAACTTGAAATTATTATTAAGTTTACAAAATAGGTTCATTTAAAAATTTTTGCTTAAGTTTATATTTAAAAGTGTTTCTAGATATATCTGTTGAAAAAAGATAACTATGTTTATTAAATGTAGTGCAACATCTGTTTATAGGTTCATTATTAGCGTATTGAGTTCTGTGAGTATTTTCAATCAAAAATTTAGTGTTTCTTGTTTGTCTTACTTCGTTATTTATTCTGACTTTATGCGTTAGAAACTGAATATCAATATTTTTATTTAAGATGTCGAAAGTGAAGCAGGATGAAAGAATTTCCCTGCGTGATGCAAGAGTTAACATTTTCAAGGTATTTAGTCTTGTAATGTAGCTTGGAAGAGTGGAGTACTCTGAAGGGTCATATTGGTTTCTTAGAGCAAATAAAATAAACTGTTTTTGAACAGATTCAATTCTTTTAGAGTGTGTTTGAAATGCCGGATCCCAAACAATGTGACCATATTCTAAAGTAGATCGAACCAAAGAACAATAAAGTGCCTTTGTTACTGGTACGTCATTAAACTCTTTGGCCCTTCTTTTAATGAAACCTAACATTTTATTTGCCTTTGCAATCATATGTTCGTAGTGAAGATTAAAATTTAATTTATCATCCAAAAGAATCCCAAGATCGGTCTTGCTATTCACCCTTTCGAGAGCTAAATTGTCTATTGTATAATTGAAAAGTATTGTATTTCTTTTACGTGTAAAGCTTATGACCTTACATTTCTCAATATTTTGTTCTAATCTATTGGATATGCACCATTCATGTTTTCTTGAAGTAATTGAACATATAATTAAAGAATGCATGTTTTCTTGAAGTAATTGAACATCAGAGTTATTCTTAATAACATGAAAAATTTTAAGATCGTCAGCAAATGCAATATGAGATACACCTATTAATTTTTCAGAAAGATTTGAAATGAATACATTGAATAGAAGTGGACCTAAATGGGTACCTTGAGACACACCAGAAGTAACATAAATTGGGTTTGACAAATGGCCTTGGAATTTTATGTTCTGAGTTCTTCCAGTAAGATAAGAGCCAAGCCATGCTAAGAAAGAACCAGATATGCCCAAAGTTTCAAGTTTCTTCAGCAAAATATTATGATCAATACGATCGAAAGCTTTGCTAAAGTCCGTATAAATTGCGTCAACTTGATAACTCTTCTCCATTTCATTTAAGATTTCAGAAGTGTAAACTACAAGATTTGTAGTAGTAGAGCGACCTTTTCTGAAACCATGCTGTTGTTCATTTAGTTTCACCTTATTAATAATAGGTGTGATTTTGCCCACTACAATTTTCTCAAACAATTTTGGGATAGTCGAAAGGATGGCTATTCCTGGATAGTTTTCGACAGAAGCTTTGTCTCCTTTTTTATGAATAGGGGTAAAAAAAGATGATTTCCAAGCAGATGGGAAAATGCCTGACGAAAGTGATATATTAAATATAATGTGAAGTGGATACGTCAAATAACTAACGCAATTGTATAAAAAAGAAGGAGCAATTAAATCCGGGCCCACACCTTTTTTAAGATCGAGGTTATTAATTGCTTCATAAATTTCATTTTCCGAAATATACAAATCTTTTATAATTGAATTAGTATTATTAACCGAGTTTGAAATTGGGATATTGATGGATACGTCAAGCGAACGAAAAACTTTTTGAAAGCAATCTGCGAAGAAATTACAGATTACATTACGATTTGAAGAGAAAACATTGTCTTTAGACATAGAGTTTGGATACCCACAAGTCTTTCGTTTTGTATTGACAAAGTCAAAAAACTTTTTGGATCCGTGATTAATTTACTACCGATCTCAGATACATAATTGTCATATGCCAAATTTGATTTATTTTTAAATTCTAAAGCGAGATCCTTATACATATTTAATAAATTAGTATCAGACTCCTTTGTAAATTTAATTATTTTATAAAGTTTGTTGCGCTAATTGCGCAAAGTCCTAAGTTCTCGGTTAAGCCACGGTTGTGGTCTTATCCTTTTTACGTATTTTAGGTACATAGGAGTTGACTATATGAAATAATTTCATATAGAAAATAGATACTGTTGAGTCAATGTTCTGTTGTCTTAACAGTTTGTCCCAATTAACAACCGATAAAGCATTATTAATGCTTTGATAATCGGCATTAAAAAAATCAAATACAGTATTATTATTGTAAGATTTAGCAAAAAGTGGCGTGATTGAAGAAAATTCAAAGATGACTGCGTTATGATGAAGTGAGTTGGAGAATAAATTAGCTGAATCATCAGCGAGTTTAACTTCCACTTTATCATATGCATTAGAAAATGCAAGATCTAACCACTTATTATTTTTGTTAGGAAATCTGATAATTTGCTGTAAGTCGTTACCATAAAACTCACTGATAATATCAAAATCAGTTTCGTCATTACAATTAATTGGTAGTAGCAAGTTATCAGAATCGTCTACTATAAACGATAGTGAAGGACGATTGAAATCCCCAAAAATGAATATTGAATCATCCTCATTCAATTTTGATATAATATCATGATATATATCAAAGAAATCAGAGTATGTGGAATTGTCAGTATTGGGCGGAAAGTAAACGATTCCAAGGTATAAAAAATTTTTGCCTATGTTCACTTTTATAAATTTATATATTCAGTTTCGTCATTACAATTAATTGGTAGTAGCAAGTTATCAGAATCGTCTACTATAAACGATAGTGAAGGACGATTGAAATCCCCAAAAATGAATATTGAATCATCCTCATTCAATTTTGATATAATATCATGATATATATCAAAGAAATCAGAGTATGTGGAATTGTCAGTATTGGGCGGAAAGTAAACGATTCCAAGGTATAAAAAATTTTTACCTATGTTCACTTTTATAAATTTATGATCGAATAAAATAGATGTCCTAGTATGTTATGGAGTACTAGACAACTCGTTATTAACTGCAAGCAGAACACCGCCTCCACGAGAACAGTTTGTAGAATTGTAATCCCTGTCTTTCCTGTAAATTGACCAATTAGTGTCCAGTATTTCTTGATTTTTGAAGGAATCATTTAGCCAGGTTTCGGTAAAAGCTAACACGTTGAATTCACAGGACTTAGCATCAACATATAGTTTTTTTAGCTTACCTCTTAACCACTGCAATTATGATAGAAGATTTTAAGTTTATTACTATCTTTATTTTTATGTACCTTAAAGCTAGATGATGTATGAACTGAAACTAGGTAAGTATATTAATGCTATTTTTTCCCACTAAGGGGACGAAAAAAGTCACTGCTACTTTTTCTAATTCTTTGTAAATAATCGATTCTTTTGCTTTTAAGGTGGCTGCAATAGGCTTGTAGATCTTTTTCGACCGATTTAGAAGAGGCCCCGAAACCTTCATGATATTTAACAAATAATTTCATTAATTCCTTTGGGTTAACTGGTGTTTGAGTTAATAAAATGGGTTGTGTATTGTATGAATTTAAATTATTGTTATTATTATTATTGTTATTACTATCATTATTTTGGGTTAGACGGTAAACCTTTGGGTTAGACGGTAAACCTTCTTGATCAATAAAAATTTTAATATTGAGTTTGGTTTTACCGGCTACACAAAGTTCGTTATCTTCCTTATGCAAATAGGCTAAATAGAGTCTTACATTTTCATAAATTTTTTTTCATCTTTCGCTATCGCGTTTTTCGTTAATCTAACTATAGGAGGCATTAAAGTTGAAATAGATGCTATTGGCGTATTAATACATGAAGTTGTATTGCAGTTAAAATTTGAAATTTGTGTACATGGAGTACCGACTATAATTGTTTCTCCTTGCTTAAAATTAGGATATTTATGTTTAGACGTTATTGGAGTTGTTGTGCTAATTAAATTTGAATTTGAATTTGTGGTAATTAAATTTGAATTTGAATTTGAGTTTGTAGAAGTGGTTGAATTGCACATTGTGTTAGTCATTATACTTGAATTTGTACTACTAACCGAAATTTCAAGTAAATTTAAATCTGGCTTATTTAGCGAATAAGTAACTATGTTAGACGGAGGCAAATAGTTATGAAATTTAACTTGTGTTTGAGTTAATAAAATGGGTTGTGTATTGTATGAATTTAAATTATTGTTATTATTATTATTGTTATTACTATTATTTTTATTATTATTATTGTTATTGTTATTATTATTATCATTATTATTATTATTATTATTGTTATTATTATTATTAATATTATTGTTATTATTATTATTTTTGTGTAAAATAGGCTCTGTTTTGTTTTTGCTTATAATATTTTTTTTATTATTTGTGGACTTAGTGTTATTGCGTGTATTTCTGTTCTTGTTTTTTTCTGTGATTGTTTTGCTATTAGCGTTATTGAAATTAAGTTTAATTTTATTTTTATTTTTTACTGAATCTAATTTACTATTATTTGACTGTTTACCTAATTGTTTAAAGATGGATATTTTGTTCCACAATTTAATATTATTTATTTCCTGGACTTTCGTTTCCGGTACGCTAAGTTTGAAAGTATGATACTGCGGTTTATATTTCAGCCACTTAGGTGTGATTAATTTACAATGAACCTCTTCACAATTTAACCTCTTTTTTATGTATCTGACTAGTTTCTCCTCTGTTGTATTAGTGCTAAGGTTGGAAATCCTTAAGTTAAATTTAGGTTTAATTGTAACTTCTGGTGGATCAACTGCTTCTATTTCGATTGAAATATCGTCATATTTTTCTTTAGTTGATTCAATGTTAACCGTCTTAGCCTATCTACATCATTTATTTAATCAAATAGTGATTTAGCTGAATTGTTTGAATATAGATCATTCTGATGCGAAGCACTACAAATTTTAACACCATCATGAATTGTCTCATTTTGGCCTTAAGGATATCTAAATCGGCCAATACTACATCTCTAAAGCTCATTGAAATATCAGTTTTATTTATATTTTCTGAATTAGAGATGAAAAGTTGCTTTAAATTGTCCATCGCATACAAAAGCTTATTATTAATTGGATCTTGTGCTAATGATTTTTCAATAATGTTCTTAAACTTTGAAATTTCCGTTTTTAAATTATTTGTTTCTACTTTAATTAGCTCACTAACACTTCTTTTTTGATCATTTTTGAAATTATTAAGAGTGTTAGTAGTACGAAATTTCTTTCCATTTCCGTAAAGCTGGCTGTATTGTTCTTTACAACTTCCAATAATTTCACAACTGTACCTTGAAAATTTTCTCTAACGGCATTAATGTTTGACGATATTTCATGAGAAAGTTTTCTCAGATAAGTTTGTTGATCTAAACAACCTTCACAAACAAAATGCTGCGTCAAGAAGTTGTTATACCAATTTCTAGGAGCGTTTAAACAAACCCCATGAAATTTACGGTTACAGAACCCGTTACACGTTACTGAATCTGCTTTCATTTCAGTAACTAAACAATTGTTTGCACTGTATTTAAATTCCATTGTAAAAATAAGCAATATAAATTATATAAATTATATAATTTAGACATTCTATTAAAACTTTTATCCTTGATATTAATGTTTCTTATCATGTCTTGATTAATATTGTGTTCACAGGGCCGACGCTTCCATATGTGCAAACGATGCAATTGCACAGGGCGCCAAAATTTTTGGGGCGGAAAATGCTTAATCTAACATTTTTTTTTTCATATGGAAAATAATTTTATAAAAATACCTATATAAATTAACTTATATAGATATATTTCTAAAAATATATATTTAACTAACTAACTAACTAACTAATAAATAATATTTTGTTAATCAAAGATCTACACAAAAAATATCTTTAAAACAAAAACATATAATTTCAAATGATTACGTTCAAAATCACATATATTTTTTATATCATATTACATTATAGCATCAAAAAAAATGGTTCTATTAAAAATGGTTCTATTGCACATATGGTTTTATATATCTTATAAACATTAAAGCACGCAATCATATATAATATATATAATACACATGTGTTGGCGAGATATTGCCAACATGTAAGAAAATATTGTACATCAAAATTGTTATAAATATTCTTCACACAATAAATAATGATGGCTATAATATATTTTAAAATTTTTTTCCTGAGATCTACGAAATGTTAATTTTTGTTTTTTTTTTTTTAAGAGAATATAGAACAAAGAAGAATAGAAATTTGTTTTTGTTTTATTTGTTTGATGCCTATATTCAATATTCAATATTGTAAATCTTCCTACCTATCGATTCATAAAAAATTACAAACCAATTTTTTAGAAAAAGTGGCAAACAGATTGAAGAAACAAAAAACAAGAATAAAGAAAAAAAATTAAAACTATTCATATCATCATTTAGGACATTGGGGTACGAATTGAGATTTTCGAAATGTTTATTTTTGTTTTTTTTTTCTTAAACAAAATTTATAAGTAAAGAGAATATAAAACAGAGGAGAATAGAAATTTGTTTGATCCCTATATTTAATATTGTAAATGTACCACCTACCTTTTATTCATAAAAAAATACAAACCGATTTTTTAGAAAAAGTGGCAAATTAATTAGAGTACCAAAAAACAAACGAATTTTGTTGTTGAATTTAAATCTTGAAAGTGCGAATTAAAAATAACTTTTTTTTTTATTTTAACGAAACTCAACGGTTGCTTTGATCGTTTAAAATTCAAATAGAGAAAACGTGTTGTATGGTGGTATCAATAGGCCAATATGAAATTTTAATATTTTCCACGTCAAAATGAATTAATATTTTTTTATTAAATGAATGTATTTTAGGTTTGGGTTAATAATTAAAATTGAGGTACAATAATTAAAAAATAAAAAGTACAATCTTATTTAAATTTACTCATATTTGGTACAATTTTAGTCTTACACAATAAAAACATATCATCATATAATTTATTAGTCAATAGTCATTTTATAAAACGTCAAATTTTGGAACTGCTCTATATACATAAACTTGACAGTTGCGAATTAAAAATAATTTTTTTTTTATATTTTCACTCAAATAAAGTCAACAATTGATTTGATTGTTTGAATGTTTTGAAATAGAAATAGAGCAGTTCCAAATTTTGACGTGTTATAAAATTCTATAATATATTTTCGTTGTGTAAGGCTAATCACGAGCTGTCAATATTTTTTTTTGTGTAAAACAAAAGTATAACTTTATTTAAATTTACTTACACTTGGTAAGATTTGATTTCTTACACAATAAAAACATATCATATAATTTATTTGTCATTTTATTTGAAATTTAGCTATTTCAAATCACAATTCATTTTCATACAATTTAATTCGACCATCAATTGTATTTAAATGTATGTAAAATAGAATATAAAGGCAAATATAAAACAAAAATTAATATGAATTGAATTTGTTTTTATTTATGTTAAAATTGTAGTAGGAAAGCAGGTATGATATCCAGAAAAATTTTAAAGTAATAAAAAGATTAAGTTTTTAATTTCTGACTAATCAAATTAGTAACGCGTTCGAAAACAAATTTTTAAAAATCTGAATTTTTATTTTTTTAGCAATCTTTATATAAAACAAAACATAATTTAAATATTTGTCGAAGTAATAAAAAATTTACTAAAGTAACTCGGTATTACAAAGTACTTCGAAATGACAGTAGGTATTAGGTATCTAATGCTAGAAGAGATGAAATACTTTAGCAAAAATGCCTAAAAAAACCTGTGCAATTGCATAGTTCTTACTAGTAAGAACTCTTAGGGATCTTACTAGTAACTATGTATATATAAAAGAGTGCAAATTTGTTATTTTATTTTTCAATTCAAAGTTAAAATTTTATTAATTTAAAATAAATGATAAAATTTTAATCAATTTCAAATAATAAATATAATATAAATTTAAAAATTAAAAAATAAGGTTATGTAATTTGTTTTTGTAAAACGATAAAAAAAATTTTACTATAAATTTAATCATTTTACTCTTTCTCTCCTATTGAGAGTATACTATATACCTCTCTCTCTAAAGTCAAGATTACTGGGCAAAATTTTCTCATGAAAACCTGCCTTTATTCAGATTAGTACGCGGGTAATAGGTTGATATGTATGTTGGGTTGTCTTGTAATTGTGTAAGTTTTAAGTGTAGATTTTATGGATTTAAAAAAAAAGGTGTGACTTAGAAAAACATCTCTCTAATGGAATAGAATCTGATATAGATTGAAAAGAGTTAGTCGAAGAATTTAAAAATTTTCTAATTTGTTTTTAAATACTCCACTTAAAACTTCAAAGATTATTTATCAAAAAAAATTAAAAGTACTCTTTTCTAACATTGTTATAGGTTTGTTAGCGATTCCCATTAAAGTAGTTTCTAGAGAACGTAGCTTTTCTAAATTAAAAATAATTGAAAATTATTTGCGAAGTAACATGTCTCAAGGAAGGTGGTTTTTTAGAAGATTTAGATTTCAGTGATTTAACAAACGATTTTGCTAAAATAAAAGACAGGCGGATTTATTTAAATAAATGAAATAAATGTAAAAATTAATAAAATGTAAATATGCTTTTTTTTCTATGTACTATGTACTTTTTTAGTTGTAATAATTTTATACATAATGATTATTTAAAATTCAAGTTGAATTTTTTTGTTTTTTCTTTACTATTTTTGTTAAAATTTAATAAAATGAATGCAAACAATTTTTGTTTTGTATTTTTTTTAATGAAATGTTTAATTTTTGTTAATATTTTTTTATTTCGTTAATTCTTTGGATACTATTTTTTTCTGAGTCGGTTGAATTTTTTAATATTTGATTTTATGAGCTTAACAATATTCAAAGTGTTAAACGAGGATTTTACCTATACCGTGAGACACCTCACTAAAAACATGCATCGAAATGCCACCTCACGAGTGATGTGAAAACGGGTTTATTAGAGCGCTGAATTTCAAAATTGCACAGGGCGCCGAAAAGTTTAGCGCCGGTCCTGTGAGGTTAAAAATTGTTCTTTGAAATGTAATTATAGAAGTAATAGTGATTGTTCTGACAAATTTGTTCAAAAGTATGTTGATTATAATTCTTTAAACTCTCTTTTATACTTTAAATTTTGGGAAACAGTATTTTCCGAATGTGATGCTTCTATAGCGTTTGATAAGTTTATTTATATTTTGTCAAACTATATTAAAACATGCTCAACTCAGTCAAATATATGTAATTAATAATAAAACTAAAAAACTTAAACCCTGGATCAATTTTTTTTTAATTAATTAAAATTAAAAATTATCATTCCAAACTTTGCAAGAATGTTAAATTAGATATTGCAAATGGTAAAGATAATTATTATATTAACAAATTTAATAATGTTAAGGAAAACTCTAAAAAAGAATGGGCTTTGGTTAATGATTTGTTAAACAGAAATTGTACTAACAAGGAGTTTTTTCTAACTATTAATGATGAAGCAACAGTTTCTGATCATAATTAGATAGCAAATCACTTTTTGTAAACACTGCAAAACAATTAGATTCTAATTATAATGATTCTTCTAGTATTGCATGGGATGTTATTGAAGAGCCTATACAGCCAAATTCTTTTATTTTTTGAGTCAATTACAGCTTTTGAACTATATACTATTATTTGTAAATTAATAAATTCCAATGCAAGGTTAAGGGATGGGTTGATTTCTAATAATATACTGAAGAATATTTCCCTACAAATAGTTGATGTGTTGGCTTATATATTTAACTTAAGTATTACTTCTGGCCGGTTTCCTGTGAATTTAAAAACTTTTGAGGTTATTTCTCTTTTTAAAAGTGGTGACACTTTTAATGTTAATAACTATAGGCCTATGTCACTATTATCCGCCTTTTCAAAAATTTTTGCGATGCAGAGAAGAATTTTAGAATACCTTAATAAAATAAATTTTTTTAATCTGTCAATTCGGTTTTCTACCAAACAAGTCAACTGAAGGTTCTTACTTAAGTTCTGTTTGGAAATATATGAAACCCTAAATAATAGTAAAACCTAATTAGCTTTATCTATAGATTTAACTAAAGCATTTGATATTGATCACATTCTGCTTCTAAATAAATTATTAAATATTGGATTTAGAGGTTGTATTCATGATTGGTTTTGCTCATTTATTACTGGTAGAATGTGAGTTATGAATAAATTTAGTTCATTACTTCATATTAATTGTGGAGCTCCACAAAGATCTGTCCTTGGTCCTATATTATTTGTTATTTTCATCAACTCTCTTTTTCTTCAACCGTTCAAAGGCAAACTTACTGCTTTTGCGGATGATACAGCCTTCACTTTAATAACTGTAATAATTATTTTAAAATTTTATCTTGTATGCAGATGATTTGGAATTACTTAGAAGATGGTTTGGTAAAAATAAACTTATTATTAGTCCTAAAACAAAATATATGTTATTCAACATATCTAATACAAATCCTAAAAATTTCCATTGCTATTATCACTCTCCTAGCTGTAATACATTTTTTTTATGCCAAAATATAAATTATGGAATTAAATATAATAATAATATTCAGTATGATCCTTATTGTTTTAAAATTGAATCTGTAAAAGTTTTATTATTGCAAACTGGTATGGTTTTTGTAATCACCTAAAGGAAGCGAGCTAGAAGTATATATATTTGTGATCGATAACTCCAAAACTAATGAAGCTAACATGATGAAATTTTAACTGTAGGTTACTAGGACTTAAAGAACGACGGGAATTACTTCTTTTCTCAGAATTTTTAGCTGTAGTGCATTTACTGTTGAATGATTCAGTACCCTTGATTAATTATTTCAATTTTAAATAATTTTTAAATTTATTCTCTAAATTTACTTATTTTTCAATGTTTTATATAATTAAACTCAAAATTAGTCCAAAGAAATATTAATTTGTAATAATATAAATACAAAAGTTTATATAATTTGATGGTTTTTAATGTTAATTAAAACGCCATTAATGCTTTTATTAGCTTTTTATCACAAAATTTAATAATCAAAATATGCAATAAATGTATTTCTAGAATACAATGACAAATTTAGAACTTTTCATATAATCCATGTAAATATAAAAATAAATTTTACAACTTCACTACAAGTATCGTACACGTTTTCTTAATTATATATTACCTATGGTAATAATTCAATAAAATATAGCTATGATATAATAAAAATTAAAAAAAAAAAATTTCGTCGTTTATTAAAAAAATATTTTGTTTTTAATTAATAAAATATAAAACATAATACTCGTATGTTTATTAGTAAAACTCTTAGCCTTTTAAAAATATAAAAGTGTAAATAAGAACGGAAATAGGAAAAAGTGTATCAAATTTAAAGTTTCTATCTTTATTAATTTCGAATATATGCTTTACGGTCTTGGGAGTAGTGGGGGTGGTACGCAAACCGCTATTCCAATTCATCTAAAATTTCACGTACACAAAACAAATAAGAAAAACCACCTGTGCCCCCAATTTAAGGTTCTTCTTTAGTTTCGAAATTGTACTCGTTTGGCCTCAATTCGATCAAAAGCTTCTAGAATCCGAACTCATTGTCCGAATGCGAACAAAACCAATTCCCATGTTAGTTTCATTAATAGTAACTTAAAATTTAAATTTCAACAAAATAGCTTAATTAGTTTTTAAGTTATGGTGTTTTTAAAATATATGTTTTTTAGCACTTGAACTTTTCAAAGGTTTCAGAACCCGAAACCATAATATGATTTCGCCCATATGCAGTCCCCGTCATACTTTCAATACCAGTGAAGCCTTGTACACATTTGGAACGTTCTACCTTAATTTTAAGTTACTTTTTTTTATTAATTTCGATGAAAAGCTTTTTAACCGGAACTTTTTCATCGAATTTAGGCCAAACGAGCATGATTCGGAATCCAAAGAAGAAAAAACCTCCAAATTTGGTATTAGGGTATCCCTTCCTATTCTTTTAGAGTTCTCGAAATTTGGAACTTTTGGAATAGTGGGTCGGAGACCACATAGTTTCGAAGACCTTAAAGCATATCTTCGAAAATAAAAAAGATTGTAACTTCAAACAAATGTAGAAGCTTCAAATTTGGCACAAGAGTGTTCTTTATTATTTCCTACGTGTTCCTTGAATTTACGATTAATTGGAGTGGTGGTTCAGGTAACTCTCTTAGACCTCTCAAGGCTTAAAGGCTTATCATCGAAATTAATAAAACTAGAAACTTAAAATTAAGATAGAACGTTACAATTGTGTACAAGGGTTAACTAGTATTGTAAGATTGACGACTGCATATGGGCGAAATCGTACCTTGGTTTCGGGTTCTGGAACTTTTGAAAAGTTACAGGGCTAAAAAACATATATCTTAAAAACACCATATCTCAAAAACTAAAGACGCTATTTTGAAGAAATTTAAATTCTAGGTTACTAGTAACGAAAATACCAGGGGATTGGTTCTGGTCGAGTTTGGAGAATGGGTTCGGATTCTAGAAGCTTTTGATCGAATGGAGGCCAAACTAGTCGAAACTATCGAAAGATATTTGGAGTGTTTCTTCTTATTTGTTTATTGTACGTGAAATTTTAGATGAATTAGAATAGCGGCTTGCGTACCACTCCCAAAACCTTAAAGCATATATTCGAAATTAATAAAGATAGAAACTTCAAATTTAATACACTATTTCCTATTTCCGTTCTTATTTAACACTTTTACATTTTTAAAAGCCTATTATGTACATAAAATATAAAATACATAACATATTATCTATTATATTTTATAAATTAAAAACAAAATTTTTTTTTAATAAACGACGAAATTTTTTTTTTTAATTTTTATTATATTATTCTATATTTTATTGAATTATTACCATAGGTAATATATAATTAAAAAATTGTGTACGATTCTTAAGTTGTAAAATTTATTTTTATATTAAATTAATTATATGAAAAGTTCTAAATTTCTCATTTTATTTTAGAAATACATTTATTGCATATTTTGATTATTAAATTTTGTGATAAAAAGCTTATGAAAGCATTAATGGTTTTAATTAAAAGTCATCAAATATAAACTTTTATGTTTACATTATTACAAATTAATATTTCTTTCGAACAACTTTGAGTTTAATTATATAAAACATTAAAAAATAATTAAATTTAAAAATGATTTAAAATGGAAATAATTAATCAATGGTACTACATTATTCAACAGTAAATGCACTACACCA
Organism: Dolichopus griseipennis; assembly: GCA_963082915.1. Classification (NCBI taxonomy): domain Eukaryota; kingdom Metazoa; phylum Arthropoda; class Insecta; order Diptera; family Dolichopodidae; genus Dolichopus; species Dolichopus griseipennis. Next base: position 130,800,619 of record OY720443.1, on the reverse strand, counting down.
AAAAGTCCTTAAAAGAAGATATTGCTGCATGTGTGTAAAATTTTATTGAATTGGATAAAAAGTTTTAAATGTGTAATTTTGTAATTGCTTTTTATGAATACATTTTTTTCAAGTTTTTTTGTTAGGCTTAAAGGCTTATCATCGAAATTAATAAAACTAGAAACTTAAAATTAAGATAGAACGTTACAATTGTGTACAAGGGTTAACTAGTATTGTAAGATTGACGACTGCATATGGGCGAAATCGTACCTTGGTTTCGGGTTCTGGAACTTTTGAAAAAATACAGGGCTAAAAAACATATATCTTAAAAACACCATATCTCAAAAACTAAAGACGCTATTTTGAAGAAATTTAAATTCTAGGTTACTAGTAACGAAAATACCAGGGGATTGGTTCTGGTCGAGTTTGGAGAATGGGTTCGGATTCTAGAAGCTTTTGATCGAATGGAGGCCAAACTAGTCGAAACTATCGAAAGATATTTGGAGTGTTTCTTCTTATTTGTTTATTGTACGTGAAATTTTAGATGAATTAGAATAGCGGCTTGCGTACCACTCCCAAAACCTTAAAGCATATATTCGAAATTAATAAAGATAGAAACTTCAAATTTAATACACTATTTCCTATTTCCGTTCTTATTTAACACTTTTACATTTTTAAAAGCCTATTATGTACATAAAATATAAAATACATAACATATTATCTATTATATTTTATAAATTAAAAACAAAATTTTTTTTTAATAAACGACGAAATTTTTTTTTTTAATTTTTATTATATTATTCTATATTTTATTGAATTATTACCATAGGTAATATATAATTAAAAAATTGTGTACGATTCTTAAGTTGTAAAATTTATTTTTATATTAAATTAATTATATGAAAAGTTCTAAATTTCTCATTTTATTTTAGAAATACATTTATTGCATATTTTGATTATTAAATTTTGTGATAAAAAGCTTATGAAAGCATTAATGGTTTTAATTAAAAGTCATCAAATATAAACTTTTATGTTTACATTATTACAAATTAATATTTCTTTCGAACAACTTTGAGTTTAATTATATAAAACATTAAAAAATAATTAAATTTAAAAATGATTTAAAATGGAAATAATTAATCAATGGTACTACATTATTCAACAGTAAATGCACTACACCAAAAAGTCCTTAAAAGAAGATATTGCTGCATGTGTGTAAAATTTTATTGAATTGGATAAAAAGTTTTAAATGTGTAATTTTGTAATTGCTTTTTATGAATACATTTTTTTCAAGTTTTTTTGTTTTTGAATATTTTATTTTTATTAATAAGAATTTTTAATATTTTTGAATTGATAAGATAATTACAAAATGTTTTGAGTATAATAAAGTTAATTTGGGTAGCTATGTCTTACGATCAAACTAATAAAAGTTTTTATGGTTTTAAAATGACTTATGAACTTCTGACTGTTGCACCGACTGACTGTTTCCTTACTTGTTTATTTCTAATTTTAGTTTTCATTTTATCTATATTAATTTGCAATTTACTAACATCTACAATTTCTCTAGGTGTGTATTTTATTGTTGAATGATAACAATCCTTATAGTTTCCTATAGCCAGCTGTACCTTAATATCAACTGAAAGTTCGCTATCCTCAATTCCTGTTATTTTTTTAAGAGGGTTGAGTGTAGTCTCTCAATATGAAATATGTTGAAAATGTATAATTTGGTTTTTTTCTTTAGATATTTCTGTAAATGCAAATTTATATTTTAATGGTTTTCGATCATATTTAATTTTTTGACATTTTTTATCATTTCATTAAACGAATATGATCTTTTAACTTGGAAAAAAATTTTGCCTTTTAAATTGGGGTAACATTCATTTATTCCATTATGCAAAAACTCTTTAGTGTAGCAAAGAGATAGTTGTTTATGTATTTCTTCTTCAGTTTTTATTTCTTTCTCTTTTTTTGTACTTCGTATAAATTTTATTTTTGAATCAAATGAAAACATGATAGGTATTAAAATTAATGGTATTTTATGATAGCCAGTTTCAGATATTTCCGAATAAATGCTTGTATATCCTTTCTTGGTTATATCAAGCATTTATAGAGTAATATTGAGTAATCACCTACAACAAAAATTTAGTCATCTTTTTTCAATTTTGTTTTATCTAAATTACTAACACATTTACACAAATAACTCAAAAGATGTGTATACATACACAAAAACTTTTTATTTGATTATTATTTCTTATTTCTTGTGTTTACATATTCTATAAAAACCTATACTACAGTAATTATATAGTTGTTTGAATGAAATAGTATGCAAGTACAATATGAATTTAATGTTGATACTCAATACTCAATATTTTTTTTTTTTTTTTTCCTTTTTTTAATTTAATTTCTACTTAAATATTTAACTTATATCTAGACAATTTTTTGAAATAATATTAGTAACATAAATAAAATTCATAAATATATATAGGTAATTTTGGAACCTTAGCTTTTAGCCGTCTGGCCCTATAGAATTCATAATTAATTTTGATTTATTTAAATGTTTTTTTTTTTTTTTTTTTTTATATAGAATTTATAATTACAATTTTAATTTATTTATATATTTTTTTTTTGTTTTGATTTTGTTTGGTTTTCATTTTTTTATTTTTATTTTTTATTATCAGTATTTTCGCTTTCACCAACACTAATAATATTTGGTCTAAATAATTTTCTCTTTATTGGCGCTTTTGAAGATCACTTTAAAATGTTGGTTTCACTTGAGTGTTACTGATATTTAGAAGACTTATAGTTAGTGGGACTACAATTGTATAAGTTCCTTGATTTTCTTTTTAAAAAAACAGATATTGTTGATTTGTTTAAACTCAGTGGGTAAATCATTAAATAGTTTTAGACAGTTATCAGGCAATTTTTTTTTTTGGTTGTCTGTTCTGAATAAAGTTAAGTAAAAATTTGATCTTTTTCTCGTATTATGGTTGTGAATATCGATTAATCTATTGAGGATGAAGTTATGTTTAATAAGATTGTTGATTATTTTAAAGGCAAGAATATATAGTTCGCGTTTGCAAATATTATCAAAACTAAAATAAAGCGATGTATAAATTAGACTTGTTGGATACATGATTGGATAGTAGTTTATTATTTTGATGCTTCTTTTATTTAAAATATCTAGTTTATTTAAATAACACCTTGACGAATTACTCCATAATGGATTCAAATATGTTATATTTGAAAGAATATATGATGAATATAATATATACAGTATGTTACTATTGAGCACCTTTCGTATTCTGTATATAATGAATATATACGGTGAAATTTTTTTTATGACATGTTCAATATGATTATGCCAATTTAATTTGCTGTCAATTACTAAACCTAGATAGTTAAAAGATTTTACTACTTCGATGGAATTGTTATTGTAATAAAAGTTTATTGCTGAAATTTTCTTGTTTTCAAACAACAAAATTTTTGTTTTTTTTTACATTTAACAAGAGGCGATGTTTTACAAGCCACTCTTCTATAATGCTTAGGTCATAATGTTAGGTTTTTTTACCTTGAAGTCTTCAGGATAGTTTTTTTTTAAAATTAAAAAATGAATCCCGGATTTTAATTGTTTTTAATATATTGTCATTCATCCACTCTTGTTTTTTTTTTGTAGTTTTTAATGGTAGTTTGACTGTATTAGTTTTGATTAAAGAAGTTAAATCTTCAGTTAGCCTATTAAAAGAATTGTATGAGTTTATGTTAGACCATATTCCATTGCTTGTTATATTATCATAATTTAATACAGTTTTAAATTGTTTCAGACTATCTATTACTGGTTTTCTATCTAGGCTGAGTAATAATATTTGGTGGTCCGAAAGAGAATTGTCAAGAGTAAAAAATAAATACTTGATTTAACTAAATCAGTAATGAAATGATCTATAATTGATTTTTTATCCATTCCAATTCTTGTTGCAAATGTATTCGATATTTTATTATATATAACATATCCATTTGTTAAAAGCATGCCTGTATAATTTCTAACTTCAGTATTGTTAACCAACAAATCTAAATTAAAATCACTGATTATAATAGTGTTTTTATATTTGGTAGTTAATAAGTCTAATTTATTTAAAAATTCATTCATACTGGTATAATGAGACCTGTAAACTGATAGTATACTAAAATCTTGCTTTAATAGTTTTACCATTAGAAAATGCGAATTTTGAAACTCTTCCTCGAAAACTCGAAATTTTTTTATCTACATAAATTGCACACCCTCCATAAGGTTCTTTCCTATTAGAAAAATAAGCATTAAAATTTGGCAAATTATAGAAATTATTTTCCGATTCCCTTAACCAAATTTCAGTTAAAATAATTATATGAATATTAAATTTGTAATTGTTGATTTGGTATTCTAAATCGTATAATTTATTTCTTAGAATTCTAATATTTAAATATAATGTTCAAATTATTTACCATTTGAAATTTTATTGCACTGTCTGCCAATTCTGTGTAAAAGTCTACTTTCAAATTATTTTTTATATTACAATCAACTGATTCCATTTTTTTTTTATTAAATACCAGCAACAAAAAATAAGATAACAACATCATATTCATAACTTGAAAAAATATAAAAAAATAAAAAATATAAAAACAAGAGAACAATATCAAAGTTTGAGAGCATGTGGTCAAAAAGAAGATTCTTGATAATATTGCATTTACATATGATTTAAGAATTGATACCGATTTTTTTGTTTGTTTTTATACCCTACACCTATAGAATAGGTAAAGGGGTATATTAACTTTGGTATGGTGTTTGTAACCACCTAAAGGAAGCGAGCTAGATATGGAAAAGTATATATATTTGTGATCAGCGTGACCGCCTGAGTCGAATAGCCATGTCCGTCCGTCCGTAGGCACGATAACTCGAAAAATAATGGAGCTATCTTGATGAAATTTTAACTGTAGGTTACTAGGACTGAAAGTACGGCGGGGATTGCATATGGGCGAAATCGGCCCATGGGTTCGGATTCTGGACCTTTTAATCGGTTTCAGGGCTAACGAACAAATATAAAAAATCACGATAACTCAACAACTAATGACGCTATCTTCATCAAATTTGTGCTGTAGGTTACTAGTAATGAAAATACTTCAGGAATTGCGTAAGGTCGGGATTGGACCATGGGTTCGGAACCTAGAACTTTTTGATCGAATTTAGGCCAAACGAGCATAATTCCGAAACCAATGAAGATAGAACCTCCAAATTTAGTATCAGGATGTCCCTTCCTATTTCCTAAGTGTCTTGTGAATTTGGGTCCCATTGGAGTAGTGGGTCGGGGACCAGCCACACATTTCCGAAGACCTTAAAGCATATCTTTAAAATTAAGAAAGATAACAACTTGAAAAAATGTAGAAGCTTCCAATTTGCCACAAGGGTGTTCTTTACTATCTCTTGCGTGTTCCCCTAATTTGCCAAGTTTTAAAGGCTTATAATCGAAATTACTAAAAACAGTTACTTAAAATTAGGATAGACCGTTCAAATTGTGTACAAGGGTTAACTAGTACTATAAGTACAGCGCGGACTATATAAGGGCGAAATCAGCCCAACGGTTCGGATTCCGGACCTTTTAATCGGTGTCAGGGCTAACGAACATATATAAAAAATCAAGTCAACAACTAATGAGGCTATTTTCACGAAATTTTTGCTGTAGGTTATTGGTAATGAAACTACGGCGGTGATTACGTACGGTGAAGATTGGACAATGGGTTCGGAACATAGAACTTTTTGATCGAATTTAGGCCAAACGAGCATAATTCCGAAACCAATGAAGATAGAACCTCCAAATTTGGTATCAGGGTGTCCCTTCCTACTTCGTAAGTGTCTTTAAAATTTGGGCCCCATTGGGGTAGTGGGTCGGAGACCAGCCACTCAGTTCCGAGGACCTTAAAGCATATTTTCGAAATTAATAAAGATAGTAACTTGAAACAAATGTAGAAGCTTCAAATTTGGCCCAGGGTGTTCTTTACTATTTCTTGCGTGCCCCCCTTATTTGGGATCAATTGGAGTGGTGGTTCAGAACCTCTCTTAGACCCCCCAATGTGTAAAAGCTTATCATCGAAATTAATAAAACTAGTAACTTAAAATTAAGATAGAACGTTCCAATTGTGTACAAGGGTTAACTAGTATTGAAAGTATGACGGGACTGCATATGGGCGAAATCGTGCCATAATTTCGGGTTCTGGAACCTTTGAAATGTTCAAGGACTAACAAACATATATCTTAAAAACACCATAACTCAAAAAATAATGTCGGTATTTTGATGAAATTTAACACTAGGTTACTAGTAATGAAAGTACCATGGGAATTGGTTGTGGTCGAGTTTAATTTCGAAGCCAAAGAATATATTTCCTATGTCCTATGTGTCTCCGAAATCTATACTTAATTGTAGTGGTTCAGCTATGTTCAAAGGTTCTTGCTGCATTTATGTAAAATTTATTTTTATATTTAAATAAATTATATGAAAAGGTCTAAATTTTTAATTGTATTTTAGAAATACATTTATTGCATATTTTGCGTTTATAAGCTTTTTTATTAGGTATATAAACTAACCATTTAAAATAATTGCAATTTTTAAAAATTTGGATTATTAAATATATTATGCTTTGATTATCTTTTTATCACAAAATTTAATAATTAGAATTTTTTCATTTTGTAATTGAATTGAAATAAATATACCTATTTTCATTTATTTCAAGTTTGTTTGTTTTTTAATATTTTCAAATAGATAAATTAGTAAGAATTTGTAATATTTTTTAATCGATAGTGTAATTAGAAAATGTTTTTAGTATTATAAAGTTAATTTGGTTAGCTATGTCTTACGATCAAATTAATAACAACATTTATGGTGTTAAAATGACTTATGGATATGTCCTTAAATTTGAACCAAATAGGTGTAGGGTATTTCTAAGTCGGTTACACCGACTGACTGTTTCTTTACTTGTTTATTTACATTTTTGCATCTCAATGCATCAAAATTATATTATTTTCACATCAAAATGAGAAAATTTGTTTGTTAGTTCTCTTAGCGTCGTGATTTGAAAGCGTCATAAATGTCAATATTCGAGGCAATAATAAAAAAAATAAAAAAGTGAAAACGAAAATACTAACATAAAAAAAAAAAAAAATATTAAAGTAATTATAGTGTAAATAATTCAATTTATAATATGTTTGAAAAAATGTATAAAATAATTTTAAAAATGTTTTAATTAAAAATTTAATAAAAAATATAATGAAAAATGTTAAAAATAAAAAAATGTTCAATTTTGAAATATTCAGAAAAAATAAAAAAGTTAAAAAGAAGAAACATAAAAAACTTGTTTTAGTTTTTAACAATATTAATTTAGAGTACAAGAATAATAGAGTACAAGAATCTTTTATCTTCATCATGAAATTGTATGATATATTGCTTGTGTTTATTACTTGTATGAGACGATTTTTCAAGTGGAGAAATTTTGGCAATATCATTTTGATTGAATTCAGTTTCAATTTCTTTGCAAATTTTTTCCAACAAAACCATGACATTGATCTCTTTATTTGGTAAACAATGATAATTATATTTTTCCTATATGCTTTTCGTTCCTTTCCATCCAGCATGGATTCTAAGTAGTTAACTTTTTTTTCCAATACAGAGGTATCTTCTGCCTTTTTATACCCTACACCTATAGAATAGGTAAAGGGGTATATTAACTTTGGTATGGTGTTTGTAACCACCTAAAGGAAGCGAGCTAGATATGGAAAAGTATATATATTTGTGATCAGCGTGACCGCCTGGGTCGATATAGCCATGTCCGTCCGTCCGTCCGTAGGCACGATAACTCAAAAAATAATGGAGCTATCTTGATGAAATTTTAACTGTAGTAACTAGGACTGAAAGTACGGCGGGGATTGCATATGGGCGAAATCGGCCCATGGGTTCAGATTCTGGACCTTTTAATCGATCGAAGGGCTAACGAACATATATAAAAAATCACGATAACTCAACAACTAATGACGCTATCTTCATCAAATTTGAGCTGTAGGCTACTAGTAATGAAACTACTTCGGGAATTGTGTAAGGTCGGGATTGGACCATGGGTTCGGAACCTAGAACTTTTTGATCGAATTTAGGCCAAACGAGCATAATTCCGAAACCAATGAAGATAGAACCTCCAAATTTGGTATCAGGGTGTCCCTTCCTATTTCCTAAGTGTCTTGGGAATTTTGGGTCCCATTGGAGTACTGGGTCGGAGACCAGCCACACATTTCCGAAGACCTTAAAGCATATTTTTATACCCTACACCTATAGAATAGGTAAAGGGGTATATTAACTTTGGTATGGTGTTTGTAACCACCTAAAGGAAGCGAGCTAGATATGGAAAAGTATATATATTTGTGATCAGCGTGACCGCCTGAGTCGATATAGCCATGTCCGTCCGTCCGTCCGTCCGTAGGCACGATAACTCAAAAAATAATGGAGCTATCTTGATGAAATTTTAACTGTAGGTTACTAGGACTGAAAGTACGGCGGGGATTGCATATGGGCGAAATCGGCCCATGGGTTTGGATTCTGGACCTTTTAGTAGGTTTCAGGGCTAACGAACAAATATAAAAAATCACGATAACTCAACAACTAATGACGCTATCTTCATCAAATTTGAGCTGTAGGCTACTAGTAATGAAACTACTTCGGGAATTGTGTAAGGTCGGGATTGGACCATGGGTTCGGAACCTAGAACTTTTTGATCGAATTTAGGCCAAACGAGCATAATTCCGAAACCAATGAAGATAGAACCTCCAAATTTGGTATCAGGGTGTCCCTTCCTATTTCCTAAGTGTCTTGTGAATTTGGGTCCCATTGGAGTAGTGGGTCGGGAACCAGCCACACATTTCCGAAGACCTTAAAGCATATCTTTAAAATTAATAAAGATAACAACTTGAAAAAATGTAGAAGCTTCCAATTTGCCACAAGGGTGTTCTTTACTATCTCTTGCGTGTTCCCCTAATTTGGGATCAATTGGAGTGGTGGTTCTGTACCCCTCTCAGACCTCCCAAGTTTAAAAGGCTTATAATGGAAATTACTAAAAATAGTTACTTAAAATTAGGATAGACCATTCAAATTGTGTACAAGGGTTAACTAGTACTATAAGTACAGCGCGGACTATATAAGGGCGAAATCAGCCCAACGGTTCGGATTCTGGACCTTTTAATCGATGTCAGGGCTAAGGAACATATATAAAAAATCACGATAACTCAACAACTAATGAGGCTATCTTCATGAAATTTGTGCTGTAGGTTATTGGCAGCGAAACTACGGCGGTGATTACGTACGGTGAGGATTGGACAATGGGTTCGGAACTTAGAACTTTTTGATCGAATTTAGGCCAAACGAGCATAATTCCGAAACCAATGAAGATAGAACCTCCAAATTTGGTATCAGGGTGTCCCTTCCTATTTCGTAAGTGTCTTTGAAATTTGGGCCCCATTGGAGTAGTGGATCGGGGACCAGCCACTCAGTTCTTAGGCCCTTAAAGCATATTTTCGAAATTAATAAAGATAGTAACTTGAAACAAATGTAGAAGCTTCCAATTTGCCACAAGGGTGTTCTTTACTATTTCTTGCGTGCCCCCCTAATTTGGGATCAATTGGAGTGGTGGTTCAGAACCTCTTTTAGACCCCCCAATGTGTAAAAGCTTATCATCGAAATTAATAAAACTAGTAACTTAAAATTAAGATAGAACGTTCCAATTGTGTACAAGGGTTAACTAGTATTGAAAGTATGACGGGACTGCATATGGGCGAAATCGTACCATAATTTCGGGTCCTGGAACCCTTGAAAAGTTCAAGGACTAACAAACATATATCTTACAAACACCATAACTCAAAAAATAATGCCGGTATTTTGATGGAATTTAACAGTAGGTTACTAGTAATGAAAGTACCATGGGAATTGGTTGTGGTCGAGTTTAATTTCGAAGCCAAAGAATATATTTCCTATGTCCTATGTGTCTCCGAAATCTAGACTTAATTGTATTGGTTCAGCTATGTTCAAAGGTACTTGCTGCATTTATGTAAAATTTAATGTAACAAGGGTTAACTAGTATTGAAAGTATGACGGGACTGCATATGGGCGAAATCGTACCATAATTTCGGGTCCTGGAACCCTTGAAAAGTTCAAGGACTAACAAACATATATCTTACAAACACCATAACTCAAAAAATAATGCCGGTATTTTGATGGAATTTAACAGTAGGTTACTAGTAATGAAAGTACCATGGGAATTGGTTGTGGTCGAGTTTAATTTCGAAGCCAAAGAATATATTTCCTATGTCCTATGTGTCTCCGAAATCTAGACTTAATTGTATTGGTTCAGCTATGTTCAAAGGTACTTGCTGCATTTATGTAAAATTTATTTTTATATTTAAATGAATTATATGAAAAGGTGTAAATTTTTAATTGTATTTTAGAAATACATTTATTGCATATTTTGCGTTTATAAGCTATTAGGTATATAAACTAACCATTTAAAATAATTGCAATTTTTAAAAATTTGGATTATTAAATATATTATGCTTTGATTATCTTTTTATCACAAAATTTAATAATTAGAATTTTTTCATTTTGTAATTGAATTGGAATAAATATATTTTCATTTATTTCAAGTTTGTTTGTTTTTTAATATTTTTAAATAGATAAATTAGTAAGAATTTGTAGTATTTTTTAATAGATAGGGTAATTAGAAAATGTTTTTAGTATTATACAGTTAATTTGGTTAGCTATGTCTTACGATCAAATTAATAACAGCTTCTATGGTTTTAAAATGACTTATGGATATGTCCTTAAATTTGAACCAAATAGGTGTAGGGTATTTCTAGGTCGGTTGCACCGTTTGACTGTTTCTTTACTTGTTAAAATTAATAAAAATAACCACTTGAAAAAATGTAGAAGCTTCCAATTTGCAACAAGGGTATTCTTTACTATCTCTTGCGTGTTCCCTTAATTTGGGATCAATTGGAGAGGTGGTTCAGTACCCCTCTCAGACCTCCCAAGTTTTAAAAGCTTATAATCGAAATTACTATAAATAGTAACTTAAAATTAAGATAGACCATTCAAATTGTGTACAAGGGTTAACTAGTACTATAAGTAAAGCGCGGGCTGTATAAGGGCGAAACCAGCCCATGGGTTCGGATTCTGGACCTTTTAGTCGGTGTCAGGGATAACGAACATATATTAAAAATCACGATAACTCAACAACTAATGAGGCTATCTTCATGAAATTTGTGCTGTAGGTTATTGGTAATGAAACTACGGCGGTGATTACGTACGGTGAGGATTGGACAATGCGTTCGGAACTGAGAACTTTTTGATCGAATTTAGGCCAAACTATCGTAATTCCGAAACCAATGAAGATATAACCTCCAAATTTGGTATCAGGGTGTCCCTTCCTATTGCGTAAGTGTCTTTGAAATTTGGGCCCCATTGGACGAGTGGGTCGGGGACCAGCCACTCAGTTCCGAGAACCTTAAAGCATATTTTCGAAATTAATAAAAATAGTAACTTGAAACAAATGTAGAAGCTTCCAATTTGGCCCAGGGTGTTCTTTACTATTTCTTCCGTGCCCCCCTAATTTGGGATCATTTGGACTGGTGGTTCAGGACCGCTCTTAGACCCCCCAAATGTGTAAAAGCTTATCATCGAAATTAATAAAACTAGTAACTTAAAATTAAGAAAGAACGTTCCAATTGTATACAAGGGTTAACTAGTATTGAAAGTATGACGGGACTGCATATGGGCGAAATCGTACCATGGTTTCGGGTTCTGGAACCCTTGACAAGTTCAAGGACTAAAAAATATATATCTTAAAAACACCATAACTCAAAAAATAATGCCGGTATTTTGATGAAATTTAAACTCTAGGTTACTAGTAATGAAAGTACCATGGGAATTGGTTCTGGTCGAGTTTAATTTCAAAGCCAAAGAATATATTTCCTATGTCCTATGTGTCTCCGAAATCTAGACTTAATTGTAGTGGTTCAGCTATGTTCAAAGGTTCTTGCTGCATTTATGTAAAATTTATTTGAATATTTAAATGAATTATATGAAAAGGTCTAAATTTTTAATTGTATTTTAGAAATACATTTATTGCATATTTTGCGTTTATAAGCTTTTCTATTAGGTATATAAACTAACCATTTAAAATAATTGCAATTTTGAAAAATTTGGATTATTAAATATATTATGCTTTGATTATCTTTTTATCACAAAATTTAATAATTAGAATTTTTTCATTTTGTAATTGAATTGGAATAAATATATTTTCATTTATTTCAAGTTTGTTTGTTTTTTAATATTTTTAAATAGATAAATTAGTAAGAATTTGTAATATTTTGAGCATATTTTTGATATAGCTAAGAATGCTGCCAAGTGCTTGGGTTTTCTGTCTCGTTGCAAAACATATTTCTCTCCTAAGGATCTGTCCAATATCTATAAAGCCTATATTCGACCTAAAATGGAGTATAACTCTCACATTTGGGCTGGCGCATCCCAAACTTCCTTGAGTTACCTCGACAAAATCCAAAATCGCGCCTTACGCCTTATAGGCGACCCTGTCGAGCAAGTAACACTTACTCCACTTAATTCTCGTCGAAATATTGGAGCGATTTCTCTGTTTTATAGATATCTTGTAGGTAATGACACTTGCTCTATTGAATTAAAATCAATTATGCCTCCTCTTAAACAATTCCAACGTAACACCAGAGGAGCAGTAAGTGCTCATTTCTACACTGTGGAAATCCCAAGATGGTTCAAAACTGGTTATGGAAACTCATTTGTTGTGAGGACTGCTAAGATGTGGAACATGCTTCCATCTATTGTGTTCCCCTCTGTTAATAACGTTCCATACTACAACTTGCAAAAATTCAAAACGAATCTTTTTAGATTCATTTCCAACCTACCACCTAATTCCTCTTTAATATCCTATTTTCCTCCCCTTCCAAACTAAACCTACATATATGTATACAGGAATCCGTTCCTAGCGTTTAGTTAGCGTGTAAAAAAAAAAAAAAAAAAAAAAATAGATAGTGTAATTAGAAAATGTTTTTAGTATTATAAAGTTAATTTGGTTAGCTATGTCTTACAATCAAATTAATAACAGCTTTTATGGTGTTAAAATGACTTATGGATATGTCCTTAAATTTGAACCAAATAGGTGTAGGGTATTTCTAAGTCGGCTGACTGTTTCTTTACTTGTTCTGCTTTAGTTTAGCAATGTCATTTGCATTTTGTTTTACTTTTTTTTGGAGTTGCTCATTCTCTATTTTCAGAGCTGAAATTTTCTTCAACTAAGTTATTAATAACTTCAGTCAAATTATTTAACTTGCAAGTTACCTCCAAAAAATTATTTGATAGGATTGTTATCTTGGAAAGTATTTCATTTATTTTATTAGCATCATTTGAGTTTATAGTAGTTGAATTTATGGATTCTGACAAGTTTGGCACTGTCGGTGTTGAAGGAATATTCAATAAAGATCTTCTTTCTTTTCGTTCTTTCTTACATTTTCCACAGAACCAATAACTTTCTTCTGAATCAATAAACCTTTTATGATCTTCATTAGTCAACCCTACACAAGATATATGGAACCAATATCTACAGCTACCATCGCATTGTACTTTCTTAACTTGTCCTTTAAAGTTGGTTTTGCAAGAACCGCAGCTTTTTATACCCTACACCTATAGAATAGGTAAAGGGGTATATTAACTTTGGTATGGTGTTTGTAACCACCTAAAGGAAGCGAGCTAGATATGGAAAAGTATATATATTTGTGATCAGCTTGACCGCCTTAGTCGATATAGCCATGTCCGTCCGTCCGTAGGCACGATAACTCAAAAAATAATGGAGCTATCTAGTAATGAAACTACTTCGGGAATTGCATGAGGTCGGGATTGGACCATGGGTTCGGAACCTAGAACTTTTTGATCGAATTTAGGCCAAACTAGCATAATTCCGAAACCAATGAAGATAGAACCTCCAAATTTAGTATCAGGGTGTCCCTTCCTATTTCCTAAGTGTCTTGTGAATTTTGGTCCCATTGGAGTAGTGGGTCGGGGACCAGCCACACATTTCCGAAGACCTTAAAGCATATCTTTAAAATTAATAAAGATAACAACTTGAAAAAATGTAGAAGCTTCCAATTTGCCACAAGGGTGTTCTTTACTATCTCTTGCGTGTTCCCTAATTTGGGATCAACTGGAGTGGTGGTTCTGTACCCCTCTCAGACCTCCCAAGTTTTAAAGGCTTATAATCGAAATTACTAAAAATAGCTACTTAAAATTAGGATAGACCGTTCAAATTGTGTACAAGGGTTAACTAGTACTATAAGTACAGCGCGGACTATATAAGGGCGAAATCAGCCCAACGGTTCGGATTCCGGACCTTTTAATCGATGTCAGGGCTAAGGAACATATATAAAAAATCACGATAACTCAACAACTAATGAGGCTATCTTCATGAAATTTGTGCTGTAGGTTATTGGCAGCGAAACTACGGCGGTGATTACGTACGGTGAGGATTGGACAATGGGTTCGGAACTTAGAACTTTTTGATCGAATTTAGGCCAAACGAGCATAATTCCAAAACCAATGAAGATAGAACCTCCAAATTTGGTATCAGGGTGTCCCTTCCTATTTCGTAAGTGTCTTTGAAATTTGGGCCACATTGGAGTAGTGGATCGGGGACCAGCCACTCAGTTCTTAGGCCCTTAAAGCATATTTTCGAAATTAATAAAGATAGTAACTTGAAACAAATGTAGAAGCTTCCAATTTGCCACCAGGGTGTTCTTTACTATTTCTTGCGTGCCCCCCTAATTTGGGATCAATTAGAGTGGTGGTTCAGAACCTCTCTTAGACCCCCCAATGTGTAAAAGCTTATCATCGAAATTAATAAAACTAGTAACTTAAAATTAAGATAGAGCGTTCCAATTGTGTACAAGGGTTAACTAGTATTGAAAGTATGACGGGACTGCATATGGGCGAAATCGTACCATAATTTCGGGTCCTGGAACTCTTGAAAAGTTCAAGGACTAACAAACATATATCTTACAAACACCATAACTCAAAAAATAATGCCGGTATTTTGATGAAATTTAACAGTAGGTTACTAGTAATGAAAGTACCATGGGAATTGGTTGTGGTCGAGTTTAATTTCGAAGCCAAAGAATATATTTCCTATGTCCTATGTGGCTCCGAAATCTAGACTTAATTGTAGTGGTTCAGCTATGTTCAAAGGTACTTGCTGCATTTATGTAAAATTTATTTTTATATTTAAATGAATTATATGAAAAGGTGTAAATTTTTAATTGTATTTTAGAAATACATTTATTGCATATTTTGCGTTTATAAGCTTTTCTATTAGGTATATAAACTAACCATTTAAAATAATTGCAATTTTTAAAAATTTGGATTATTAAATATATTATGCTTTGATTATCTTTTTATCACAAAATTTAATAATTAGAATTTTTTCATTTTGTAATTGAATTGGAATAAATATATTTTCATTTATTTCAAGTTTGTTTGTTTTTTAATATTTTTATACCCTACACCTATAGAATAGGTAAAAGGGTATATTAACTTTGGTATGGTGTTTGTAACCACCTAAAGGAAGCGAGCTAGATATGGAAAAGTATATATATTTGTGATCAGCGTGACCACCTTAGTCGATATAGCCATGTCCGTCCGTCCGTCTGTCCGTCCGTCCGTCCGTCCGTCCGTAGGCACGATAACTCAAAAAATAATGGAGCTATCTTGATGAAATTTTAACTGTAGGTTACTAGGACTGAAAGTACGGCGGGGATTGCATATGGGCGAAATCGGCTCATGGGTTCGGATTCTGGACCTTTTAATCGATCGAAGGGCTAACGAACATATATAAAAAATCACGATAACTCAACAACTAATGACGCTATCTTCATAAAATTTCTGCTGTAAGTTACTAGTAATGAAACTACTTCGAGGACTGCGTAAGTTTGGGATTGGATCATGCGTTCGGAACCTAGAACTTTTTGATCGAATTTAGGCCAAACAAGCATAATTCCGAAACTAATAAAGATAGAACCTCCAAATTTGGTATCAGGGTGTCCCTTCCTATTTCCTAAGTGTCTTTGAAATTTGGGCCCCATTGGAGTTGGGAGTCGGGGACCAGCCACACATTTCCGAAAACCTTAAAGCATATCTTTAAAATTAATAAAGATAGCAACTTGAAAAAATGTAGAAGTTTCATATTTTGTGTTCTTTACTATCTCTTGCATGTCCCCCTAATTTGGGATCAATTGGAGTGGTGGTTCAGTACCCCTTTAGACCTCCAAAGTTTTAAAAGCTTATACTCGAAATTACTAAAAATAGTAACTTAAAATTAAGATAGAACGTTCAAATTTTAGTACTTAAAGTAAAGCGCGGACTGTATAAAACCGAAATCAGCCCAAAGGTTCGGATTCTGGACCTTTTAATCGGTTTCAGGGCTAACGAACATATGTAAAAAATCACGATAACTCAACAACTAATGACGCTATCTTCATGAAATTTGTGTTGTAGGTTATTGGTAATGAAACTACGGCAGCAATATCGCACGGTGAGGTTTGGACAATGGGTTCGGAACTTAGAACTTTTTGATCGAATTTAGGCCAAACTAGCATAATTCCGTAACCAATGAAGATAGAACCTCCAAATTTGGTATCAGAGTGTCGATTTCGATTTACTTAGTCTCCTTGAAATTTGAGCCCAATTGGAGCAGTGGGTGGGGACCAGCCACTCAGTTCCGAGGACCTTAAAGCATATTTTTGCAATTAATAAAGATAATAACTTGAAACAAAAGTAGAAGCTTCAAATTTAACACATGGATGTTCTTTACTATTTCCTGCGTGTCCCTTTAATTTTGTACCAATTGGAGTGGTGGTTCAGAACTTCTCTTAGACCCACCAATGTGTAAAAGCTTATCATCGAAATTAATAAAACTAGTAACTTAAAATTAAGATAACACGTTCCAATTGTGTACAAGAGTTAACTAGTATTGTAAGTATGACGGGGACTGCGTATGGGCGACTTCGTACCATGGTTCCGGGTTCTGAAACCCTTGCAAAGTTCAAGGGTTAACAAACATATATCTTAAAACACCGTAACTCAAAAAATAATGCCGCTATATTAAAAAATAATGCCGCTATGAAATTTAAACTCTAGGTTACTAGTAATGAAAGTACCATGGGAATTGGTCCTGGTCGAGCTCAATTTCGAAGCCAAAGAATATATTTCCTATTTCCTATGTGTCCCCGAAATTTTTACTTAATTTTAGTGGTTCAGCTATGTTCAAAGGTACTTGCTGCATTTATGTAAAATTTATTTTTATATTTAAATGAATTATATGAAAAGGTCTAAATTTGTATATGTATTTTAGAAATACATTTATTGCATATTTTGCGTTTATAAGCTTTTCTATTAGGTATATAAACTAACCATTTAAAATAATTGCAATTTTGAAAAATTTGGATTATTAAATATATTATGCTTTGATTAGCTTTTTATCACAAAATTTAATAATTAGAATTTCTTCATTTTGTAATTGAATTGGAATAAATATATTTTCATTTATTTCAAGTTTTTTTGTTTTGTAATATTTTTAAATAGAAAAATTAGTAAGAATTTGTAATATTTTTTAATAGATAGTGTAATTAGAAAATGTTTTTAGTATTGTAAAGTTAATTTGGTTAGCTATGTCTTACGAGCAAATTAATAACAGCTCTTATGGTGTTAAAACGACTTATGGATATGTCCTTAAATTTGAACCAAATAGGTGTAGGGTATTTCTAAGTCGGTTGCACCGACTGACTGTTTCTTTACTTGTTTTATTATTATTTAGTGTTGACATGTTTATTTATATAGTTTTATGTTTTTTTCCTATTATATTCTTTTATAATTAGAATAAAACATAATTTAGTTTTATGTTGTTTATTTGAGTAGTTCTTACAGACTCATTTTTATGTTGTTTCTTTGAGTTGTTCTTACAGACTCATTTTTATGTTGTTTCTTTGAGTTGTTCTTACAGACTCATTTTTATATTGTTTCTTTGAGTTGTTCTTACAGACTAATTTTTTAATACCAATTATTTTATAATTCAATTTTATGTTTGAATGGATAAAATACTACGCAAGCAAAATTCTAATACATGACAATATTTAACTTGATTAGAATCATACGATTATAATCAAGTTTGGTTTTTTGTTTTGTTATTTTCGTAAATTAGCGTTTACGAAATTTGATAGTTAAAGTACAGTTATGCATTTTAAGGAATGCAATTAAAATTTAAAAGTACAGTTTATAAATTGACTGCTTAAATAGATGTATGCATTTTGCTTACGTAACACCTCCATCCCTAAGAGTTTTGGTCTCCAAAATTTAAAATTTAAAAAGGACTTGTTTCAAGTTCCTTTGGTTTTACATCTGATTGATTTATACTTATTTTAATATTTTCATTTAACTTTGTTTTTTTATAACAGTAGCTTATTATCATAATTACAATTACTATTACAAATAGGGTTTTAACCGTTAGTAAAGTATAAAAATTAACCTTAGATTTATATTCTAAGTATTCAATAGCTTTTAAGTTTTCAATTTGGTTTACATGAATTTGCTTAAGAGTAAAGTTATTTATAATTTTTGTTATATTTAATTCATTTACAATTGGTATAATAGGTAAATCTTTAAATTTTACAATTTTATTAGAAAATTCATTGTTTTTAATATTCAAATTACAATTGCTAAACTTAATTAAATTATTTTCTTTAATAATTATTTCTTGGTTAATATCGTACAATTTTTGTTCTTTCTAAGTTTAAAGTTACAATTAATTCGTCGTTAATTTTTCTATAGATTCTATTTCATTTATTTTATAGTTACATGTACTGTTTCCTTTTAGTAAGTTTTTTATACAATTATTATTTGGATATTGTAAGTTTTTCTTTAACAGTTCCTTTTCCTAAAATTATAAAAGAAGTTTTTTATTGGATTTGGAATAGAGAGAAAAACAGTAATAAAAATTAACTTAAGAAGTCTACCTCGAAAGAGACTTCTATATTTTCAGTTGGTAAAAAAAATTAATAATAAAAATAAAAATTGATGGTGATGATAAAGCATCTAATCCTTGGTTACCTATTACCTATTTTATTACGATTTTATTGAAATTTAAACTTTCGTTTTTGTTGCTTTTTGCAATATTTAGTTTTCCTTTTATTGCTCGTATCGACTATGTATTTACCGTCTACTTTAAAGTTTCTCAGAATTTTATACTTAGGTTTACATTTACCTACATCTCTATTAACGACAATGTTTGCATGTAAATTTTCATTTAAAGTTTTATTCTTATTTAAGTTTGCTAACCTTCTTCTTTTTTCTTCTTCAAATCTTTTTGCTAAAATTTCGATCTCCTCTTTTAGAATGTTTTTATTTAAAAAGTCTATTGGTCTACGTTTCGTGGTAGAGTGAATTGTTATATTATATGTCATGATAATTTTAAAGATATTATCGTTTAAGTCTTCAGTTTCATTAGTTTTGTCAATTTCTAAGATTCTAATATGTTCGTTTAGTGTGCCATGTAACCGTTCAACGTCTGAGTTGCCGGTTTTATTCCCAGGTGTAGTTTGGTGAAATTCGATTTGGTTTTCTATAAGAAATTGCTCTATGGCACTGTGTATTATGCACTTTTCGTTATCTGTTAATAATTTTTTCATGTTTCCCAAATAAATTAGCCTTTCTTTTAGTGCTTTTAAAATAGAGATCCACGTTCTATCATTAAGTTTGCGGATGGTAGCATGTTTAGAGAATTTGTCTATCATAGTTAGATACATAACATTCCTGCATGGAAACCAAAGGTCCATGTGGACGATGTCATTAAATTTTATAGGAGATTGTGTGATCTCAAATGGGAGTTTTAAAGGTCTCCTATCATGTTTCGCTAAGATACACACTTCACAATTGTTTATGAATTTTTGTATTTGTAATTGCAGTTTAGGGTAATGGTACATTTCCTTAAGTTCGGAAAAAATTTCCGATATACCGCGGTGGTTATTGCGAAGGTGTTCAGCTTTTATTATTTCAAGAATTTTATTTTTATCCGTTATATCTTGTAGTTTTTTGTTAGATTTTAATATTTTTAGACGTTGATTATTAGCAAAGAATTTAAGATAGAGGTTTTGAAAGTTGAGATAGATATCAATGTTATCGCTGTATACACATACTAATCCTTTTTCGGGTAGACAGCGTTTCATCTTTTCTAATAAGTTAGTATCTTTAGTAACATAGAGAAGATTTTGACATTTTTTATTTATAATTTTCGTGGTGAATTTTTCGTTATTACTTAAGATTAGGTAAATTTGATTTTTGAATAAGTTAACAGGTTTTTCTGTTATTTTAATATGATATAGGTCATCTTCATTTGCGCTATGTACTGTAGCTGCAGTAGACATGATTTCATCATTATTATCATTGTTCGTTGTAGAGTGCATCGTAACGTTAGTGGTCATAATTTCATCATTATTGTCAATGTTTGGTGCACTATGTGTCTCTACTTCGTTTAAAAATTGTAAAATTGAGGGCTCGATTATTGACTCGCTTTTGTCGCAAGAGTTTTCATTTGTGCAAGGGAGTCGACTTAAACCATCAGCGATTTTATTGTCTTTCCCTTTAAGATAGTTTATTGTAAATTTATATTCGTTTAATTTGATCTTCCACCTTTGTAGTTTCATGTTTGGTTCTTTAAGATTGTTAAGCCATACCAAAGGTTTATGATCACATTGAACAGTAAAATTTCTACCGTAAAGGTAAGTATGAAAATGTTTGGTAGCCCAAACGATAGCGAGAAGTTCCTTCTCTATCGTCGAGTATCTTATTTCATGGTTGTTCAGTGTTCTCGAGGCATAGGCTTTCGGGTGGTTATTTTGGCTTAGTACGGCGCCTAAAGCGAAGTTAGACGCGTCCGTGGTTAGTGTAAAATGTTTAGAAAAGTCTGGGTTTTTTAGAATGGGGTCTGTTGTTAATAGAGTTTTTAGTTTTTTAAAAGCCTCGATGTATTCTTTGTCATTTTTACTAATTTTAGATTGTTTTTTTAAATAACGTATTAACGGATAAGCTACTTTGGAGTAATCCTTTACAAATTTCCGGTAGTAGCCGGTTAATCCTAGAAAAGATTTTATCTCTTTTTGTGAAGATGGAAGAGGAATGTTTTGAATAGCGCTGATTTTTGATGGATCAGGTTTTATACCTCCTTGGGTGATTATATGACCCAAGAAGTTAGTAGACAGTTGAGCAAAATTACATTTCTCTATTTGAATCGTTAAGTTTGCTTCGCGCAATTTGGTTAAGATTTTTTTAATTGAAACTAAGTGTTCTTCGAATGATGACGAGAAGATTAGGATGTCATCTAAGTAGACAACGCATATTTTATTGATAAATTCGCTTAATACATGGTTCATTAATCTTTGAAAGGTGGAGGGTGAATTTTTTAAGCCGAAGGGCATACGAGTGAACTCATAATGGCCACTTCTAGTTGAGAATGCTGTTTTGCATCGATCATCTGGGTGGACTTCAATCTGATGAAACCCTTTCGCCAGATCTAACGTGCTGAAATAGCGACAATTACCCTATTTCCCAAAAAGATCCTCGATGTTGGGTATTGGAAATTTGTCATCGACTGTGTTATCATTAAGTCAACGATAATCAATAACAATTCTCCACTTTTGTTTGTTAGAATTGTCCATTTTCTTAGGAACAATCCAAATAGGTGCGTTGTATGGTGACATGCTATTAACGATTATACCTTGGTGTAACATTTCTTTAATTTGACGATCGACCTCGTCTCTATGGATTTCAGGATAACGGTATCCTTTTGAATAAACTGGTATATCGTTTTTTGTTATTATTCTATGTTTAATTGCACTTGTAAAATTAAGTTTTTCATTCTCTTGATGAAAAATATCCTTAAAATAATTTAAGAGCGATTTAATTTGTGCAATATTTTTGTTATTTAGGTGAGATGGAAAATTAAAGTTAAGTCCGTTATCAGAATCACACTGGTTAAAACTGAAAACATTAATAGAATCATCAACATATTTGTTTTCATAGTACTGTTCTTCTTCATAATTTAGGAAGAACGGGATAGAAGCTTTTTGTGTTGTAAGAAACCTTTCTTTATAGTCAATGTTAATGTTTAGTGTGGACAAAATGTTATTACCTATTAGGCCATCAAAATAGTTATGGAACGGAAATTCAAGGAAATCAACGAAAAAGTTAGGTTCATTAAAGATTTGAAAGAGAAGGAACCTACATCTAATATTTAAAGAAAGTTTCTTATTGAAAGCCATTAGTGGGACAGGTTTAATTACGGTTTTCCATTTAGGATTACAGAGGTTGGTATTAATGATACTATACTCTGCACCTGTATCGATAATGAATCTAAGTAGTCGATTTTTTTGTTTAATTATCATATAGGGTAGTTGTTTGAGGCGTTGACGCGAAAATAAGTTGAGTCAGTATTTGTCTCATTATTTGAGTTCATAGAGATGTCCATTGGTTCTAGATTTAGATTTCGGTTATAATTGTTTGAATAGTTATTTGTTCTATTAAACCTAGAAGGTTGTATGTTAGATGGAAGATTAATTGATTGAGAATCATAATTATTATATCTATTCTGATTTGAATAATTATGATGAATTTGTTGTGAATTTCGTTTGTTAAAACCATTATTGTGATAATTATTTGTAGGCAGATTTGAATTCTTGAAATTGGTATCTTGTTGATTGTTAAAATTATATGAGTTTCGTTTATTGAAACCATTGTTGCGATGGTTATTTGTAGAGAAATTTGAATTTTTAAAATTGGTTTGCTGTTGATTATTATTAGGGTTGTAATTTTTCCCTAGAAAATTATTAAATTTTTTTTGTTTATTTCCATTATTATTATTCGGATAATTATTTTTATTTTGAATACCTTTAAAGTATAAGTAGTCATTTTGTGCTATAATCTCGTAAGCGTCAAATAGCGTTGTAGGGTTTCTATTAACGAAAATTCCCCTTACTGGTTCGGGTAAATTATCTTTAAATGTGTTTAGAGCAATTCTTTTATTTGCTTCTATTTTTTCTTTATTGTCTCCCCCTTGGAGCAAATACGCGTTGTTGATACGTGTTAGTTTAAAGTTAATTTCATCATAGAAATTTTTTATTGTGGACGTACACCTAACTAATATTAGGTTGTCTACAAGACGTGAAACTGGGACGGTGTCTCCATGGTTTTTTATTAGTATTGATTTTAATTCGGTCCATGTTTCGACTGGCCCGTGAGAAAGTAAGATTTGTTTAGCTTTTCCTATTATTTTATATGTCCGAAAAGAAGTTTTTTATACTGAGACCGCGCTAGATCTTCTATAAGTGGTATAAAGGATTCTATCCTTTGTATAAAATTAGTTAAGTCGCGTTGATCGCCAGTAAAAGGTGGTAACTGGGCGATGCACTTCACAATTAGGTTGAAGTTAGGAATTTCGCTTTCATTGGCGTTAGACATTTTTAAAATTGTTTAGGTTTAATAAAATAAAATAGTAGTAAAGCAAAGAAATTTTTATTCAATGCAATTTATTCTAGTAATAGCTAAATAAAATAAAGAGCCTTATTATTTTTTATTTAACGATTTTGTTCAAAAAAAAATTCAAAGTAATTACGTAGAAGTTAAGGATATACTTGAACCTATAAACTGTAACTAAAACAAAATTATGAAAGATTCACAATTCGTTTTCTAGATGAACCAAAAAGGAAAAATAACTGTATTCGAAAACAATACATGTAACAAAATTAAAATTGTAAAATTGTCAAAAAAAGACGTTAGCAATAGAGAAATATAATAAAAAATTAATGAAGACTTATAAATTATAATTAAATTAAAGTAAGTTTAATATCCTGTTTAGTAGTAGGATAGATTTAAATTAAATTAAAATTCAACAATTGTAGAAAGAATTCACAATTAAACTTTAATTGAACTAGAGTTAAAAATTTAAAAGATTGAACTCAAATTATAAAAAGAATTATAATTGAATTCAATTCGTAAAATTCACTATAGAACGATTTACTTTTATTTTTTGTAATTGTAATTTACATAGAAATATTTTAAGAAAGAGATCTTATTTATAATATTTTTTTTTTGAAGTTTATTTAAGACACGAATTTTAATAATATTTATTCCCTCTATTTGAAATAATATTGGGATAAAACATTTACACTTTTATAATAATAAGGTTTAAAATTTTAAATAATTTTTTTTTATAGAAATAAATAAAAAAAATTTTTATTAATTTAATTAGAAGAGAATTAACACTTTAATTTATTTTTTGCCTTTTTTTTTTTATAATAATAAGGTTTGAGGATTTTTATTTTCCTTTTATTTGCAAATTTTAATAGTAAAAATTTTAAAATATTACTTAACTTTTGTTTGGTAAATGTTGTTACAAATGTAGCTGCTACCAATGTTGTTGTTACCAATGTTGCTGTTTCTTGTCCCTGTGAACCAATTAACTAGCTATTTGTTGTATTTGTGGTTTGTTGAAATTGTTGTTGTAAATGTTGTCTTTGTTGTTGAAAATGATATTGCTGTTGTTGCTGATGTTGCTGTTGATGATGATGATGATCAAAATATTATCCAAAATTGGTGGATGCTGGCACAGATGAATTGTTTGTTATGAATACTTTTGCTGCGGGAGATCCAATTGTTGTTGGTGATGATCAGATTTTTTTGTTTTAATTATTATTTTTTTATTATTTTTTTTTATTTCTGTTTATAATTTTTATAATTTTATTTTATACTAATTATATTCTTTTATAATTAGTTTTTTTTTTTTATTTTTTTTTTATAATTTTTATAATTTTATTTTATACTAATTATATTTTTTTATAATTAGTTTTTTTTTTTTATTTTTATTTCACCGACTGCGCCAGTTTTATGTTTTTTTCCTATTATATTCTTTTATAATTAGAATAAAACATAATTTAGTTTTATTTTTAATTCATTTTTATGTTGTTTCTTTGAGTTGTTCTTACAGACTCATTTTTATGTTGTTTCTTTGAGTTGTTCTTACAGACTCATTTTTATGTTGTTTCTTTGAGTTGTACTTACAGACTAATTTTTTAATACCAATTATTTTATAATTCAATTTTATGTTTGAATGGATAAAATACTACGCAAGCAAAATTCTAATACATGACAATATTTAACTTGATTAGAATCATACGATTATAATCAAATTTGGTTTTTTGTTTTCTTATTTTCGTAAATTAGCGTTTACGAAATTTGATAGTTAAAGTACAGTTATGCATTTTAAGGAATGCAATTAAAATTTAAAAGTACAGTTTATAAATTGACTGTTTAAATATATGTATGCATTTTGCTTACGTAACAATATAAAGTTATGTTTTTGATAAATTTGAATAGAACAATTTTTTTTTTTTTGAATAATAATGTAATATATTTTATACATTATACAGATACTATATTTTTCATATTATTATGATTGTTTTAATTTGTTTGTGTTGATTTTTTTTTAGAAAAGATTGAGTAAAGTAAAGTTTTTATTATTTATGGTTTGCAAGCATATTAATATAAGTAAAAACAATACAATTTGACAACGAGATTTTTTTTAATAGACTTTTTATTTTTTTAATTTTACAAAGAGATAATTTGCTAAGTTCTGTACTTGGGTACATAGTATAAAATTTAAAATGAATTTGTTTTAATAATTAATTAAAATTTTTTGATTGATATTTAAAATTTTCATGCTTTTGAAAAAAATACATATGTATTGAGAGAATAACTAAAAAGAACCAATTAGAAAAAGATTAAATGAGCAAAGAAATTTTTATAGTATACTAGCTAATACCCGGTGCGCGAGTTATATGATCATCCAATAACCATAATTTAACTTAATATTTTATAATTAACTTTATTTTTATGTAAACTAAATTTCATATGTTGTTAACCTTTTGTTCAGACGCAATGTCAGCAGAATTAAATTAGTTAGTAACAATTGGGAAACTTTAAATATTAATGTTCCCATTATTCAAATTTCTTTAATATAAAATATGATTCGCTGACAACGCATCTTTTTATTATAAATACCTGTAATATTTTATTCAGAATGCAATTAACATTATACCTGCCAAGTAAAGTACAAATTAAAGAGTATCTAAAAAATAAAGTTTGTTTTTTTTTTATCAAATGTAAAAACGAAACTTACAAGTGGCGCAGTCGGTAAGATCCAAAAACAGTGATCCTTCTAATTAAAGTGTGTTCCGGTTAATATATAGTTACATCATCACAGTCTTCTCCACCACAAGTCACACAAGATTGCCCGCCAATAACTAAATTGCCCTTCCATTAAAATCCCAAACACCTTACTTTAAAATATAATTCACTTTTCTTACTTTTACTTTCCTTTTTTTTAAATTCAAAATTAGCTTATCCTACAATTTTTATTATATCAAATTTTAACCTAATTTTAGAAACAAGATAAAAAAATAAAATGTTCAATGCACTTTGCATTAAAACAAATTTTTTGAAATACGAAACATTTTTGTTTACGAAATACAAATTGTTCAATGCACTTATGCATTAAACAATTTAATTAACAACAACAAAAACGTAAACTGAAATATGAAACATTTTTTGTTGCGTTTAAGATATGTTGAAATAATTTCATAAATTTTTTATAACAATAAATCGATAAAGTAAATAAACTTATTGTAATTTATCGTTTTGCTGATAAGAAATTTTAGAAATAAGTTTTAGAATAATTTTTATACCCTACACCTATAGAATAGGTAAAGGGGTATATTAACTTTGGTATGGTGTTTGTAACCACCTAAAGGAAGCGAGCTAGATATGGAAAAGTATATATATTTGTGATCAGCGTGACCGCCTTAGTCGATATAGCCATATCCGTCCGTCCGTCCGTCCGTCCGTCCGTAGGCACGATAACTCAAAAAATAATTGAGCTATCTTGATGAAATTTTAACTGTAGGTTACTAGGACTGAAAGTACGGCGGGGATTGCATATGGGCGAAATCGGCCCATGGGTTCGGATTCTGGACCTTTTAATCGGTTTCAGGGCTAACGAACAAATATAAAAAATCACGATAACTCAACAACTAATGACGCTATCTTCATCAAATTTGTGCTGTAGGTTACTAGTAATGAAACTACTTCGGGAATTGCGTAAGGTCGGGATTGGACCATGGGTTCGGAACCTAGAACTTTTTGATCGAATTTAGGCCAAACGAGCATAATTCCGAAACCAATGAAGATAGAACCTCCAAATTTAGTATCAGGGTGTCCCTTCCTATTTCCTAAGTGTCCTGTGAATTTGGGTCCCATTGGAATAGTGGGTCGGGGACCAGCCACACATTTCCGAAGACCTTAAAGCATATCTTTAAAATTAATAAAGATAACAACTTGAAAAAATGTAGAAGCTTCCAATTTGCCACAAGGGTGTTCTTTACTATCTCTTGCGTGTTCCCCTAATTTGGGATCAATTGGAGTGGTGGTTCTGTACCCCTCTCAGGCCTCCTAAGTTTTAAAGGCTTATAATCGAAATTACTAAAAATAGTTACTTAAAATTAGGATAGACCGTTCAAATTGTGTACAAGGGTTAACTAGTACTATAAGTACAGCGCGGACTATATAAGGGCGAAATCAGCCCAACGGTTCGGATTCCGGACCTTTTAATCGATGTCAGGGCTAAGGAACATATATAAAAAATCACGATAACTCAACAACTAATGAGGCTATCTTCATGAAATTTGTGCTGTAGGTTATTGGCAGCGAAACTACGGCGGTGATTACGTACGGTGAGGATTGGGCAATGGGTTCGGAACTTAGAACTTTTTGATCGAATTTAGGCCAAACGAGCATAATTCCGAAACCAATGAAGATAGAACCTCCAAATTTGGTATCAGGGTGTCCCTTCCTATTTCGTAAGTGTCTTTGAAATTTGGGCTCCATTGGAGTAGTGGATCGGGGACCAGCCACTCAGTTCTTAGGCCCTTAAAGCATATTTTCGAAATTAATAAAGATAGTAACTTGAAACAAATGTAGAAGCTTCCAATTTGCCACAAGGGTGTTCTTTACTATTTCTTGCGTGCCCCCCTAATTTGGGATCAATTAGAGTGGTGGTTCAGAACCTCTCTTAGACCCCCCAATGTGTAAAAGCTTATCATCGAAATTAATAAAACTAGTAACTTAAAATTAAGATAGAGCGTTCCAATTGTGTACAAGGGTTAACTAGTATTGAAAGTATAACGGGACTGCATATGGGCGAAATCGTACCATAATTTCGGGTCCTGGAACCCTTGAAAAGTTCAAGGACTAACAAACATATATCTTACAAACACCATAACTCAAAAAATAATGCCGGTATTTTGATGAAATTTAACAGTAGGTTACTAGTAATGAAAGTACCATGGGAATTGGTTGTGGTCGAGTTTAATTTCGAAGCCAAAGAATATATAATAATCCTATATCCTATGTGTCTCCGAAATCTAGACTTAATTGTAGTGGTTCAGCAGTTCAAAGGTACTTGCTGCATTTATGTAAAATTTATTTTTATATTTAAATGAATTATATGAAAAGGTGTAAATTTTTAATTGTATTTTAGAAATACATTTATTGCATATTTTGCGTTTATAAGCTTTTCTATTAGGTATATAAACTAACCATTTAAAATAATTGCAATTTTTAAAAATTTGGATTATTAAATATATTATGCTTTGATTATCTTTTTATCACAAAATTTAATAATTAGAATTTTTTCATTTTGTAATTGAATTGGAATAAATATATTTTCATTTATTTCAAGTTTGTTTGTTTTTTAATATTTTTAAATAGATAAATTAGTAAGAATTTGTAGTATTTTTTAATAGATAGGGTAATTAGAAAATGTTTTTAGTGTTATACAGTTAATTTGGTTAGCTATGTCTTACGATCAAATTAATAACAGCTTCTATGGTGTTAAAATGACTTATGGATATGTCCTTAAATTTGAACCAAATAGGTGTAGGGTATTTCTAAGTCGGTTGCACCGACTGACTGTTTCTTTACTTGTTTTTAGTTAAAATAAGAATGTAAAAAGAATTCATTCATTATTATTACAGTACAAACCAATAAAGAAAGTATTTTATAAATTTTTAAATCATTTGTTATTTTATTCCCTTTTTTTGAATAAAATTTTATACACACGTTTGTCGAAAAAGTAAGTGGCGCAGTCGGTAGGATTTTTAAAACAAAGACATTAGTGTTGTAAAAAAAAAAAAAAAAAAAGAGGAAAAAACATTTTACAATAAAATTCTAAAAAGAAAAGAAAAAATGCTTTTGAATAGAAATATTGTTTGTGCGAAATAATAATCAAAAAAATTTTTATAATTTTAATAAATAAAAAGTTATATAATTAATAAAATAAATTAAATTAAGTAAACAATAAAATAACTTTTATTTACAAATCTTATAAATAACTATAAAAACAACTTTGAAAAACAGTTAAAAGATAAGATTACAGTTATAATAAAATTAAAACAATAACAAACTTAATTAATAAAATTAATTAAATAAATAAAACAAATTAATTAATAAAAAAAAATAAAATTAATTAATTAACAAAATAAATAAAAAAAATAATTAATAAAATAAATAAAATACATTAATTAATAAAAAAAAATAATAAATTAATAAAACAAATAAAAAATATGGCAACCAACAATAGAATAATTTCTCCAAGCGTGTTGCAAACTGCACTGAATAGCCAACAGCAAGCAGCATCAAACAATCAACAACAAGCAGCATCCAATAATCAACAGTCTACAACTACAACAACATCAGCAGAATTATGTTTGGACCCGCTGAAGTACATCGGTGACCTCCCAGAATTTAGTGGAAAAGGTGAGGAATTATTTAAATTTTTAGAGTTAGTAGAATGTATAATACCTTTAGTTTTAAGATATAATTCAGATAGTCAAACCATATTATTAAATAAAATTAAAGCTAAGTTAATCGGTAAAGCTAGGGAAATAACTGAGATTAATAATCATGTTAATGGGTGATTATTTTTTTTCTTGCACATTTCAAAATTTTTAAATTTTAAATTATTTTTCTTTTTTTATGAGTCATGGTATTTTATTAAGCAAGTTTCTAGTTTTCACTACAATATTCTGAAATGAGCTGTACACTTTTGTCAAAATTACACATTTTAGAACAAAATTAGTAAACTGAGCTCCGCAGATTTGTCCATTGCGTAGAATGTAAAATGTTATATAAATGTAAAAAAACAAATAAGAAAAGCAGTAATCAGCTTTTCGTATTTTATTTATTATAAATAGAAAATTGCTATTTAAAAATTAATTAAAAAAAGTATATAAGTTAAAAAAATTTGAAAATTTATGTCCGTCGTGTTACTTTTTATCAAAAAAATTTCAAAAAATATTGAATTTCGCTGTTACAGCAAGCACGTATAGAATATTTCATATCACATTAAAATACAAATAATATTTATATATCATTTTAATTAAACAAAACTTAAATAAAATATCTTAAAATTAAATGAAAATAAAAATAAAGTCTTTGTAAGTAGGGACAAAAAGTAACACAGTGGACAAAAAAGTAACATAGGGGACTCTAGTCAAAAAAAAAATATTAATTAAATACATTAGCAATGAGATTTATAAAGAAAATGTTAAGAAATTGGCGAGGAGTTTGCTTTTCAATCACATTTTTATTTTTGTGATAATATTTCACTTTTTATAGCCTTTTTTTTATAGCCGTCTTTAAATCAAGTTTTCGTCTTTCCCTCTACCTCCTCAGCTTTTTAGCAGGTGGGAAAGATTTTTTTTATTGGGTTTGGGCATATTCTATTAACTATACCAATATTATAGCATTTTTTTTTTAGAACTATACCAATTTCTTACCAATAAGTCCACTGCGTTACCAATTTGTCCATTGCGTTACCGCGCTAATAGTAACACAAAGGACAGGTAACGCAATGGACAATTTTCCTGAATTATTTAAAAATATCATAATTTATTGAACACATAAAATAAAAATTAGTTTTTTCTAAAAGTGCTCTTTTTATTACTTTATATTTTATATAATAAAATATTTTAATTTATATTTAAGTCTAGATAAAGTTGGTAACATAGTGGACAATTAATAAACATACATACTTATACGTTTTGGAAAATTTAATTTTTTTTTAATTATAGCTATTTTTTTGAAAACTTTTCAACAACAGAATAAAAATAATAAATAGTTTTTGACAAATAACAAGAGCCGCGCAACTTATTTAAGAAACAAACCGTTTTAATTTAAAAAGTAATGCTTCGGTAACACAATGGACAAAACCTAGGGACATCATTTATTTTGCTAAAAAAAAGGTTAAACAAAATTTTTACCGCTTCTAAAATAAAAAAATTAAACTTATAATAACTATAATTTAAAGTCTTGATTACCCAATTTATACCAAAGGCAGTTTTAACAGAAAAAATTAATCCAAAAGTCAAAAAATTAAGCTCGGGGACATAGCATTTTGCTATAGGTACCGTATGCTTTTTTAATTTTTAAGAAAAACTGTTTAACATAGAATTTTCAAATGAAATGGGGGCAATGGGGAATCGTTTGTAAAATTAATATTAATTATTAATTTTTCTGTATTTTACTTATTTAAAAAATTATAAAAAAATTGATTCCAGGACATGAAATGTGCAATAAAAAAAAAAATCACCCTAATACTTGGTCAGAAATTAAAAATATTTTAATAAATAATTTTGGCGAAAGAAAGTCCGCTTTTGAAATATTTGAAGAATTACAAAGTGTTACCTTTCGTTCTACTCCCGTCGACCTATATAACCAAATCAAAGCAATTCTTAGAAAACTAAATAATAAAATTAAAAACGAAGCTAATTCTCCATTATTAATTGAATCTAATATTTTAACCGCGTTGCGAATTTTCAAAGATAAACTTCCGGAACCAGTACGTTCCATTTTATTTAGTAGAAATCCAACATCCCTAGAAAATGCAATGGATATTTTGTATGAAGGTAACTACGCCGAATACAATCCATCCAAATAATAAAATAAAAATGATATTCGTAGTAAAAATCTCAATACAAATAAAAATGGAGCTTATAGGAATAATAATTATAACAATAAAAGTAATAATAATTTTACAAACAATAATCATGGTAAAAATAACAATTTTAGGTCAGATTTCCAACAGCGTAATTCTAATTATAATAATTCCACATATAATAGTCGTAACCATTCTCGTAGAACCCACCAAAATTTTAATACGCAATCTTCCCAAGAATATCAGAACCATTCTAAATATAACTAAAGAAACTGCGAAACTATGGAGGTTGATCCAACTACCATAAATCGTAGAATTAATACTCTTGAAACACAAACTCAGGGTAACAACGAAAATTTAAATCGCGAAATTGAAAATTTTTCACTCAATAGCCTCGGAGCAAAACAGGAACTTCCTTATATAAAGATACAATCAAAAGGAAGACCATTAAAATTTATTATAGACTCAGGTGCTACTATGAGCATAATGAATAGTGGAATTTGCAATCCAATTTACAAATCCAAAATTGAACCTATTAATATTAAAACATTACGCAATAAGTTTATATGTGATACGAAAATCATAATTGATCCTTTTCTCGAATTTGACGCTAAAGGAAAATTCGAATTTTTGGAAATAAACTTCCATGATAGATTTGACGGTTTAATAGGTAACAACATTCTTCAACCGTTACAATCTATAATCGACTATGAAAACAATTGTTTAAAAATAAACACCGGCAATATCATTCCTCTTTATTTTAATGAAAAAGATGAAAAAGAATATAACATCCCGGTACCAATGAAAGAGTTAAATATCTTTCAAAACGAAATTTTTGTAGGTGAAAACATTATTAGATGTGATCATTTAGATCATACAATTAAAAGTGAACTTTTGAAAATTTTAAAAAAGTTCAACAAAGCCTTTTTTCATGAAGGTGATGATTTAACTTTCACCCACGAAATCAAACATGCAATTAATACAATTGACGAAATATGATCAACTGATGCGACAATGCATTCAGCTGACGAATATAATTCCGAATACATCCCTATATCAGAGTCACCAATTAACTTTTACAAAACACAAATTATCATAAAAAAGGGTTCACAAGAACAATTGAAATTATTTAAAATCCATCGTAAAACAAGAAAAATTTTCATACATCCTAATCCTAACGAGGAATTTTTTATCGAAGTTTTTAAAAATCATATTCCTAAGTAAGTAAAGGAATAATAGGAATTATGATTGATGATATAAAACTTTACAGTTCTTTTCAAAATACATACCTAAAATATTTTTCAAAAAATAAACTAATAAAATTAAACAAATGCTCACTCTTACTCACTGACATTTTATATCGTCTCGAAATAAAGGAACTTATTCTTGACCAACACATAAAAACAAATCATAGAGGAATCAATGATGTTTACCTAAATTTAAAGAAAAGCTATTATTTTAAAGAGAATTTAAAGAATTTAATACAAAAGTTAAAGAAAAAACTATCGAAAAACGTAATAAAGGTAAAATCATTGGTAAGCCTTCCAATTATCTTAAACTAAATAGAGTTACAAAACTACAACCATATCACAAAAAAGTTCAAATCACAGACTCAAATAGCGATCACCTTAAAATCAATAAAGAAAATATTCCACGTTACATTAATCAATTTAAAAGAAAATTCACGTACCAAAACTAATCACTTCTATCTTATTCTAGGATTATTTCTCTTTGTTCTCTTACTGGTTTTTCCTGTTGTCCTGTCTCGCTCATCCATAGATGTTAACCAAATACCACCTGGAAATGGTTACCTCCTCTTCGTGGAATCTGAGCTTAAAGTAATTCAAAGTTATAGAAGAATATTGCATGTCGTCGAGCTAACCCAATACAAGACAATTATTAACAAAATAGAATCTAACATATTACAACTTCAAAATGAAACTGATATTCCTTCGGTTTTGTTACATAAATTAAAACACCTAAAGGAAGATTACAATAGTATCATTCCACACCACGTAAGTAAAAGATCATTGTTTAATCTTGGTGAAAATATTCTTCGCTTTGCTGTTGGTGTAATGGACGACGACGATAGAAAAGAAATAGAAGAACACTTAAAGGTAATAGAACAAAATAACGGTAAATTAATTAATAACGTTAACGATCAAGTATTAATAAATGAAAAAATATCCAATGAAATAAAAAATATTACCGACCATATTAACCTAGCTCAAAATGAAATAAAAAATGTAATTAACAATTTTCAAAATAATATTGATAAAATAAATAAAAAATTACAATACTTTATGATTAAAACAGAAATAATTGAAAATATTGATTTATTAACTAGGCAAATTTTAAATATTAAAGAAATAATTTTAGCTAGTAAGTTAGAAATACTGTCAAAAGATATTTTAACACAAACAGAAATTAAAGATTATAATATCACTATAGAAATATTACCTTTCATTAAAAATTGCGTTCATTTCCGTAACAATTCTATACATAATATTTTTTTTATCTATACCAGTTTTCAAAAATGAAAAATGTTTTGTAACTATTTTAGAAAAAATTCCAAATAAAAATGTAAACTTAGAACTAGATACTAATATAAAAAAAATTATTACATGCAAACAAAGTATTTTTAAATTTATTGATAAGAAAAATGTTATGGAAAAAGATTTAATACCTTTTGACGATAATTGTATAAGAAATTTATTAAATAATAACCACATGAAATGTAATTTTCGAATAAATTTATCTTCTAATGTAATAAAAATATCTGATACTGTAGTTGTAACAACTAACTTAAACAAAACAATTCTTTATAATAATTGTGGTCAACCGGATATGATCCACATAAAAGGCAATAATGTAATAAAATTTATAAACTGTAAAATTTCATTTGACTCATTTCAACAAGAAAATGTTGAGAAAGAGTATTACAACAATATCTTACCATACTTCGAACGTAATATAACCGTTCAACAAGTGACTAATGCTATAAAATTAACAGAATTACATGCCTCCAATATTAACAATACAAAAATAATAGAAGAAATTAAATATAACAGTTCTTGGAAGTGGCACGCAAGCATTTTAACAAACTCATTTATTGGCTTCATTCTTGTATTATCAATATCTATTGGCTTTTATTGCCTAAAACAATTTAAAGCAAAAAGTTCAAAAATAAATATTGAATTAAAAAAAATTCGCACGGAGTCGAATCTTAAGGGGGGAGGAGTTACATCATCACACTCTTCTTCACCACAAGTCACCAAGATTGCCCGCCAATAACTAAATTGCCCTTCCATTAAAATCCCAAACACCTTACTTTAAAATATAATTCACTTTTATTACTTTTACTTTCCTTTTTTTTAAATTCGAAATTAGCTTATCCTACAATTTTTATTATATCAAATTTTAACCAAATTTTAGAAAAAAGATAAAAAAATAAAATGTTCAATGCACTTTGCATTAAAACAAATTTTTTGAAATACGAAACATTTTTGTTTACGAAATACAAATTGTTCAATGCACTTATGCATTAAACAATTTAATTAACAACAACAAAAACGTAAACTGAAATATGAAACATTTTTTGTTGCGTTTAAGTTATGTTGAAATAATTTCATAAATTTTTTATAACAACAAATCGATAAAGTAAATAACCTTATTGTAATTTATCGTTTTGCTGATAAGAAATTTTAGAAATAAGTTTTAGAATAATTTTTAGTTAAAATAAGAATGTAAAAAGAATTCATTCATTATTATTACAGTAGAAACCAATAAAGAAAGTATTTTATAAATTTTTAAATCATTTGTTATTTTATTCCCTTTTTTTTGAATAAAATTTTATACACACGTTTGTCGAAAAAGTAAGTATATATATCGCTTAAAATTAAATAATTATTAAAAAAATAAAATAAGAACTAATTTTAATAAATACTGTATTCAATTTAAATAAAAACATTTTGATAAAATTAAAATAAAATTGTGAAAAACTTTTATAACAAAGGAATATTGTTATTAAATAATTCATTAAAACTGGAATTTAATACCACAAAGGAATATTGTGAAAAATTAGAAATCCAAAAAATAAATTTTTGTGAACGTGAATAATTTGGAAACAACAAAATGTGCAAATTGGAAACACATCAAGAAAGGTCAACTGGTGAACTTCAGTTCTCTAATTTGGATCCTAGAACAACAACAAGCCTACAGATACAATGAGTATTTTTCTACTCATGCTCACGTAAGTCAAAATTTTTATTACTATCCTATACTTCCTTCAAATTCAATTCCTATTAAATTAAAGTAAAAGAAAAAATAAAAAAAAATTATAAATATATAAGATAATAAGATAATAAGAAAAAATTATAAAATAAAAAGTATATAAATTAAAAATTTTAATATTTTCACTGTGATCAAGCCTATTCTTCGATACCTAAAATTAGGCTGCCTTAGGCACAGTGAATTATTCAAAAAAAATTATATTGATCAAAAATAAATTGTTTAAAAAAAAAAAAAATTAAATAAAAATAAAATTATAGAAAAAAAAATTGCTTAAATTTAAAATTAATTAACTAAATTAAATATATAAAATTTAAAACTAAAATTATTTCAAAATCATAAATAATTTGTTTTAAAAAAAAATTCTTATAACAATTTTCTCTTAAAATTAAATAAAATATATTTTTAAAATAAATAAATCTAAATATATTGTTTAAAAATCATATATTTTTATGTTAATTTAAATTAAATAAATAAATATAATTGTTTAAAATAAATATATATTATCAATTAAATATTTAAATGAATATATTTTATTAATATATTAATTAAATAAATTTTATAAATTCATTAAATAACAAAATTTTTAATAAATAAAATCTTTAAATAAAATTTTAATATAATAAATTTTTCTTTTCTAAAAGAAAATAAAAAAACTTATTTCTTAAAAAATATAAATTTTAAATGTTCAAAAGGTCAAAAGACTTTAAACCTAGAGTTGCTCCATATTCTCCTAGAAATTTATCTGAAAATTTAATAGCTAGTATTCCTGCTTCCCTAGATTTCGAAAACAATAACCAAATTAATCTTGATAACTTTTTAAATTCAAGCTTAGATTCTGTTCATAGTTTTAACTCGTACGATTCTGAAATAGCCATAATGCCAAACAGTGACGCTATCAATCGTATTTATAACAGTCTAAGAATACCAGATGCAATAAAGGATTTACCAAAATTCGATGGAAATCCAAGATTATTGCACGATTTCATCGACAATGTCGAAGGAATCCTAAAATTAATAACTGATTCTTAGGGCAATTAGAAACAAAATTGAAGGACAGGCTAATGAAGTTCTAAATATGTATGGAACTCCATTGGACTGGGAAAAAATGAAAGAAAACCTGATTCTTCATTATTTTAAATAATGAAAGAAAAATGAAAGAAAACCTGATTCTAAATTTATTCGCCGGAAACCCACCATTCTCAACTCTATCGTCAGAAGCACCTAATTGTCAAGAAGCACCACATATAGAAAAATTGGAGATAATCGTTCAAACTGTTTTGCAAATTGTTTTAAAATATTTGTTTCGCAATCGTTTAAAAGAACTCGACAAAACATTTTTTTATACATTCCCCTAATTCAAAGGAGTTTTACCTACTATAAAAAATTGAACGTAATTTACTTCCAAATTATTTTTTTTTTGACCAATCGTAGAAATGAAAGCTATGGGGGTGGACCAAAACCGACATTATAACAGTCATAATATAAGTTTGTAATATGGGGGGGAGTAGAAATAATTATATCTTAGTGCTTTAGTATAACCTACACTAATTCAGAATGCCTGGAGATCGAAAGAAAAAAAGCTCAAAATGGGAATCCAGGAAATTTACACACGTAGTCTTTTGGGAAAACGCTAGAGTCCTCCTAAAAATGTAAAAATAACTCAAAAACTACTGATGTTTTTTAATTATGTTAAAAGAGTAAATTGAAATATCATCTTTTTTACATCATTTAGTAACAAAAGAAAATTTTAACTTTAATTTTTTCATTCATAAGTATGGATTTCATAAAATTGCTTCCAAAAAAATTTTTAATATGAAAAAGCTTTTTAGAAACTTTAAAAAAGATTATTGATGTCGTACATTAATGGTCAAAAAAAAGATTGCATCAGTGGAAATTTTTGATGAATGAGTTTATATATTTTATTAGAGAATTAGAAATTGAATAATATAAACAATAAATAAATGGAAATGAAAAATAAGTAAAATTAAAGGTGAATTTGATCAATAATAGCATTTAATTTTTCGCATTTTCCAGTATCATTCTCTGAAATTTGGTATAGGTTAAGAAATGAAAAATTATTTTCAGGGTCTGATTGCACGCTACTAATATACGATACTATTTGTTTTAGGTGTGACCAAAACACCAGTTTCGTATTTTCCGGCAAAACATTTTTACTTAGTTTTGTTTGAGTATTACATGTAAAGCAGGTAACTAATAAATCTTTAATAATTACAATTCGAAATCTAAAAGAACAACCAAAGTTTTCATTATCATTTAAAATATACAAAACTAAATTATTTTGACCAATATATAAGTCCCAGTTATTTAAATTCACTTTATTATTAATATTAGCAACAAAATTAGGAAAATTTAGATCTTCATCTATATTTAAAATTTAATTCAAAGAAGTTAATACTACCGTGTCATTGAATATATTTTGCTGTAAATATATTAAAAATTTCGAGTTGAAAATTGAAATTTTGATATGTCACAAAAAAAATTTCAAATATTATTTTAATATAAAAATTAAAATATTTGGACAATTATTTCATAGCTAAAACTCTAAAAGAAAATTGATGAATTTGGAAATTTACCTAAAAAAAAAAATATAAACATAAAAGTACAAAAAATGAAACGTCATTTAGAAGAGCTTTCTCTCACACATATTAAAAATGTGTGCTAATGCATTTAAATATTTTCGATGTCCAATCCTTCTGAAAGAATTAATGTAGGTTCTGGCTTGAGTATAAAATGATATTTTTATAGATTTTTATATTTAAAAAAAATATTCAAAATACAAAAAATCGATTCTAATTTAAAAATAAATCAAAAGTAAATAGATTAAAAAATAAAAAAGAAAATAAGAGTAGAGTGATTATTTTCTTTTTTATTTTTTTATCTATTTACAAATTTTAAAATTTTAATTTTTTGGATTACATATTAATTTTTAATTTATACAGGTAGAATTCCGAGTTAAAACATTAATTTGCCTTATAAAACATGTCTGAATCTATCAAAATCAAAAATTAGTTCATAAACTTAATAATAATTAAAAATAAATTTATAGACATTTTTTCCTTAAAGAAGTGTCTTAAAGTTTAATGTTTATTTTATTTTAAATATTTTAACGCGTTTTACAATAAATTACAAATACTTTGATTAGCATAAAGTTTAATTTGAGATTTTAATACATATATTTTAAAAAAATTAGTTTATATGTCTTCTGAAACATGAAATTTCTCTAACAATTTCGTATGTTTAAAAGGCATTCCACATGTGGCTTTCAAAACTTCTTTTATAAAACTTTCCGAGTTGTGAACTGTGGTCCCCCCCAATATTACTTTATAACCGTTATTATTCAAATGTTGCACAGCCAGGCCTTCTTCATAGGTAACTCCACCAATTATGAAACAAACCACTTCTTGAGGAGGTCTCCTAAATGATGGAACATCGGAACTTATGGTAGGGTATAATGGGTCTAGATCTCTACCTTTATACACTTCTTCCAAAATTTCCTTTAAGAAACAAGTGTGTTGCGTAAATACATTTTCGACACCTTTTAACCCCTGAAATAAAATTTAAAAAATTGTTTTATTACGAATTTTAATAAATATCAAATTTTGATTAAAATTATTTATATGGTTAATTTATTTATGATTCGCCCGGAATTAACTTTAAAATAAAAAAAATAAAATATAAAAAATTAAAATTTTTTTTTTAAATAAATTGCTGCATCTAAATAAAATTTTTAAATTAACTTCTTTCCAATGACTAATTATGTAGCAAAAACTTAAGGTAATTTTCATTAGTTTTCCATTTTAATAAACTACAGCATATACTACAGGCCTCGATGGGTTAATGCGTAAGCAATTGGTTTAATAACCGAAGGGTGCGAATTTGATTTCCATACAAGTCATGAAAAACTTAATTTGAAGTTTCGCGAAGTGCTTAAAATTCAAGCGATTCTCGAATTCAAATTATTATTCAAATTATCTTTAGAATTTAGTTTTTTGCACATACGCATAAAAAACCAAAGTGTCTATATATATCGATCACGACTGACGAGCGTAATGCTGGATTCTCCGCTCTGAATATATGTTTAAGTTAATGAACTTATATTAAAAGTACGTTTAGGTAATTTGATATCGTTAATTTTTTTTTTTCTTTATTTTTATTTAAAAAGTAATACCTAGGTATATAATAAAATTATTGTTTTAGATTCCTTAAAACTAAATATAAAAAAATTGGTGTTTATAGAGATCGTAGCACAAGCTTTCTGATCTCTTAATTGATTTTTGATTAGTAAAGACATAATTTTTCAATATGTAAACAATATTCGTAAAATACTTATTTACATTTAACTTCATTATTAAATCTTAATGTATAATAAATATGAAAAGAAAAACAAAAATTTTCTTTTCATTATTGAACTATTCTTCCCTTTTGAATGATTTATTTATATGCTATTATTGAAAATTTTTTTTTTCCTTTCTTTCTTCCTTCTTAAAGATTATTAGGGAATCAATTTGTTTTAGCTCGTTGGGTAATTCATTGAATAGTTTTAAGCATTTATACAGGCATATACTATTTTGACGATTAGTTTGACGATTAGAACAGTGAAAGGTAGAAGTTTGATTTATTGCGTGTGTTATGCGTATGGATATTTATCATTCTATTCAGAACGAAATTATGCTTGATTTTATTATTTATTATTTTACATGCTGTTATATATAGTTCTCTTTTACATATATTATTGAAACTTATATATCTATCCTAATATAACAAATGTGTTGGGTGCCTATGGTGTAGTGGTTAAAGACACCACCTCTCACTCGTAATGGAGTGAGAGGTCATGGTTTTGATCCCCATCTACACATATCGCAATAATAATATCTAATACCATGTTCACACTATGAACTAGAACCAGGTTCGTGCGTGGTTTAAAACAAGGTTTTTCTTATTCGATTTATTCGATTAAACAGAAAATTTTTTTTATTATTTAAAATGTCGTCGAAAATTATAATTAAAAAAAATAATTTTGTTTATTTATAGTAAAATATATTGCTGTAATACCCTATTCAAACTACGCGAAAGTAACATGTTATAGCCGTCATATTTCATGTTAATAACAATTCGTTTCAGACTAAGTTTTTAGTTGTTAAATTTGGCAGTTTGATTTATTAATAATTTTCATCAAAGAAAATTTTTTACATTTCTGTATTGTTTTGTTTTTAAAAAAGTATCTTTTAAAATAAATTTGAAATTGATTAAAATTAAGAGATATCAAAATTCATAAAAAATTGATAAATCGAAAAAATGTCGATTATATTAAAAAATTGAAGTACACAACCTTGAAAAATAACATGTTAAACTGAGTAACGTGTTATTTTCACAACACGCTTCGCGAAATATTACCTTCATATCAAGACCATACATGGAACAACATTATGGCTAAGATACTAGAAGCTGCTGAAAAAACAATCGGGGTCGTACAGCTAGAAAGGGAAACATGGATCTGTGACGAAATACGGAACCTCATAAATAAGAGAAGAACCCTGAAACAGCTGGCACATACCTAACACGAAAACAACAATATAGAACCCTAGTGAAGCAGGTCGAAAAAGCTGCCAGAAAAGACAAAAGAAAATTCTCCGATATTATAGCGTCCCACGCTGTACAACACGCCAACCAGAACAACATGTGTGAATTGCATCGACTAGTAAACGAACTCACAAGTTGCAAAAATAACACAGCTCTACATATCACAGCAATATATTAGCAAATACGGAAGTCCAAAACACAAAATGGAAACAACACTTTTAAGCAGTCACCAATAATCAACCAGCGACTAACGAAGGTACAAACAATGAAAGCCACAATAGAATCAGAAACCTAAGAATCTCCATAGATCCACCAAACATAAGTGAGGATAATGCAATTTAGCATTTCCTTAGTAAATTTTAATTAATTCTAAATTGATAAGCTTTTGGAAAATTAGTATTAAGTAATGTTTTATGTTAAAAAATGCTTATCTCAGCAATAAATAAAATTGTAATTTTAATATAAATAAGTTAAAGATATTAAATAACAAGTAAAGAAACAGTCAGTCGGTGATAGATGGACTTGTAAAATGCAATTACAAAATTACATATTTAAAACTCTTATCCCATTCAATAAAATTTTACACACATGGTACGCAATCCGCTATTCCAATTCATCCAAAATTTCACGTATACAAAAAAAAAATAAGAAGAAACACCCCAAATATAAGGTTCCATCTTCTTTGGTTTCGAAATTATACTACTCTCAAAGCTAAACTTAAAATCCAAATAAAAAGAAACCGAGTTTCTTGGCCACAAAGTGACTTCCCAAGGAATCAAAACAAAGCCTGCAAAAATCAAAATAATTCAAAATGTAAAACTACCTACCAGCCAAAAGCAAATTAAATCTTTCTTAGGTATTACTGGCTATTATAGAAATTTTAAAGATTATGCAAAAATTGCAAATCCTATAATTAAATACTTAAAAAAAGATATGAAAATCAATATAAATTATGCTAGAGCATTGCACAATTAAAAGAAGTAATTACGAACCATCCAATTCTCAGATATCCGGGCTTTCATAAAAGGTTTACCTTGTAACAGATGCAAGCAAGCTAGCAATTGGAGCATTTCTTACGCAAGAAGGCCATCCAGTTGCTTATGCTTCAAGGACGCTTAATGAACATGAAAAAAGGTACTCAACAATCGAAAAGGAATGATTAGCGATAGTTTGGGGCACCAAATATTTTCGTCCTTATTTATTCGGTAGAGAATTTTACTTGCAGACGGACCACCAACCAATCAAATGGCTTTATGCTAAACATTCAGGTAAAGATATAAACCCTGCACTGCAAAGATGGTTAATCTAGCTGAATAAGTACAATATTAATTTTTTAAGTCTAATTGACGCCATCACAAATGAAATTAATTTATTTGAAACCAATAAATCCAGAGTGGAGGAGTGTGTAACAGACAAAAGTTTTAAAAATTGTTCTCCCTGAAAATTACTGAAAATGAATAATACTGAAAATTTGAGTGTTAATAGAACAAATGTGGGATTAGAAACCTTGAATATGATTTCAAATCAAGAATCATTAGATATGCAAACGATTCATTTACAAAGGGAAGAACTGAACGATCATATTCCAATATTAGAGACTGTTGTTAATAGATTTAAAGTGCAAATAATTCTTGTTGAGAAAAAACATTCGGAATGTGAAGAAATTTTTATAAAAAGAGAATATTTGTTGGCAGAAACGATCTAAATGATGATACAAACAATTTTAACAATCATATAACAAAAGGAAAAGTAGGTATTTATAGTCAGTTAAATAATAGAGATTACAATAAACTTCAATTAATATTAATAAATTTATATCCAAACAGAAATTTGGTAAATATCGTTAAATGTAGTTACTTTGCAAGAGATATTGTCGATATAGA
The DNA here is from genome assembly GCA_963082915.1 of Dolichopus griseipennis. Classification (NCBI taxonomy): domain Eukaryota; kingdom Metazoa; phylum Arthropoda; class Insecta; order Diptera; family Dolichopodidae; genus Dolichopus; species Dolichopus griseipennis. The sequence goes on along the minus strand of OY720443.1, from coordinate 130,756,643 downwards.
TGACTTGAAAAAACAAATATCTTTATTTCATAAAAAGGAATCGGGACATTCTGGCATAATATCAACTTACCAAAACCTTAAAAATAAAATTTATAATCCTAAGCTTAAAATTACTATACCTACACAAAATTTTGAATAATTGTGATATTATTATACTTAACGGTACTATAACGGAGAAAATTAGATCTCTAAATTTGGAAGAAAAACTACCAATCAAATTTCAAATTCTTAAAGCCTTAGAAATTTACAATAATACTTACCACTCTTCCATTAAAACAAGAAAACAAGCCCACTTCTTGTTCAAAATAAGGAAGTAAACAACATAAAAGTGTACGAAAACTTAAAACAAAATATTATTAATAAAAGAAACTACATTAGAGAAGATTAATTTTTTTATTTAATTTAATTCAATTCTTTGTTCTCTTCATATTTGCTTACATACATAGAATTCTTGATATGTAATACATAATTTCATTTACCGAATTACTAACTTTAATTTAAGAAATACTTAAAACTACATTTGTTAATACTAATAAATAATATGTAATATTAATAATAAATAATTAATAAAATTATTTATTATAATAATTTAATATGAATTCATAAAGAGAATAGTTTGAGGCACTTTATATAACTAAGTGACAGTGTTAAATGCCACATCATTATATAGCTATTCATAAATTAGATTATTTGGGGTAACAAGAGTAATATATCATTCCATAACAATAAATTCATCAAAACAAAAATCAAAAATAAAACATTTATCAATAGTAAGAATTTAAAAAAAAATTTTATTTTTAATTTTAATAAAGAAATTCAATAAAAAATTTAATAAAAAAGAAAGAAAAACTATCATTTATACGTGAATGCCGTAATGTAGCAAATTAGGTAAAAAAATGAATAAGATAATTTTCAAATAATAAGAAAAGATAAAAAATGATTCCCAATGACAAAACTAGCTGCACTATTACATCTGATAAGCTTAGATTAAAGCTCTTAGCAAGATCTCAATTTCTTCATGTCCCATATTTACCAACCATAATTTTAATTTCCTTAGGAGGATTTTTTTATTTTGATATTTTTTATTGAGAGCGGAATTTTCTTGTATAATCTACATGAAAAACGGAAAATGAGTTCCTATAACTAACGGTTAAAAAGTAGGATAATGAACTCTTCGATGAGAATTTGATCTAAGACTGTATTCGTATTGTTCATTTATACGTAAATTTTATTTTATTTGATTGTGTTTAGTAAAAAGTCTAATCGCATTAAAATAGTATAAATGTCTGATCGGTAAAATTTCAAATGTTGGAATAGTTTAAGGCTGTGGTACCTCCGATCTTTGTTACCTATTTTTCTGACAATATATTTTTGTATCAGAAATTTATTCTGATATGCACCACCCCAATAACATATACCATATTGTATATACCCCAATAACATATACCATTTTGGAATGCAATAAACCATAGTAAACATTTTTAGTATTCTTAGGGAACTAAGGATGTAAAGAATGTAAATTATACAATGTACGAAAAGTTGATCTTAAATAGTTTCCTAAGTACTTAAATTCGCTAACTGGCTAAATAGCAAAACAATCAAATGAGCAACTACTGTTTTCTTGATATAGTATTATCAGTGGCGCTTACCAACATGAATTTGTGTACAGTTACCGGAGTGATATATTAATTGCATTGGTGAACATTGTTGTCTAGTTAAACTGACATGTATAAGGTTTAGTCATTTTGCTCACAACCAGTTTATGTTTAGAAAACCAGTGCCTAAGAGTATCCAAGTCATTGCTAAATTCAGACGTAAGATTTAAAGGACTATCAGAATTATATGAGAAAACCAAATCATCTGCGAAAGCTGTTACCTTACCCCTTAAATTTTGTTTAAAAATAGAATTTATGTAGATCAGAAACAAGATTGGTCCAAGAACTGAGCCTTGCGGAACACCAAGTGTTATGTATTGAGGTTCGCTTATTTTATCTTTTATTTTAACTCTGTATTCTTTTATCTAAATATGATTTGAACCAATTCCACATAATACCTCTAAAACCGGTATTATAAAGTTTTCGTAGTAGAATTTTATGATTAACTGTGTCAAAGGCCTTAGTCACATCAACAAAAAGACCCGCGCCATATTTCTTTTCATCTAGGCCTTTGTTTATGTTCGAACAGAACTGTATAAAATCATTTTCTGTTGAAACTTCTGCTTTGAACCCATTCATCCAAGTTTTTAGACGTCTATACATTTTTCTTGGTTCACTTTTTGTGGTACACTCACCAATATAAGTTGGCAGTTTATTAAGAAATTAATCATAAGCTTTATTTAAAGAATTTTCTGCATAAACTTCATCCCAATTTTCATAAAATAATTTCTCATTTAGTACGTCATAATTTATTGTAGCCCTAGTTGGCAATTTAATATATTTGTTGACTTTATTACACACAATATTTTGGAATAATAACTAAGTCATGCAATGATCAGTAATGTACATTAACAGTGAAAAACTAATTGTTTAAGTTATTATTAAATCGACAAAACAAATTATCAATACTGGTTCCAGAAATGGATCTAGTGGGTTCATTAAGATACGAACTAAAAATTAATAATTAAATATACATAATTATTAATTATTATTAAGTAATTAAATTTAAATCTACAAATGATCTCAATATGGTTCCACTTTTTTCATCTTTTTGAATAACTACGATAGAATTTTGTAATCACAAAAATTTATAATCTTTTTCATTCTTTACCTTTTTTGCTTCAATAAATAAAGCTTTTGTATAACTAGTTAAGCTATTGCTGATAAAAATATTACTGTTGCTTTTTCCCCCTACTGGATTTTTTCGTCCTCAATATCTTCATTTTCGTATTGAAACTGGCAAGATGCACGTACATTATGTTTGCATTTTTTAATTTCGCTCTCAGAAATACTGATATTTAAACACTCAGTCATAACTTTTTGCAATTTCTCAGCAGCATTATCATGGTTTCTTCTTATTGCTGAGAATTTGTATTTGTGTCGGTACTTTGTATTTGAGAGAGACTCTCGTTTTCTGTATTGGCTATTTGATTAGTATTAATTTTCTAGGTGAAGGTGCAATATCCAATAAATGTTGTTGTGTTCATATCAGTGTTGATGCCGAGGGTGTTGTATTTGCATTGCCGCCGGTAGAATTTGATAATGTTTTTGCCAATGTATGTGTATCATTTGGTAATTTTTTTTTTTTTTATTTATTTATTCAGTTTTATTCCCCAGGAGCGAAACCGCTCGTATGGAGTTATTACAATTAATACAAAGTGTACATATAGTGCAACGTGAAGTAAGAATACAAAAATAAGAAAGCGAAATGAAAAAAAACAAACAACTAGAAAAGAACAAAAAAAAAAAAAAAAATAGTAAACTGTTATTGATAATTATAAAATTAATTTAAATGTTTTTTAAATTTATTTAGTTCATTTATTTTTTTATGTGGTTAGGTAATTTATTATATTTTCTGTACGCTAAATTATATACTGAATCATGTCCATTGAATTTTTTTCTTGATGATATTATTCTGATGTTTTCAGCAAATTTTGTATTGTACGTATAATATTCACCTTCTTTTTTGTAGTTTTCTTTGTAATTTTAAGTATGATTATTTTAAATTTGAATACAAACATTTTTATATATAGCTACTTAATGATTAAATAAATTTATTAAAATGTTTAAAGTTGAAATTGAAACCCTCAGGAGAATCTTTTGTCAAAGGGTGGAGGAGATATGAACAATGAACTCATTCATCTTTTGACAAACAAATTAATTAATGAAAAACAGGAAATGTAATTTAGCATTTCCTTAGTAAATTTTAATTAATTCTAAATTGATAAACATTTCAAAAATTAATATTAAGTAATATTTTATGTTAAGAAATGCTTATCTCAGCAATAAATATAATTGTAATTTTAATATAAATAGTTATAAGACAACAGATAGAATTTGTAAACAGCTTCTGCTATCTGGGCTGTAAAATAACTACAAATGGGGGGTCCCATGAAGACGTGGAACACAGGCTAAAGAACGCATGAACAACATTTGGTCGTCTACAACCCTTACGGAGAAACTCCCAGATATCCAGAAAAACAAACTTAAGAATATTCCGAGCATGTGTGAAAACAGTCCTAACATATGGCAGCGAAACAAGCTGCAGGTTTTTGTAAATAAGTGTCTTAGGATAATATGCCGCATATTCTGGCCGAACACAATATCCAACGAAGGCCTCTGGATACCAACAGGCGAAAAACCCATACCCATAGCCAAACAAATCAGGCGTAAGAAATGGAGGTGGATAGACCACACATTTAGAAAGCCTAGTGAAAGTATAACACGTATGGTATTAGAGTGGAACCCTCAGGGAACAGAAAATGCGGACGTCCCAACATCACATGGCGCAGGACAATGTACATAGAAATGGCTAAATGTAACATCTTCATTAAAATATCAGCGCATAATTATACTTCTACAAAATATTATAAGTAGAAGTCCAATGCTCCAAAGAGGAGTAAGGAGAAAAAAAAATGTCTTAGAGGTAATTGTAATGTACATTTTTTATAAATAGATTTTGAAATCTCACTAACTTGAAAAATTATGATGCTTAATTTATTTAATGTAGAAATGAAAAATTAATACTAACTAATATCGTAAATTAACTTAATTAAATTTATAAATTAACTTAATACTAAAATTTGAGCATTCCGCCCATCAAGAACCTATTAACCGTAATTTGATTTGCTGTAGATATACGTTCTTTATATCATTTTGGCCAAATCTTCTTCTAATGAAAATCAAAACACATTTATGATGTTCTTAATTAAATATTTTCGAATTAATTGAAATGTCTTGCAATTTTTTATTTTTTATTTCTGGAATTTTGTGGTTACGTGAGTCCTTTATTTTGTCATTTCATGTCGAAATATAAAAATTCCACCTATACAATAAATTGCAATTCCTTTAGAATCAATCATTTTACAAAATTATGAAATCAAGTTGATGAACGATCGAAAATAAAACGATCCACATAAAATATTACTTTTTAACGAAAAATTATATTTTATAAAAAATAACAGTTTTTACTTTTGTCAGCTAATTTAAAAATCTTATTAATTTATAAATTAATATGTAAACAATCTGACCGATAGCTCAGTGGTAAAGTACGGCTTTCAATCAAAAAGTCTCGGGTTCAAACCCGGGTCGGATCATATCTAATAAAAAAATATAGTTTATATTACAATAATAATTTTTATTATTGTTTTTAGCAGGCAAAATTTACTATTGTTTGGTACAAATAAATAAATAAATAAATATGTAAACCTCAGTTTATGAAAGTAAACCGAACTAATAAGTTTAGTTTTCGTCTTATTACAGAAAAGAAAATGAAGTTTTATTAAGAGATAAAAAAAATTTCTTATTTTTTCAAAATCATAAAAAATTAGTGTCGTATTTGGCGCAGTCGGTTGAATGTACTTTTAAAGAAAGACATCCAGTGAAAATGTACCGTAACAAAATGAAACAAGTAAAGAAACAGTCAGTCGGTGCAACCGACTTAGAAATACCCTACACCTATTCAAATTTATTTGTTTTTTTATTTTGGTTCAAATTTAATGGAAGGTTAATAAGTCATTGTAAAACCATAAAAGATTTTATTAGTTTGATCTTAAGACAAGGCTAACCAAATTAACTTTATAGTACTAAAAAACATTTTCTAATTACTTTATCTATTCAAAAATATTACAAATTCTTACTAATTCAATAAATTCTTACTTCTTTATTTAAAAATATTAAAAAACAAAAAAACTTGAAATAAATGAAAATACATTTATTTCGATTCAATTACAAAAGTTAAAAAATTTGAATTATTAAATTTTGTGAAAAAAAGTTGATCAAAGCATAATATATTTAATAATTCAAATTTTTCAAATCGATCAAAAGCTTCTAGAATCCGAACTCATTGTCCGAACTCGACCAGAACCAATTCGCATGGTACTTTCATTATTTGTAACCTAGAGTTTAAAATTCATCAAAATAGCGGCATTATTTTTTGAGTTATACTGCTTTTAAGATATATGTTCGTTAGCCTTTGAACTTTTAAAGGTTTCAGAACCCGAAACCATGGTACGATTTCGCCCATATGCAGTCCCCGTCATACTTTCAATACTAGTTAACCCTTGTACACAATTGGAACGTTCTATCTTAATTTTAAGTTAATATTGGGGGGTCTAAAAGGGGTACTGAACCTCCACTCTGATTGATCCAAAATTAGGAGAACGCGCAGGAAATAGTAAAGAGCACCCATGTACCAAATTTGAAACTGCTAAATTTTGTTTGAAGTTACTATCTTTATTAATGTCGAAAATATGCTTTAAGGTTTTCTGAACTGTGTGGCTGGTCCCCAACCCACTACTTTAATTGGTCCCAAATTTCAAGGACACTAAGGAAATAGAAAGACACACCCATATCGTAATTTTTTATATATGTTCTTTAGTCCTTAGACCGATTAAAAGGTCCAGAATCCGAAACCTTGGGGTGATTTCGCCGTTTGGCCTAAATTCGATCAAAAAGTTCTAAGTTCCGAACCCATTACATTACCCAACGTACGCAATCACCGCCGTAGTTTCCCTTAGACCGATTAAAAGGTCCAGAATCCGAACCCATGGGCCGATTTCGCCCATTTGCAATCCCCGCCGTACTTTAAGTCCTAGTGACCTACAGTTAAAATTTCATCAAGATAGCTTCATTATTTTTTGAGTTATCGTGCCTACGGACGGACGGACGGACATGGCTATACCGACTAAGGAGGTCACACTGATCACAAATATATATACTTTTCCATATCTAGCTCGCTTTCTTTAGGTGGTTACAAACACCATACCAAAGTTAATATACCCCTTTACCTATTCTATAGGTGTAGGGTATAAAAAGAATCAATTAAAAAAATTTCAATTTTAAAATTAATTTTTATATAGAAACACCGATCCGAAATTAATAACAATCGTATTCAACGTTTCGATTAAAAACGAACATTAAATTTTGAAATGGCTGAACTTTAAACAATCGAGCAATTAACTTATCAAGCTGCTTTGTTAGCTCATCAATTACATGAGCAAACTAATAGGCTCAATCAAGTTAACAGAGCAGTTTTTGAACTAACACCAGATCAAATCATCAGAAGTTTTAATGAAATAACATCTTTTTCTGGGGAATTTTTTTCCAATTAAAATCATTTTTAAGTCTAGTTGAAGATGTTGGAGCTTTTTGTGATAAAAAAAACGGTCAATTACTGCTTTAATTTTTTTTAAAAAATGAACAGTAAAATTATTGGAAAAGCTACAAATCTAATTCTCGAAATACCGGAAAATCGAAGAAAATGGAATACAATATAGTTTATATTTTAACACCGAGATTGAAACCTAACCCGACAATCCACAAACGTCTGTTTCAAGCAAAGGAATTCAAGGTATTTTTTGTTAAGTTTTATTTAATTAGTTAAGTAAAATAAAATCAAGCTAGTGAAATATCTGAGTTTGATAACGAAGAAAGTTTTACTTATTAATCTATTATAAATATATTTGTCCAGAAAATTAGGTGTAACAAACGTATCCAATTAAATGTGTTTTCTTGGATGTGTTCAATTAATAAAAAAAATAAAATATTAAAGTTTTGTTGGATGTGTTTTATTTTAGAAAATAAAATATTATAAATCATCATAAGCAGGCCAAAAAAATTTTTATTTAATTTTATTAAAAAAAAATTTTTTTTATTGAATTTAAATTATTTTAAATATTTATGAATTAGTTCATTTACTTTTTAAAACTATGAATTTGGAATTTCTATATAATTTTGTGGAATTTTTATATAAAAAGTAAAACATTTTGATAATAAAAATTAAGACTATTCTTCACAGGAACATTTGTGTAGTAAGTCTTCATTTTTTTCATGGAAAATCTGAAATAACGGCGAAAGCCCAATGTACGCTTTGTTTCATTGCTTGGTTTGCTTTGAAAAGCAAATAAACCAAGCAATGTAATCAAATTAATTTCAAAGTTTCTCTTATCTCTCCGAAATATCTCCATCTTTTCCTAATAATTCCTTTTAATTGTTTTTTCTATTTAAAAAAACTTAAAAATGGAAAAAATAATGTTGTAGAGATTAGCGAAGTGGCTTCGGGTGTACAGTACCTGAGTGCGATGCAGCATAGAAGTCAAAAAAAAATGTATTTATTTTTAGCTTAATTAGGTATAATAAAAAAAATCAAAATAAAATTTATAATTTGCATTCGATTATGCAAAACTCAATTCAAAAATCAACATTTATTTAATAAAATTTTACGTACATATAAATAAGTACATTATTTAGCACGTTGAGAAGCTATATTATAAAATGTTGGCAAAAAACAAGTATTTTCATTTGAATCAAAACAAAGGTTGTGAGACCATATAGCTATGTATAGCAACATTTTTTAAACATATGTATACAAAAAATTAATAGATGGAAAAATAGGTCATTATTGAAACAAAATAAATATACTAAAAAATTTCATATGTTTTACTAACAAACAAATTTATCGAATTTAATTTTAAGAATTGGAAATTCAAGCAAGTACGCAGTCAAAAAAAAAAATTTTAATTGTAATTAAAAAAAATTTCACCAAGAAGGGGTTTAAACTAACAACCCAAACAATGTATCAAATTCAAAACATACAAAAAGTAGACTACATAACTTATTCATCAGTTTTTAAGATACAACTAGAAATTAAATGAGTCTTTCGATTTTTTTTGTGTATCTATTACTAGAATCGAAGCATAATCTGCGTAATACAAAATTTAACGGTTTTATGTTGCGATTTTATTTAAGAATATGGTATTGACTATTGATATACAATATATGTGTATGTATATAATGAAATTAGAAATAGTTCTTAATTAGAAAAAGTTCTTCTTTCAATCGAACTTCCTATATTCTGTGACGGGCCAACAGCTAGTATATAAAGAATTAGTTTAAATTTTCAAATTAAAATTATCTCCAATAATGCAAATACTAATAGTTCAAAGTAAAACTTTATTCGAGTTAGATAATATTTTTTGCCAATTAGAAATATATTTAAGTGATGAAGTTATTAAAACAGAATATAAATTAAAAAAAAATTTTAAATCAGAAAAATAAATTAAGTTATTGTTGATAAAAATACTAGTTTTAAAAGACAAAACTTTTCTCATAACAATTACCGTAGTACCTAATTCACCTAACTTACCTAATAATTCAAACAGTGCAAAACCTAATTTTAATCAAAATAAATATCAAAATAATTAGAAATTCAAGATAATTTAGGAGACAAACTTTTTCACAAAATACTAGTTCAAGACTGTTTCGAAATTTTAATTATCAGAACAGAACAACAACCAATGGAAATAGAGAATATTAAAGAAGAAAATGACGCGAATCAAGTAGTAAATTTTACAATTAGCCTAGAATAAACTACCAATTATTATATTAACATTACACTAGTCTCATAAAACCCAATTGATTTTAACTTTAATTAATATTAAATTTGCAAAATGCACTTATTTTGCCCAAGATATTGAAACCGAAAAAGAAAAAAATATAAAAGAATTTCTTACCAATGAAAATTTAGAATTACACCTTGTTAGACCCAACAGTCGTCCAGAAAATTCTGGTTGTATCAAAAGAAACAATATATAATAATCTTATTTAGGTAAAAGATAGACAAAACATAACAAAAACAGAGGAGACTACGAAGAAATGGAAAAACAGAGTTTTATAAAAAATTACAAATCTCTAAGACAAAAAGAATAATCTAAATACAGAAAATATAACTTATCTAATATACACTGTTCCAATATAAAATTAAATTTCAAATAATGACGATACTGTTTCTTATTCTGACAACGGCACAAACGACGTTGACTCAATTACAAGTAGGGAAAATTGAATCCACATGTGGATATATTATAATACAAGAAAATTAAATACTCATACCAAAAACTTTTAATTACTGTCTTCATATTATTGACTTTAAACCAATAGATAACGTTATGAAATAATGAAAAGTATAAGTTTACTACCTACAAACATGAGCTCCTCTTTATTTAAAGAAATTGAAAAATTAAAAAACAAATTAATAAGTTTAGAAAACGCACATCACTTATTACATAAACGAGGACTTTTTAATTTCATAAGAGCAATTAACAAATGGATTTTGAAACCGTTGACAATAACAACCATAACGGTTTAACAAAAATATATAAACTAATACAAATGAATGACAATTTTAATACATCTATAAATAAATTAATTAACGCTATTAAAGAAGACAGAAAGCTAACCCAAGAATTTCTAAAAGAAGAAACTAACTAAAATCAACTTAAAACGAGGAAGATTATAGTTGCCCTTGTCAACTTTTAGATACCCGTGCATACCCACTATGGTGTATAAAATAAACCGTAATATACTTCCCTTGTACATTTAACTCATTACTCCATAATTTTGACGTAAAAAAAAAAATTAACAAAAAAAAAAAAAAAATCACAAAACATAAAACAAAATTTTCATTCATTGTCCCATAACTTTAGTTTAAAAAAAAAAAAAAAAAAATTAACAAAAAAACAAAAAAATTAACAAAAAAAAAAAAAAATCACAAAAAAAAAAACAAAATTTTCATTCATTGTCCCATAACTTTAGCTTAAAAAAAAAAAAAAAAAAAAAATTAACAAAAAAACAAAAAAATTAACAAAAAAAAAAAAAAAACTCACAAAAAAAAAAAACAAAATTTTCATTCATTGTCCCATAACTTTAGCTTAAAAAAAAAAAACAAAAAAAAAAAAAAACAAAAAAAAAAAATGGCCCACCCTAAAATTCCGATGGTCCGAGTGATGTCCAACTTTGCCAACTAACTTGCCCTTTTACTTTACCTGCCCAATTTTAATTTTAACCTTGTAGCTTCATTAGATTCGCAGTTATTGAATCGAAAACTTTGTATGGCAGCCCCCCAAAATGGGGCCGTAACATTTTGAAACTTCATATAAGTGCTCGATTCATTATATAAATAACCGTGTGTAATTTTTATCGTCGTAGTATAATTAGTTTTGAAGAAATTCATATTGGTGCAAATAAGTTGTATGGCAGCCCCCCGAAAATGGGGCCCTAAAATTTTGAAACTTCATATAAGTGCTCAATTCATTATATAACTAACCGTGTGTAATTTTCAGCCTCGTAGTATAAATAGTTTTGAAGAAATTCATATTGGTGCAAAGAAGTTGTATGGCAGCCCCCCGAAAATGGGGCCCTAACATTTTGAAACTTCATATAAATGCTCGGTTCATTATATAACTATCCGTGTGTAATTTTCATCCGCGTAGTATAATTAGTTTTGAAGAAATTCATATTAGTGCAAAGAAGTTGTATGGCAGCCCCCCGAAAATGGGGCCCTAACATTTTGAAACTTCATATAAGTGCCGGAGTCATTATAAAACTAACCGTGTGTAATTTTTATCCCCGTAGTATAATTAGTTTTGAAGAAATTCATATTGGTGCAAAAAAGTTGTATGGCAGCTCCCCGAAACCTTGGTCCGATTTTAACCAAAAACAATAGGGAACCTAGAAATTATCTAAAAATGACTTTGTGTGAATTTCAAGACTCTAGCCCTTTTAGTTTTTGAGTTATCGTGCTGACACACGGACGGACGGACGGACGGACGGACAGACACACATAGCTAGATCGACTAATTTTTCGATTCTGAGCCGATACGTACCCTTGACACTATATCTAGCTCGTCTAGATCGATGCGTTACAAACGGAGGAGCAAATCTAATATACCCGATGTCATATATGTATGCACGGGTATAATTACAATATTCGACATTATGTTAAATGTTCAAGAAACAGACAGAATTATAAACGAACTACAAGACAATATAATACTTTCCAATATTAATATTATTCATCCATCGCTTTTAACTCATGAAAAATTTGCTAAGTATCAACAACAAACAAATTAATATTTCTATTTTTGAAATGAAACGAAGTCGATGAACAATCGAAGGTTAAACGAAACACATAAAATATATATTTAAAAAAAAAAATATTTTATAAAATATCAGCTTTAGTCAGCAAATTTATAAATCCAATTAATCAAAAAATTAATATGTAAACCTAAAATTTTAGTTTTTCTCTTATTACAGAAAAGAAAATAAAATTTTATTGAAATATAAAAACAATTTCTTTTTTTTTAAGATTAAAAATTAATATTGTTTTTCGTGCTAAGTCTTCTTTAAAAGTTGATTTGGTTCAACTAAAATTTAAACTTTCTACAAGTTTCGAATTCTGACATAATTATTTCAGGTATGACGTAATTTTGTACTAAAATTTTGGATTGTATTGAAGAGTGTATTGAATAAACTGGATGTATATATTGGATGTTTTAAAACACAGCCTGCTGCTATTGTTATGTTACCCCCATCTTGTAGTTTAATTGACCTTTATTTCTCTCCGTATTCGAATAAGAGTTTGTTGAACCAATATTACAAATAAATATTGCCGTTTGAAAGGGGGATCCAATAGTTATTTGGTTTAACAATGCTATATTTACAATCTTCCTTAAAATTTCAACATTGTGTGAGCAAAGACTCCGCATTTTTGAAACTTTAATCCATAAATAGCTGAAAAGATTTTACAAATCTTAGCTGCACTTGTATGAAGGTATTGATGTCTTTGTAAATAATTTCTTTACGTTATTATAGCGGAATTGTTAATATTGGGTTGAATCATAATGTGCTTATCTTGATATACTGTTGGCAGGGGAATCAGATTATATACTGTCAATATATTTGTATGACTCAAGGTAAGCTAAAGTCAATTATTAGTCTTGTTCGCTGACAATGTTGTTATACTTTTCATGACTGCAAATATATCGTGTAGAAAATTTTGATCCTTTTCTTTAATGGTTAGTTGTGTTTGGCATGTTTCTACGTATTAAATTAATTTGTTGAATCAATTTTGTGGTTGTTCAAATTAAATAAAGTCTTTGAGTTTTTGTATTAATAAATATGTTATAAGTCCATCTTGAATTTCTTTCCATCTTTTCATAGTCCAATTAGGAATTTAAAACCAAGAGTTAAAAAGCCTAGTTTCGCTATAATAACATATAAAATATGCTTGCAATAAAACCATGTACAAGAAATGAGATCTTCAACCAAAGATGGCTACGTCCAAAAAGACAATGTTCGCACAATTATTAAATTTATTGTATCAAACAATTGCTTTAATCAATAATCTCATCACAATAAACAGAAAATTCATATATTAAAAATATTTTATCCGCCACTATACGGCCTATATATTATACTTATTGTAAATATAGGTTTTACATTAGTAATTGTGAGTTGTTTCATGATATAAGGATCAGAAAACTCTGACCAATTTATAATAAATTCAAGAGTTGGAGTAGCTTTAATGATTACAAAGTTAAAGTGATTCTTAAAATCAAATCGGAAACACGATCAGTTTTTTTTTATGGGAGGAACGTTGATAACGTAATCGTATTTGATAGTTGAGTCAGCTCCTAAACTTAAAAAAACTCTTACGAGATTTAATTTAATACGAGATACGAGATTGTTATCTCTGTACCATAAACCAAAATTATTGAGGTCATGTTGCAGTAACTCGAGCTAGATGAATTTCTTGTGGGACTCTTGAGTTTGCGACGTAAGTCAAAGAAATGACATATCTAAAAAGAATTTGGTATACCATATATGACTGATAAAATATAGCCATAGCCATTTGAGGTTATGACTGAAAATCCTATAGCTTTTGAACAAATTCTTATAAGGGGTTAAGTTGAACGCCTTACTGATATCATTTATTTTTTAGTTTTCATTTAGATTTTCAAAGTATCAGAAACAAATTCAGTTAGATTCATGACCGTAGACCCACCATTTTGACAAGGTAATCAACGCAGTAGGACCAACTATTTGTTTATACCCGTGCATACATATATGACATCGGGTATATTAGATTTGCTCCTCCGCTTGTAACGCATCGATCTAGACGAGCTAGATATAGTGTCAAGGGTACGTATCGGCTCAGAATCGAAAAATTAGTCGATCTAGCTATGTGTGTCTGTCCGTCCGTCCGTCTGTGTGTCAGCACGATAACTCAAAAACTAAAAGAGCTACAGTTTTGAAATTTTCACAAAATATTTTTCAATCAATTTCTAGGTTCCCTATTTTTTTTGGTTAAGATTGGACCAAAACTTCGGGTAGCTCTCGAACAACTAACTTTTTCAACTCCAACATTTTCATACAAAAATTTGAAATTTTACTATGCATCTTGTATTTAACATGAAATTATATGAATTTTGTTTTTTTGTTTTTTTTTTTTTTTTCTAGATAACGATTTCGAGTTAGAATTTCATATGATTTAAATGATGCGTAGTTTATTTAAGATAAGCAAAAAAGAAGACAAAGATTTTTTTTAAGTAAATGGCTTATTAATATTGATAGATTGATAGATTATGAATATGATGACTATTATATGAATATGATCATATGAAGTTGATTTTGCTTAAGTTTAATATATTGGTGAATTAAAAATTAATTATAAGAGATAGAATTGAAAAATTAGAGCAAGAGTTTTGAAAATCACACAAAACATTTTTTGGACATTTTTGAGGTTCCCTATTCTTTTTGTTTAAGACCAGATCAAGGTTTTGGGGAGCTGCCACACAACTTCTTTGCACCAATATGAATTTCTTAGAAACTGATTATACTACGAGGATGAAAATTACACACTGTTAGTTATATAATGGATCGAGCACTTATATGAAGTTTCAAAATGTTACGGACCCGTTTTCGGCAGCTGCCATACAAAGTAATCAATTCGATAACTGTGAATCTAATGAAGCTACGAGGTTAAAATCAAAACTGGGCAGATAAAGTAATAGGACAAGTTAGTTGGCAAGGTTGAACATCACTCGGACCAATTTTCAGGGTGGGCTATTTTTTTTTTTTAATGGGATAATAAGTTAATCAAAAATTATGGGATACCTAATAAGTTAAATTTTTTTTAAACTATTTTACTTTCTTATATTTTTTTTGTTATATTTATAATAGCATAGGGGAAATAAATAAAGGTTAGTGGGTATGCACGGGTATACAAGGGCAACTATAATCTTCCTCGTTTTCAAATAGTTTGAAAATAGATGATAGTTTAGCAGTTGGTAAGTAAGAGAGAATCACAAAAGTACAATCCGGCAAGCTAAAGAGCTAATACGCAATTGTCTATGCAAGGCTCTAATCAAATATCGATAATAAGTTGTAATGGTAATTAATAATACAACCTGTCATACATCTATTAAAGATGTGTTTCTTGAAAGTGAATTTATCAATCAACCAATAGATTATTGAAACTAGGCGAACAGTTTAATGTTAAACTCAATTGAACTTGTTTGGTAATCTCTTAAGGCATCTATTAAACGAGATTAAGCAACACGGATGATAAAGGGTGAAAATAGGACAAATTTGGCCCAAACCAAATTTCACCTACAAATAATTGAAAATATTATACAACGGAAACTATTAAGTTTACTTGTTGCAAATTGTTCTAAATATGTTACATGTATTTCAAAATTAATATAGAATGTTTTAAATTTGATCGGTAGGATTTTTTTTTATTATTTAATAAAGTTCATGTATACTCGTATAAAGATCATATATATTGTTCTACATATTATTATTTTTTATTCTTTTTAGAAAAGATTATTTCTAATTTGAAAATGATTATTTTCAATTTGGCATTGATTAATTCCAATGTGATATCCACTTCTTTACAATTTGATATATCTTATTTTCTATTTGAACACTGAAAAGGAACTACTTTTTACCAAAGTTTAGTTCCTATCTTTATCAATTTTAGCTATCCGAATCAGTACTTTAATTTCTCTCATATTTCGCAAGCACAAAGAAGCAGGTCAAAACACTCTTGCACTATTTTCAAATTCCTATTTTTATGAACTTCTTGGATATTATAAGTTTCTATCTTTATGAATTTGGAAGAAATAAAACAGTACAGCAGATTACTAATTTGTTAAATAAAGCCCAACAATGGACAGAAGAAGAATGAAACATGAGGATTACAAAGCTTACTGATTCTGATAATTTATTTCTGAAAAGGTAGAGTTATCATTAGTCCAATCTTTGTAAAAGGCGTTCCGAATTCTTTAATGAAAGTAAATTATCTGACTCTCAGAAATAGGAATCTAACATTAGTTCGGTTATCTGTACGAAGCGGATAAAAAGAGCAGAATAAGATGTCATTGGTTTTTAATATTTGTTTCAATAGAATTATGACTCTGGGAGTTATGATATGTCACCGCTGATCATTCATTTAATCGAAATGTGATAGTAACTTTTTCAGAAGGCTCGGCATGATACTAACAATAATAGGAAATACGTTTAAGCGAGATAAAAGGACAGAAACCAACACATCTCTAAAAATAGCGATTAGAAATGATTGCTTACTGATATTAACGATTTACGTTAGCGAACGACTCCAAGTTACCTAAGTAAGTTTCTAAAATCTTTTCATACCAAGTAGAATAAAAAGTGCTAAATACTCCAACCGCAATTGGTTAAACAAAAAATGCAGGCAAGCTATTAAGAAAAAATAAGGCTTTCTTTGAATTCAAGCAACCAACCGAAAGCAACCGGATCTCATTCACAGAAGGTACAAAAATACAAACAAGATTATTTATTTAGGGACAAAGTTATTCGCTTCCAAAAGGTAGCAAAAGGTTTAAATCAGTGAAAAACAATACAGTGAATATAAAGTTGAAAATATTCATAGAACTGAATATGGAAAAAATTAACTAATAAACAGATATTGCATTACATTTAATAAACACAGTCATCTTTTTTCAACACAAATTTCTAGATACACTTTTAAACAAACAAACCAACTTATTACAACTTTCTCAACTTGTAAAGAGCCCAACTCGAATTTCAGACCAAAACGACCAAAATAAACATCTTTTAGACTGGTTCTGATCTTCTAACACAGAAAAATACAATATTTCTGTTAGCACCCCCCTTGGAGGCTCCGACCATTGCCTTGTCATATCCAGCTTTTCAATGGGTTCATCGCCCAATCGAAGCTCTATTTCTAAGAGGCTAGTCTGGCACTATAACCGGGCCGACTGGGTAGGTCTGAATAGCTTTTTGGGAGATTTCGACTGGTCAATGTGTTTCCATCATACGAATGTTGACTTTGCTGCTGATGCCATTAGTAAAACAATCATGCTAGGAATGAAACTTTTTATCCCTAGCTCATATAAATCTGTTAAAATCCATTCCAAATCTTGGTTAAATGACAACTGCAGGAAAGCCATTCAATCCAAAGAAGAACATTTCAAAATGTACCAGGAAATTGCGTCTGGGTCCTCATTTGCGAGCTATAAAATTGCCAGAAAGAATTGCAAGAGAATTATCAATCAACAAAAGTTTATAACCAAAGATTAAAATGTTAAATAATCAATCTACCTCTACCTCACTTCTATTTTACCTAAAATGTAAAAAAATCAATCTACCTCTACCTCGTTTCTATTATCACCAGTGCCGGCGCTACGCTTTTTGGCGCCCTGTGCACTTTTTGAAAACGCCGCCCTGGAAAAGTTCGTTTCCACATCATCCTTGAGGTAGAACTTTCAATGCATTTTTTTTAAAGAGGTGTCCCACGGAGGTATAATCCTCAATAACAAAAATTTTAACCGATAACAAATTATTAAAAAAGTTAAAATTAATTAAAACATTATGAAAAAATTTAAAATACTAAAATTTAATTCTACGCGCTTTTATTTTTGCAAAGTCGTTAACTAATTCTTCGTAGTCCAAATTTTCAAGAAGTTCGCTTTCAATTGATATAGTTGCTAATCCTACTAATCTATCTTGAGTCATTGTTGTTCTCAAATAATTTTTTATAATTTTTAATTTTGAAAAACTACGTTCTGCTGAAACTACTGTAATAGGTATTGTTGAATTTTTAAAGCTATAACTAAATTGGGAAATAATATTTCTAATTTTTTTTCAAATATAAATTCTAATGTTTCAATAGTGGAGAAAGTAGGTTTTTCTTACAAATTACAATATCTTTAAGCTTTACTGCACTAAATTTAAAAAAAAAAACAATCAAACAATAAAATTTTTATAACTTTTAAAAAATGAGAATTTAGATATTTAAATTTTTCAAATGTTTTAATTAATATGTATTATATGTATTTAATTAATAATATTTGAAAAATAATTTGATTTGACATTAAAAAGGCAGTTTAAATAAAAAATGCATTAAAAAAAATTAACATGCTAATCTAGTAGGTAGGTACTATAAAACTTTTTTTTTATTATTTCTATACTCTATAGATTATAAATATAATTATTTATAATTCAGTGTTTTTTTTTTGTTCCTCCATATAAAAATATTTCATGTACGTACCTACTAAAAATAATAACATTTTTTAAGAAATAACACACAGAACAGTGTTTTTTTTTTTTGTTCCACCATATAAAAATATTTCATGTACCTACTAAAAATAATAACATTTAACATTTTTTAAGAATTAATAATGTTTTTTGTTCTAATTCTCTAATCATGGACCATGGTATTTGTATATTTATACAAATATATGTAGTATTAGTATAGTATTATATTTATATGTATTATATATACACATTACACACAGCTATTATTATAATGTTCTCAAATCTCAATTAATAAAGTAAGAATCAAAAGAATAAGAATACAACATAATCAAAGAAAAATTTAAGAGAATAATGAATAAGAAAGAAAAGAATAAAAATAAATTGCTCTTATTTCAATAATTTATATTGAAATTTGAAAGAGTAGTATGTTATTTACTTATTTTATTTTCTCATTTCTGATTCTGTAATAAAATAAGCCATATGAACATCAAAAAATCACTGTTCCTTAAATTAGAAAATGTAGTACAAAAATAAAAATGTTATTTTTTGGTCTTATAGATTTTGTTGTTGTATAAGGTGCACTTTTTTTAAATTGATAATTTTGTTCAATAGCTTGTTGATATGAATGTTAGGAGGAATGTTATTACTTATTAGAAGAATTTAGAAAAGAGAAAAATAAATTACTCTTTCAATATTTTTATGATAGCTGCTGTTGAAAGAAAACTTATATTATTTTCTTATTCTATGGAAAGAGTTTGATAACCACAATAAGCCATATGAACACCAAAAAATCACTGTTCCTTAAATTAGAAAATGTAGTACAAAAATAAAAATGTTATTTTTTGGTCTTATAAGATTTTGTTGTTGTATAAGGTGCACTTTTTTTAAATTGATAATTTTGTTCAATAGCTTGTTGATATGAATGTTAGGAGGAATGTTATTACTTATTAGAAGAATTTAGAAAAGAGAAAAATAAATTACTCTTTCAATATTTTTATGATAGCTGCTGTGAAAGAGAACTTATATTATTTTATTTTCTTATTCTCTAATCTATGGAAAAAATTTGATAACCACAATAAATACAAATGAACACCAAAAAATCGCTGTTCCTTAAATTATAAAATGTAGATAGGTAAAAAATAAAACATGCTTTATTTTATATGATATTGAAAAAACAAATTTCGAATACATTTTTTCAATACTTATTTTATTATAATATAAAAGATAAGATAAAAAATTTTTTTTTTTTAATTTCAATTGAAAATTTGCCGCCCTTAAATTCTGGCGCCCTGTTTTACTGTGCATACTGTGCATATGAAAGCGCCGGCCCTGATTATCACATTCAGTTGCTAAAGCTAATTTGTTTGCAAAATCCTCCTACGGTATAAACTTCATCAGAACTACCCTTTGTTGACCCCACTAGGGTTAAAATTCTTCATAGAGTGTACTTTATACCACGTACTGTAGTGAAAGTGGTTGAAAATCTGAATGTTAGTAAGTATCTAATGGTATAAAGTATCTAAAGTATCCTTTGATCGAGTATGGTATTCTGCTCTTTTGAACAAATACCGAGCTATTGTTCTTGGTATTCCTTTCTGTAAAAATGGATTGAGGATTTTCCTTCGAATCGTCGTATTCGTGTCCTTGTCGACAGTTTTGTCTGACACTTTTGAAATAAACGCTGGCGTTCCACAAGGCTCCGCCTTATCACCAATTCCCTTTTTGATTTTTATCAACGACTTACTCTCTTCTACCCTCAATCCAATCCATAGCTTCGCCGACGACAGTACTCTAGTGGCATCTTATGATTTCTTTAAGAAATCTAATGTCACACCTTCTGTAATCAACTCAAAAAAAATATCATGGTTGGTTCAGTTAACCATGACTTAGCCACAATAACTGATCAGGTTAAAAGTAATAGAATGTCCCATACTACAAATAATTTGCAAAAATTCTAAACGAATCTTTTCAGATTCATTTCCAATCTACACCTTAATTCCTATTTTTCTTCCTTTTCCTCAAAACATACATGTTATTTACACAGGAATCCGTTTCTAGCGTTTAGTTAGCGTGTAAAAAAAAACAAAAATAAGTAAAGAAACAGTCAGTCGTTGATTTTTGGTTCCTGTTTGATTCAAATTTAGTGGTAAGTCCATAAGTCATTTTAAAACCATAAAAGCTTTTATTAGTTTGATCATAAGATAGATAACGAAATCAACTTTATAATACTAAAAACATTTTTTAATTACTTTATCTATACAAAAATATTACAAATTCTAACTAATTTATCCAATTAAAATTATTAAAAAACAAAAAAACTTGAATTAAATAAAAATATATTTATTTTAATTCAATTAAAAAAGTTAAAAAATTTGAATTATTAAATTTTGTGATATAAAGCTAATCAAAGCATAATATATTTAATAATTGAAATTTTTCAAAATTACAATTATTTTAAATTGTTAGTTTATGTACCTATTAGAAAAGCTTATAAACGCAAAATATGCAATAAATGCATTTCGAAAATACAATTACAAATTTAGAACTTTTCATATAATTCATTTAATCGTAAAAATAAAGTTTAGATAAATGCATCAAGTACATTTGAATATAGCTTAAGTATCGTACACAATGTCTTAATTATATATCACCTATGGTAATAATTCAATAAAATATATTATATAGGGTGTTCAAAATTAAGGTATCATTTTAATTTTAATAAAAAAAGACTTTTTTTTTAAATATTAAATATATTTTTATTTTTATTTATTAAAAATAGATTCCGGTTATTCAGCAGGCTTCCAATCTTTTACCAAAATTCTGAATCACGTTGTTCAATAAACTGTTTTCAATGGTTGAAATCTGCTCGATAATGTTTTTTTAAGCTCTTGAATTGTTGTGGGATTATTGCTGTACACTTTCGATTTTACAAAACCCCACAAAATCCAGATCCAGTTTCTAGCAATTTATTAACCATCAGCTTGATGGCACGATTTGTTGGAGCATTTTCTCTACCAAATTTTGTTCGAAATTTCCTAATTACATCTTAAAAACTTTTACCATTTTCAAAAAATGTTGTAATAACAAAAACACGTTGTTCCTTCGTGTAAAGTTCCATATTAAGTAACCGGAATGTATTTAGAATGTACCTGAAAAAACCTCGTATAAAAATTCCAGGTAGAAAAAAAATGGCGGCAAAATCAAAATGATAACTCAATTTTGAACACCTCTTATAATACAAATTAAAAAAAAGGAATTTAATCGTTTATAAAAAATTATACAAAATTTGGGACCAATTGGAGTAGTAGACCACACACAGTTCCGAAGACCTTAAAGCATATTTTCGAAATTAATAAAGATAGTAACTTCAAACAAAATATGTTTTATGGTAAAATTCTTAGCCTTTTAAAAATACAAAAGTTTTAAATAAAAACGGAAATAGGAAAGAACACTCGTGTATCAAATTTAAAGTTTTTATCTTCATGAATCTTGAAAATAAGCTTTTTAATTTAGGGAAATATTTGGAGCCACCTGAACCACCGCTACAATTAAGTCTAAATTTCGGGGACACATAGGAAATAGGAAATATATTCTTTGGCTTCGAAATTGGCCTCAGATCGATCAAAAACTCTAGAAACCGAACTCATTGTCCGAACTCGACCAGAACCAATTCCAATGGTACTTTCATTATTAGTAACCTAGAGTTTAAATTTAATCAAAATAGCGGCATTAGTTTTTAAGTTATACTGCTTTTAAGATATATGTTCATTAGCCTTTGAACTTTCAAAGGTTCCAGAACCCAAAACCATGGTCTGTTTTCGCCCATATGCAGTTCCCGTCATACTTTTAATACTCATTAACTCTTGTACACAATTGGAACATTCTATTTTAATTTTAAGTTACTATTTTTATTTTTATTTTTCGATGATAAGTTTTTTAAACCTTGGTGGGTCTAAGAGGGGTACTGAACCACCACTCTGATTGATCCAAAATTAAGGGAACTCGCAGGAAATAGTAAAGAGCACCCATCTACCAAATTTGAAACTTCTAAATTTGTTTGAAGTTACTATCTTTATTAATTTCGAAAATATGCTTTAAGGTCTTCGGAACTGTGTGTGGTCTACTACTCCAATTGGTCCCAAATTTCAAGGACACTAAGGAAATAGAAAGAAACACCCTGATACCAAATTTGGAGGTTCTATCTTCATTGGTTTCGGAATTATGCTCATTTGGCCTAAATTCGATCAAAAAGTTCTAAATTCCGAACCCATTGTACATAACCCACCGTACGCAATCACCGCCATACTTTCATTACCAGTACCCTATAACACAAATTTTATGAAGATAGCGTCATCAGTTGTTGAGTTATCGTAATTTTTTATATATGTTCGTTAGCCCTTAGACCGATTAAAAGGTCCAGAATCCGAACCCTTGGGGGAATTTCGCCCATATGCAGTCCACGCTGTACTTTAAATACCAGTTAACCCTTGTACACAAGTGAAACGTTATATATTAATTTTAAGTTACTATTTTTAGTAATTTCATTTATAAGTTTTTAAACCTTGGGAGTTCTAAGAGGAGTACTGAACCACCACTCCAATCGATCCTAAATTAGGGACACACACAAGAAATAGTAAAGAACACCCTTGTGCCAAATTTAAAGCTTCTACATTTTTTCAAGCTTCTATCTTTATTAATTTTAAAGATATGCTTTAAGGTCTTCGGAAATGTGGGGCTGGTCCACGACCCACTACTCCAATGGTTCAGTGGTTCAGTACCCCTCTCAGACCTCCCAAGTTTTAAAAGCTTATAATCGAAATTACTAAAAATAGTTACTTAAAATTAAGATAGACCGTTCAAATTGTGTACAAAGGTTAACTAGTACTACTAGTACTATAAGTAAAGCGCGGGCTGTATAAGGGCGAAATCAGCCCATGGGTTCGAATTCTGGACCTTTTAGTCGGTGTCAGGGATAACGAACATATATTAAAAATCACGATAACTCCACAACTAATGACGCTATCTTCATGAAATTTGTGCTGTAGGTTATTGGTAATGAAACTACGGCGGTGATTACGTACGGTGAGGATTTATTTATTTATTTATTTATTTGACTCATGCTTAACTCAAACACGTTACAAATTTTTTACTAAAACTAACAAAGTGTAATAAAAGATATTAAATATTACAAAAATAATTAATGCAAAACTAAATTTATATAAAAAAAATCATGCAAAAAAGAAAAAAAAAGGAAAATAGAATATTCAATTAAAATAAGAAACAAAATTCATTAACAATATTTATATAATAATAATTAAAGGTTTAACAAAAAACAAAATTATTAAACAAATTTAAGAATAAAATTGAATATGAAAAATAAAAAAAAAAATAAACTAAAGATAATCCCAAAATTTTACCGATGCAAATATAAATCTTTCTTTAATGTTAATTTGGTTAGTTGAAGGTTAATACAGTGTTTATATTTATTGCATAAAGCCATCATTCTGTTAAGAGGCTCGTATTTACCATAATTGGTACGGTGAAACTGGAGATAAAACATGTTATGTGTTCTTAATCTAGAAACTGGACAGAAAACTACCCTATCAAGTAATTCCTTAGAAATAGTGTTGCCTTTGAGTAATTCTGTTAAAAATATTATATCAGCAACCTCACGACGTTTTTCAAGAGTGTTATGATTTAATAAATTTAGGCGATGCTCATACGGAGGGAGATTGAACGGATCTTCCCAGGGCAGATGACGAAGAGCAAATCTAAGAAATTTCTTTTGGACAGATTCAATCCTATTAACATGGACTCTATAAAATGGATTCCATACCTGGCTGGCATATTCCAAATTGGGTCTTACCAAGCAAGTATAAAGAGAATTAAGAACATAGGGGTCTTCAAATTCTCTTGCCCAACGCTTGATAAAACCCAGCATAAAATTTGCTTTATTTAATATATAGGTATAATGAGGTTGAAATGAGAGTTTACTATCAAAAAATACCCCCAAATCTTTAATTGAAGCAACAGATAAAATAGTTTGATTATTAAAAGAATAAGTACATGATAATTGATTTAAACGACGCGTAAAAGAAATAAAAGCACATTTAGTTATGTTAAGAAGAAGGTTATTATTAACACACCAGTTATGAAAACGGTTTAAATCATCTTGTAAAGCTAACGAATCATCTAATGAATTAATTTTTTTAAAAATTTTCATATCATCGGCATATATTTTAATGTGATTATTGTAAATTAATGAAGTAACATCATTTATCGAAATAATGAACAATAAAGGGCCAAGATGACTACCCTGAGGAACCCCAGTGAGAGCCAAAAATGGGGTCGAAATTATAGATCTAAATAGAATTGAATAACTTCGATCTGAAAGATATGAGGAAATCCAATTTATAAAGTATGAGGGAAAACCTAATTTTCTTAACTTAAAAATGATAATATTATGGGGAAGAAGATCGAATGCTTTACTGAAGTCGGTGTAAATTACATCAGTTTGAAAGCCATCCTCCATATTTTTAAGAAAAATTGATGTAGCCTCAACAAGGTTAGTAACGGTAGACTTATTTTTCACAAAGCCATGTTGATATGGTGATAAGAAGGTGACGCAGTGATCATAAATAGAATCAAAAACAATTAATTCAAAAAGTTTTGGAATCGAGGATAGTTTTGCTATCGGTCGATAATTAGTAATGTCATTTTTATGATATTTCTTATGAATAGGTCTAATAAAAGCACTTTTCCAAATAGATGGAAAAACCCCAGTAGCTAACGAGCAGTTAAATATGGTGGACAGTGAGCCAGCCAAAGAGGCAGCGCATTTTTTTAAAAATAAGTTAGGGATACCATCACTTCCAGGACTTGGATTATCATCAATTTTATTTATGTAATTCAATACCATGTTAGAATCTATATTAATATTTGTAAGTGTAGTTTTCGGAAAATTTTCAAGGTGAGAGAAATTTGCTTCATTTACAGAAAAGGTTGAAGTAGAGTAACTAGAAGAAAAGAATTCACGAAAAAATTCGCAAATGATTTTGGAGTCATTACTAACAGAATTTCTATAATTGAAAAAGGTTGGATATTGATCACTTTTTCTTTTAGAGTTTACAAATTTCCAAAATTGTTTTGGATTGGCTTTAATATTCGATGACATATTGCGAACATAATTTGAATAAAGATTATCAGCTAAAAATTTAAATTCATTAAACAGAGTAAGAAAATAGTTATAGTCAGAATTCAGGTTACTTTTGACAAATTTACGCCAAGCTTTATTTTTTTTATTTTTTAATGTTTTGAGATTTTTATTAAACCAGGGTGGGCTGGATGCATTCGTAGTATCAACTACAAGAGGAACAAATTGAGAAATAGAAGACCGAATAATTCCATAGAAATTATTAACAGAATCATTTAAATTAGAAGAAAAAATAAATGAAAAATTATAAGAGGTCAAAAAATTATTAATATCATCGAAATTGGCTTTTACAAAATTAAAACGATGTGATAAAGTAGATTCAATTTTCGCAGGGGGAAAAGAGGAAAAGGAAAAACAAATAGGGGGGTGGTAAGGATCGATTCTGACTAATTCAATTGGGCAATTAAGAATAACCAAATCGTTCCAGTTCGTAGTGAAAATAAGATCCAATTGATTACCTCTATAATTGAATATCGAAGATACTTGTTGAAAGTTAAAGGAGTTTAAAGAATCAATTACTAAGCACTCAATATTACTAATCAGTTCTTTTGGTGCGAAGTAAGGTTCTTCATCATGAGCAATCCAACTGATATTAGGTAAATTAAAATCACCACATAGGATGATATCATCATTTGCGTTGATTTTGCTAATATATGACTCAATTACTGATAAATAATTAGAATAAAGTTCAAAGTTAGAAGCTGGTGGAATATAACAGTTAATGATGAATAAATTATTGGAAAGCAGTTCAACTTTAATAGCCATAATTACAGTATTTTCAATTGATTCAGTTTGAGAGCAAGTCAATTCTGAGGAACAAAATGAATTTTTTATTGCGATTAATACTCCTCCACCTTTCGAAGTATTATCCAGAGTACCATATCTATCCTTTCTAAAAACATTAAAAGATGAAGAAAAAAGTTCTAAATTGTTAATTGAAGAAGTAAGCCAAGTTTCAGTTAAAATAAAAATATCAAAGTTTAAAAGGGTAGAATTAGAGAGAACCGTTTTCGTTTTGGTACGTAGACCTCTTACGTTTTGGTAATAGATAGATAATTTAGGTAAAGTGTTGCAAGGATTAACTAAGGTAAGAGGAGATAAATTAATATTAACTAGATTTTCTCTCACTTGGGAGCGGACGAAAGTACTTATCATGATTTTCCCTTACCCTTTGAAAATAATTAATTCTGTTAGACGAAATATGAGAAGCATATGACTTAAGATCATTCAAGGCATTTACCGCAGAAATTCCAAATGTGTCATGACATCTAATAAAAATATCACGCAACTCATTAACATCAGTTGGCAATCCTTCTTGTTGAATAGCAATTTTCAGTGATGTATTAGTTTTTCCACCTATACAAACATCATTAGATTTATTATGAAGATAGGCTAGATAAAGTCTAACATTTTCAAAAATTCTGCTATCCCTAAGTCTGGCTAAAACGAAACAACGAAACAAACGAAACGTACATCGAAAAGATTAATTAAATCATTACCTGCATTTTTCGTTTTAACTGTATTAGAATTATTAATATCTGTAGAAGTATCATTTATTAGTGGGTTAATTGAATTTTCAAAATTATTATTAGTATTATTAGTGTTAGTAGAATGTAGGTTAGGTTTAATTGTATCTATGTTAGGTTTAGAAAGATTATTGCATCTATCAGATTTAACGAAAATTTGGGATTACCTTTAGTCCTTAGCTGCTGTGGCGTAAGAGGTCGCTTAGGTTTATCAAGTTGCTCTGGTTTAACAGGTCTATTTGACGTAAAAATAACAGCATCCGAAGTCCAGTTGGTAGTATGTGCTCCAATTTTGTCCCAAATATAACCATTATTGGGATCCAGTAACAACTGCATTGTACCATATGGGCCAGTTAATTTAAAACAGCGAAATTTAATGTTTTTTCTTTTAATACGATTTGGAATAACATTAAGACAGGAAACTGAATTGACGCGAAACTCATCTTTTATAAATCGAAGCATTTTAATACAATCGAAGGAACGTGGAGCTCCGTTAATACAAATAGATGAATTTTTTAACTTCTCAATATTAGCTGAAGAGAGGTTAAAATTGTGTAGTTTCGATATTCTATGATCCCATTCATCTTCAGTCCATATAGTCCCAAATTTATGTACTATTATTGGATCCGTTTGAATACCAATATCACAAGTTTCCAGAGTATTTTGAGTACCAAATTCGCATGTTGTAAGTGTACTCTGGACTCCTTTATTAAAAGTTTCAACCCTTTTGGAGTTAAAATCTTGAAGGTTTGTGAGCAGCTCCAATAAAAATAAATTTGTTGAGTTATGTAGTTGTTCTAGTTTTTCAACAAGAGAATTATGTTGAGAAGCTAACAGTTTGTTAAATGCAGATACATCAACATGTTGGCGACTAGAACCAGCTCCGATGATATCTCTAATGTTATTTTCTAGGTTGGCAAAATGTTTAGGCAGATGTGCGAGATCAGATATTGTTTTATGAATATTGTCAAACATACCACGCAACAAACCTTCATGGTTTTGACAATCCTCACAAATGAAAAATGAGTCAAGAGATGGATGGTACCAATCTCTGCTAAAACCCATACAAACTCCATGTAACTTTCTTTTACAAAACGCTTTGCAAATAACAAATTTGCTTTTCTTGTCAAAATCGAAACAATTTGCCAAATCGCATTTGTAACTCATTTTAAATATGAAGTGTAAAAAATTATACAAAAAAGAAAAAAAAAACGAAGATTAACTAAGTTTATTCAATTTAATAATTTAATTTATAAAAGTTTAAAGTTTTAAGTTTTTTTTTTTTATATTTTATTTTTTTATTTTTAATTTTAATTCAAATTACTTAATCAAAGTGATCAAATTACGATTAAGCACAAGCCAAAAAAAAATAAATAAAAGTACACAAAAGTTTTTTTTATTATATTATTAAATTGTTCTTTAAAAAAAAGCAAAATAAATTAAGAGTGATCAAATTACATATGAAAACAATTGCACCACATTAAAATTTTATTTTTGTTAATTAATTAGAAAAAAAAAACACTATTGTTTTCTTTTTATTTAAATAATTAATATAAACCGTAATTTCGCGAAAAGCGTGTGATTCAATTGAGTAAAATGATAATAATAGGATTGGACAATGGGTTCGGAACTGAGAACTTTTTGATCGAATTTAGGCCAAACTAGCGTAATTCCGAAACCAATGAAGATATAACCTCCAAATTTGGTATCAGGGTGTCCCTTCCTATTGCGTAAGTGTCTTTGAAATTTGGGCCCCATTGGACTAGTGGGTCGGGGACCAGCCACTCAGTTCCGAGGACCTTAAAGCATATTTTCGAAATTAATAAAAATAGTAACTTGAAACAAATGTAGAAGCTTCAAATTTGGCCCAGGGTGTTCTTTACTATTTCTTCCGTGCCCCCCTAATTTGGGATCATTTGGACTGGTGGTTCAGGACCGCTCTTAGACCCCCCAAATGTGTAAAAGCTTATCATCCAAATTAATAAAACTAGTAACTTAAAACTAAGATAGAACGTTCCAATTGTATACAAGGGTTAACTAGTATTGAAAGTATGACGGGACTGCATATGGGCGAAATCGTACCATGGTTTCGGGTTCTGGAACCCTTGACAAGTTCAAGGACTAAAAAACATATATCTTAAAAACACCATAACTCAAAAAATAATGCCGGTATATTGATGAAATTTAAACTCTAGGTTACTAGTAATGAAAGTACCATGGGAATTGGTTCTGGTCGAGTTTAATTTCCAAGCCAAAGAATATATTTCCTATGTCCTATGTGTCTCCGAGATCTAGACTTAATTGTAGTGGTTCAGCTATGTTCAAAGGTACTTGCTGCATTTATGTAAAATTTATTTGAATATTTAAATGAATTATATGAAAAGGTCTAAATTTGTAATTGTATTTTAGAAATACATTTATTGCATATTTTGCGTTTATAAGCTTTTCTATTAGGTATATAAACTAACCATTTAAAATAATTGCAATTTTGAAAAATTTGGATTATTAAATATATTATGCTTTGATTATCTTTTTATCAAAAAATTTAATAATTAGAATTTTTTCATTTTGTAATTGAATTGGAATAAATATATTTTCATTTATTTCAAGTTTGTTTGTTTTTTAATATTTTTAAATAGATAAATTAGTAAGAATTTGTAATATTTTTTAATAGATAGTGTAATTAGAAAATGTTTTTAGTATTATAAAGTTAATTTGGTTAGCTATGTCTTACGATCAAATTAATAACAGCTTTTATGGTGTTAAAATGACTTATGGATATGTCCTTAAATTTGAACCAAATAGGTGTAGGGTATTTCTAAGTCGGTTGCACCGACTGACTGTTTCTTTACTTGTTATATATGTTCGTTAGCCCTTAGACCGATTAAAAGGTCCAGAATCCGAACCCATGGACCGATTTCGCCCATTTGCAATCCCCACCGTACTTTCAGTCCTAGTAACCTACAGTTAAAATTTCATCAAGATAGCTCCATTATTTTTTGAGTTATCGTGCCTACGGACGGACGGACATGGCTATATCGACTCAGGAGCTCACGCTGATCACAAATATATATACTTTTCCATATCTAGCTCGGTTCCTTTAGGTGGTTACAAACACCATACCAAAGTTAATATACCCTTTTACCTATTCTATAGGTGTAGGGTATAACAAGTATGACAGACATCCAAATAAACCTCAACTAAAACCCACACCAATACCAGTATATCCTACAGAAATAATTCACATAGACATTATCGAAATCCAGAACGAGAAATTTATCAGTTGCATAGACAAATTTTCAAAATTTTTAAAATTATTCTACATAAAAGACAAATCCGTACCTCATATAAGCGAAAAACTTATCAAAATCATTTACTACTAAAGAAAATCTACTAAATGGAAATCTAAAGCTGGCTCATCTTGTAAATTTAGCGGAATACAAAGAAATAATGGATAAATTACAACCAATGTTAACAACAATAAATGATAAAAGCAATCTTAAATCTCAGATAACTCATCGGATAAATTACAACCAATGTTAACAACAATAAATGATAAAAGAAGTCTTAAATCTCAGATAACTCATGAGTTCAACCAAATACTCGATTTTATATCAGAACTACAAGGTCACCCAAGTAGAACTCCCCGTTCAATCAGCTGGATTGGAACCGCATGGAAGTGGATAGCAGGATCATCTGACGCCATAGATTGGGATAAAATTATCGAAAGTCAAAATCAAATAAACAAAAACAATAATGAACAATACAAATTCAACAAATCCTAACAAAAAATGCTGAACAAATTTTGAGGGACTTTAATAAAATCGTTAACTACTTAAACAAAGATTCAGACTCAATGATACAACAAACATTATTTAACAGACTTACCAAACTTACCAATTAGCAAAAACAGGAATCATTAACACAAATCTTTTAAGCAAAAATTACGTTAACCAGCTGATAACAGAAATAGAAACGTTACCTTATGCAAACGAAATAGAAGCCATAGAATACGCCAATCCAACTATGATGGTAAAGATTTTTACAATTCTTTACATAATATCTATTCTAAAAACAGGTGAAGATGATTTTAATCATGTTATCATAAGACCAACAATAAAAGATAACAAGCAGAACAGTAGTTAACCTGGCACTCTGTCATGGGAATTCTGAGCCAGAAAGAGATAGCAATAGTTTGGCATATTGACCTACATTTTGATTAATTACCTCGGAAGTAGGTCAAGTTATGTTAAAAGTAGGTGACCTTGACGTCGATCGTGCCGATAATTAGGTCAGACAGGTTTAGAAGTAAGTTAAACAACTCTTGTTGTTTATATTGTAATAGGGAATCATGTAAAAGTAGTAAGTAAAAATATTTCAATACAATGTGCGTATGCAAATTAGCATGCAAAGAGAATATAAAGTCAAAAGAAAAGAAAAAAATTTTAAGTCACAATCACAAATAGCAAGTTCATTAAAATGTAAAACATGTTTTCTGCCCAGCATGTATATATGTATATTATATGTATGTAATAAGTAGAAGAAAAAAGTCATCGTTTTCTGTAAGGAATGAAAAAAAAAAAAAAAAATCAAAACTATGGTTAATTGCTTTTGGTACCTATTCATAATCAACATACAAATAAAATAAAAATTTGTTTAGATTATTTGTACATCTCTTATGTAAGATTTTGCAGGTGCATTGCATCTTTAATATGAAAAGTATAAACCTGAAATCAAAAAAGTGCTTTTTAAATTAAAAAGAAACAGAAGATATAAGGCAGGTTTTCATGAGAAAATTTTGCCCAGTAATCTTGACTTTAGAGAGAGAGGTATATAGTATACTCTCAATAGGAGAGAAAGAGTAAAATGATTAAATTTATATTAAAATTTTTTTATATCTTTTGACAAAAACAAATTACATAACCTTATTTTTTAATTTTTAAATTTATATTTCGCGAATTTTTCAATTCAAAGTTAAAATTTTATTAATTTAAAATAAATGATAAAATTTTAATCAATTTCAAATAATTTTAAACAAAAATTCGTTCATCAAATCATAATATAAAATGTTTTTTTTCTTTGTTTACATTCTCTTGTTTGTTTACAAAATTCAAATGTCATGTATCCATAAAAATATGTAAATATTTTATTATAAATAAAAATGATAAAATTTTGAGTTTCGAAAACCCATTTTTCACCGTATCTTGTATTTATTTGTTTTAATTTTTTTAATATATATAGTCTATTTGGTTCCATTCCTTCAATTTTTAAAAAGGTTTTTTTTATAGCATGTTTTTGTTTCAGCCTTTTCATTAAAGGCCAATAAAAAACTTCGTTTACTTGGCTGTTGTTGTTGTTGTTGATACTGTTTTGGATGTTGCTGTTGTTGTAGTAGTAGTTGATGTTGTTATTGTTGTTGTTGCTGTTGTTCTTGCTGTTGGACACGATGCCGTTGTTGATCTTGTTGTTCTTCTTGGGTTTCTTCAAGTTCGCTATTTTTCGTCTTTCTCCTTTTAGCGGGGAGACGGACAGATGCAGCGACATCATCGCTGTTGCTCATATATAGGTTTAGGAATTCCTTAACCATGTTGTATGATTTAAATTTTTAATTTAAGTGTAACTGTTGTACAAAATTTATACTAATTTGCAGCGTACAGAAGAATAGAAGTAAAGAAACAGGATTTCACGTTTTTACTACTATTATTTATTGAAATGACATAGACAATCAAACGCAGTATTGCAAAATACTAATTTAAATTCCTGTCATAATTCCTGTTATAGGCTATAATTTTTTATTATGCTCAATTTAGAATTTAATTTTACTTAGAGGAAATATATAATTGACTAAAGTGCATGGCTATTACATTGTTGTAGAATTTTTTTATTTCTTTCGATTAATTCTCTATTTCTATTTTAAGAATAACGTGAGTCGTGACATACTTTGTTGAAATATCTTTTGCATACAGCTATGCTTTACAAATTTTTATCATTAATTTAAGACAAGATTATAGATTATCATAATGGTTAAATATAAAAAAATTAAATTTTTTGATAAAAGAAATTTATTTAAAAATTTTTTAAATAAATAGCCAACCAATAAATTTTAAAATTTATAAAACTTAAACCAATCTTAAAACAAACAAGTTTTTTTTTTTAAAAAAATCTCTTAAACAAAAAAAATAAAAATGTCTTTATTTACTGCAGCATCAATTTCTGACAAGATTAACGAAATTGTCAAAAAGTTGTTGGAGGAGGGCGAAAGTAAGTATTAAAAAAATTTTTCTATATATTATTTGAAACATATTAAAATTTTCTATACTCTCTTTATACCCGTGCATACATATATGACATCGGGTATATTAGATTTGCTCCTCCGTTTGTAACGCATCGATCTAGACGAGCTAGATATAGTGTCAAGGGTACGTATCGGCTCAGAATCGAAAAATTAGTCGATCTAGCTATGTGTGTCTGTCCGTCCGTCCGTCCGTCCGTCTTTCCGTCTGTGTGTCAGCACGATAACTCAAAAACTAAAAGAGCTACAGTTTTGAAATTTTCACAAAATATTTTTCAATCAATTTCTAGGTTCCCTATTTTTTTTTGGTTAAGATCGGACCAAAACTTCGGGTAGCTCTCGAACAGCTAACTTTTTTAACTCCAATATTTTCATACAAAAATTTGAAATATAGCTATGCACCTTGTAACATGAAATTATATGAATTTTGTTTGTTTTTGTTTTTTTGTTTTTTTGTTTATTTTTTTTTTTGTATTTTTTTTTTGTACGATTTCGAGTTAGAATTTCATATGATTTAAATGATGCGTAGTTTATTTAAGATAAGCAAAAAAGAACACAAAGATTTTTTTTAAGTAAATGGCTTATTGATATTGATAGATATTTATGAATATATATGATGAATCATCATGATGATTATTATATGAATAATGATCATATGAAGTTGATTTGGCTTAAGTTTAATATATTCGTGAATTAAAAATTAATTATAAGAGATGGAATTGAAAAATTAGAGCAAGAGTTTTGAAATTCACACAAAACATTTTTGGGACATTTTTGAGGTTCCCTATTCTTTTTGGTTAAGACCAGATCAAGGTTTTGGGAAGCTGCCACACAACTTCTTTGCACCAATATGAATTTCTAAGAAACTGATTATACTACGAGGATGAAAATTACACACTGTTAGTTATATAATGAATCGAGCACTTATATGAAGTTTCAAAATGTTACGGCCCCATTTTCGGGGGGCTGCTATACAACTTCTTTGCACCAATATGAATTTCTTGGAAACTGATTATACTACGAGGATGAAAATTACACACTGTTAGTTATATAATGGATCGAGCACTTATATGAAGTTTCAAAATGTTACGGCCCCATTTTCGGGGGGCTGCTATACAACTTCTTTGCACCAATATCAATTTCTTGGAAACTGATAATACTACGAGGATAAAAATTACACACTGTTAGTTATATAATGAATCGAGCACTTATATGAAGTTTCAAAATGTTACGGACCCGTTTTCGGGCAGCTGCCATACAAAGTAATCAATTCGATAACTGTGAATCTAATGAAGCTACGAAGTTAAAATCAAAACTGGGCAGGTAAAGTAATAGGACAAGTTAGTTGGCAAAGTTGGACATCACTCGGACCAACTTTTAGGGTGGGCAATTTTTTTTTTTATGGGATAATAAGTTAATCAAAAATTATGGGATACCTAATAAGTTAAATATTTTTTAAACTATTTTACTTTCTTATATTTTTTTTGTAATATTTATAATAGCATAGGGGAAATAAATAACGGTTAGTGGGTATGCACGGGTATC
Source organism: Dolichopus griseipennis (assembly GCA_963082915.1). Classification (NCBI taxonomy): domain Eukaryota; kingdom Metazoa; phylum Arthropoda; class Insecta; order Diptera; family Dolichopodidae; genus Dolichopus; species Dolichopus griseipennis. The sequence goes on along the minus strand of OY720443.1, from coordinate 130,721,531 downwards.
TAAAAGTTGACAAGGGCAACTATAATCTTCCTCGTTTTATTTTAGAAGCAACAATATTAGTTGAGGGGAATATTGGTGCCGGTAAATCTTATTTCCTCGAGAACTTTTTTGAAGGAAGACCTGAGTGCACCGTATTATATGAACAGGTGGAGAAAATGTGTGATTTTCATGGAGAAAATATGTTACAAAAGTATTATGACCATCCATTAAAGTATGCAGAGAGTTTTCAGTCTCTGATACTGAACATAACGCTTAAACAAATGATTAGAACGATTCCGAGTGCACTAAAAATAATGGAAAGATCCGTTTTTAGTGCATTTAATGTATTCACGAAAAATTTAAAAGAAAACCATCATCTAACTCCAGTACAATACAATGTGCTGGATGAATGGTATAATTTTTCAGTGCAGATGATAAAAACATGTCATCTGCTACCTGAATACATCATATACCTAAGATCTTCTCCAGAGTTTTGCTTTAAACAAATTAAAAAGCGAAATAGACTGGAGGAGCAAGGTATATCATTAGAATATTTGCGTCAGATTCATAAGAAACATGAGGAATTATTCTATTATAGAGAGAATTATAAAGGAATGCACATCATCGTGATTGAAGTTGAAGAGCTTCAAAAAAGCGAAAAGGATGAGGAGTTAGAAATTATAACTGAAAATGAAGCAGATGAGGAAGATGAGGAAGATGAAGAAGATGATGAGCTATATGGACCAACAGAAACTAAAATCCTGAAAAAAGAAAAACCTGAAAAACGATTTTCAAGACCATCGGATATGTATACAAAGGAAAAAAAAACACAAAAAAACAAAAAATGTTATATATTTCAATTAATTTTTTTTCTATTTCAGATTCATGGTTCAGTGCAACAATTCAAAAAGTGTTTATTAGATGTCTGTGATGGTATGGAGCGAGAGCAGATGGTAAAAATCCTGCCAGAAAACATCAATCATTTGGAAAATAATTTAATGGGACAATATTTAAAACATCTATCATCAGAGTTGTTGGATGAAGATGGAGCAAAAACATGATACTAATAATAATTATATAATTTATTGTAGATATAAAAAAAAATTAAAAAGCTTTTTTTTTTAAAAAAAACAAAAAAAATAACCAATTTCTATTTCAGATTTCCTCCTTTGCTTAAAAAGAAAATATAAATAATAAAACATTTTTTTTTGTTATTATTATTATTATAATAAATAATTTATATTACATAATAAAAACGTTTTTTTATTTATAACAATTAGATAATTTTATTCAAAACAGCTGTGAGAGGTTGATATTTAAAAAAATCTGTCATGCAACATTAAACAATATGCTGTGGTATTTTCAGGTATTTTCTTTGAAGACTTGAATTCAATTTTTACATCAATAGGTTCAGTTTTTAAAAATTTCATCCTGATGTTGACAATCTATAACAAACATTGCCCCAATTTAAAAGCGATTCAATTATATTATGAGAATAATAAGTTTTTCGAAAATTCATATACATCATAAATAATGTTGAAAAGCGATTTCTGTCAAAATGTAAATCTAAATTTTCATGTGGATAATATTCTGAATTTAGATGAACTTTTAAATTAATCAAATCACAATGATCAAAATGTGTTATATTTTTATCAACCTTATTTTTTTTATTTGTTTGTAGAGCAAATACAATAAAACGAGGTTTTTCAAGTTGTGTAGTTGTTTTAACATTTGAAAATAAACTATTTTTAAAGTCAATTGGTTTAAAATTAAAATGTTAAATATATTTAAAGAACCTGCTTCTGATGACAGAATTATAAGAAAACAATATCATACATATTCACCAAATAATAACAATTTTAATAATGGTGATACTATTACAATAACTATACAAAATCAGAATATTAATGTTGAAAATATAAAAAAAGAAAATCTGAAAAAAAAAATATCTTGTTGAATTTGAATTATAATTAAAAATTATAGAAACGGTAACAATTAATGTTTTAATTCTTAACGTTTTTTAAATTATATACATAGGTAAATGTTTTTAAATTATTTACATTCATATATCTAATTCAAATTCACATGCACTTTGTTAAGTATTTCAGTTTTACTAATATCCATTTACATTATTTTTTGTTTTTGAAAAAATCGAAATATATACGTGAATTTGAAAGATCATAATATATTATATGAACTCATTCGATGCCTCCAAACAATAACTATATAAGTCAAGTTTGATATCACGATTAGAATAGGTATAAGTAAATTCATATCTCTTTTACTTGTTAATTTTTATAATTCATATTTTTATAAATAACATTTTTTTTTGGTTTTAAGTATAGTTACAACAAAACAAAATTAAAAAAAGTAACTTTTTCGTAGTTCTATGCTTAGTTACGTCATTTTCAATTGTATATTTTTGTTTTTTATTTGTATATTTTTGTTATTCGAATGGTATAGAGTGAGCATTTTCGGATAAGAACAATGTAAGCCTACTTACATTAGCATTTTTAAGAGAAATAAAAAATAATAACCCGAAAAGAACGTCATAAGTCTTGAAGATCACATAATAAAATTGTTTTAAATATTTTTCAAAGGTTTTTTAACTTAACATTTAAAATCGTGAATTTCTAATTGTCTTCTTAATGTTTTCTTAATAAAATTTTATTAATTTATTCCTAATAAATTGTATTCTTAATTTATTTAAAAATAACAAAATTTATAATAAAATATATTTCAGACTTACATCATTATAGCTTGGAGCCGTCGATATATAATTCATAAATCGTATTTATTCATAGTTCAAAATTTTTATTAAAAAATAAAGTCAAAGCTTTTATTTTGTTTTTATTTTTTTTTCGTTGTCTGATTAAAATTTAATAATGAATAGAGTATAAAGCTTTAAGCTTTTTTTTTCTTTTTATTTTATTTCTTTCTTTTAATTTTAAAGAGCTTGAATTTTAAGGTTTTTGTTTTATATGGACTGTGCTCATCAGTAGTTATATTCATTATCTTTGCTATAGGTACCAAAAACAATTAACACTGTTTTTATTTTTCATTCCTTACAGCAAGGTTATATATGTAGATCAGACATAGCAGTAAGTATATATTTTCAGAATCATTCTAAACTTTCAGTTTCTTTATTATAATTTTTTTTTTTTTTTTTTTTTTTTTTATAATAAAGCATTTTTAAATAACACAAACATTCAACTATAGTCATAAAACAGGTAATGTTACTACATATTACACCATGATCATTGAACTTTTGTTTTCTTTCTTTATCTTCTTTACCAATAATTATTTTTTTCTTGTTATCTATAATTCGTATATTTAAAACTATTGTTTTTTTTTTAAAACACAGAAAACTGGTTTACTTTTAAGGATTAAAAATTATATATATATTTATTTTTCAACTTCATCTTTCATAATATTATTTAGATTGTTAAATTTCTATAAAATCAACCAAAATGTTTTTGTTTTCAATAATAAACGTTTACAAAGTGACCTTACATCAGTCTGTGGATAATATTGTTATATATTAGGTGTGATGTATGATAAAACTTTAAACGATCTTAACTGGAATGATATATTTATTAACCCTCACCATCAGATAATAGAAAAAATTATATGAATTTTTAGGAATCCTCTGATATCATCAGTGTTGCCATTTTTACAGTATTCCGGTTAAATTTGGCTGGAAAAAATATTCTTTGACAAGAAAAAAATCGAAATATTTTGACTGGATTTTTGACTGATTTATTTTTTATTTGACCGTTTTTGATATAATATTATATTTCGTTTCGGAAAAATTTAAAAATAATTTTAAAAAATATTCGTTGAAGCTGAACATTTTAATTCACCAAAAGGGTTATAAATTTTTGAGAAATGGAGTAAATCTTAATTTGCATTGGTATTCGATGAAATAGCCATTAGAAGGCTATACTATAATAGTGCACTGGATGAAATTAGTGGGTTTTCTGATTATGGTTCTGGCAGAACAAAAGACATCGCAAAATACATACATATTTTGAAATAACTATTTTACTACTTTATCTGAAATAATAAATAAATAAATCTTTAGTTATATCATTAGTTAAATTAGGTATTGCGAATTTATAAAAAGCAAAGCTCCATAAATCAATCTAAACAAAGAAATTATGTACATGTTTCATTATACATACTTAATTTTAAGTCTTTCTGAAAATATTTATTTTGACCCGATTTTTTGACAGTATTTTACTCTAAAAACTTTTGACTGAATTTTTTAAAAGTTTTCCAGTCAAACTGTCGAATTTGACCGGATTAAAAATTTTGAAGTGGCAACACTGGATATCATTTCATACTTTTATTTTTCAGCTTTAAAAAACAATGTAAACAAGGTTAGCAATTTGTTTAATTCAAATAAATTTAAAATCTCTTGAAATCTAGACAATGTACATATATACATATATATATTTATTATATGTTTTTTTTTCAAAGCTCTAGAAAATGTCTTTATAAAATTATTGTAATTCTACTCCGTTCTACTACTATTTTTAAATCTACTCTTATCATTAAATCTACATACCTACTTCAATTTTTCAGTAATGCTCTCCAATAATTTATTTTGTGCCGATCAGAAAAGTTAGTAGCAAAATTTAGTACAATAGTATTTATTTCTACTTTCCTTTCTTTTTTGTTTTAATCAGAACATATTCGAGCATCTAAAATAGAAGAAACAAGGTAGACTAAATACATAAGTTGCAGCTTATCATTATAGATACCTCAGCACCGATAACAAAGTTGATTTTGGATTTTTATTTCTCATTTATTTTGCTCTTAATGTAAATTATTAAAACAACTATGTATCTCATTTTTCAGATACCAAAAGCTTTATATCATACATAGGTATATCATAAATTGTATTTTAACAATCATATTAAATTCATTTACTTAGGAGACACGTTTTACATTTTATGATTTTTTTTTTGTTCATTCTCTTTATTTATTACGAAAAAATCTGACATACAAAGTAGTAACTTGTTTGTAAATACAAAAATAAGTACATATCATGTATAATAATAATAATGTGCAATGCAATGTGTATGCGCAAAAATAGAGAAGAGAGATTTTGTTAAAGGCGGTTTTGAAATAATTAGTTGCCTGTATTAAGAATGAATATAATGCGCATGCGTAAGAGCAGGAATTAATTTGTTAAACCTTTTATACATATTTTTTTTCTGTTTATATTATGATTATTTCAGTATTTTTTAGGTGCTTAAACCATTTAGCTTAAGTATATTGTATAAAAAATTTTATAAGAGGCTCACAAATACGATTATATTTACGTTTCTAATTAATATGCGTTTCAATTTTAGGTAACAGTCACTTATGCATCAATATCTATTTAATTTTTATTACATTTCCTGCATTTTGTATTACATCTTCCGTGATAAAAGTTTAAAGCAAAAACAAAAATAATCAAAAAATTTGAGATTGAAAAAGCTACATGATACGTCATTATAATCAATAGTTTTTTCTTTTTAACAAATATAAAATGTATGTTTTGCCGGCGGCAAATTGAAAGCGCAATAATATTGTTTATGATACGTAGAAAAATGTAGAGTAGATTTAGTACATTTATTTATTTATTTATTTTTTTAAACTTTATTAACATAAATCAAAACTTATAATAGCACTATATTGAGTTAATATAACTATGTATGTATATCTATACAATTATTATACATCAATAAATTTTCTTTTCATAATTCATAAATGTTCTTAATTAATAAAACTAGAATTTATATATAATTTCTAGTAAAACTCTGATTCATTTTTAAGCTACAAATAATGTTTTTAATGTAGTAAATCCACTCTACATGCGAAATGTAATAGTTTACATCAAATCGTTCAAGAAAAAGCTGTAAAAAAAAAATCTGCATAGGTTTAATTTATATTTTTAATTGTAGTAAATATACTCTACAATGTAGTAAATCTACTCTACATGCGAAATGTAATAGTTTACGTTAAATCATTCAAGAAAAAGCTGCAAAAAAAATCTGCATAGGTTTAATTTATAATTTTTAATTTTGTTTTTTTTTCCTTTTTGTTGTTATTTAGTTTATATGGGAGTTTTTCTTTAGCATTTTTTTCTCTGTACTGCTCTTATGATAAAGTGTATGTATGGATATGTAATCTTTCTAGAAAAAGCTTTTTCATTTCATGGTAGTATAATTTACAATGGAAAAAGCTTTGCAGTTTAGTACATTAGCATGTACCGCAAAGTTTAGCTACAACGGCCACACTGGAAAATATCTGAATTTTGCCCCCTTTAAAACACATGGTATTTTTGTGCTCGGAGTGACATAGCCTATCTATGATTATATATAGATAGGCTATATATCTGTGGAAAATATTCAAAACTTGATAACCGTAATTTTTCCCTTTTTGTGATAACATTTGAAGTGGACTGTTTAACATCAAATCTTTGCACTGCCAAAAATAAATAAGCGTTTATTTAATTAAAAATCCCTCAAATGGTTATTAATAATGTTTTAAATAAACATTTTGTGTCACAAAATATTTTCAAAAATTTTCAAACACGTTTATTGAAAAACTGTAATTTTGCGGTTATCAAGTTTTGGATATTTTCCACAGATATATAGATAGGCTAACGGAGTAGCAATATCTGAACGGAGTAGAATTACAATAATTTTATAAAGACATTTTCTAGAGCTTTGAAAAAAAAACATATAATAAATATATATATGTATATATGTACATTGTCTAGATTTCAAGAGATTTTAAATTTATTTGAATTAAACAAATTGCTAACCTTGTTTACATTGTTTTTTAAAGCTGAAAAATAAAAGTATGAAATGATATCCAGTGTTGCCACTTCAAAATTTTTAATCCGGTCAAATTCGACAGTTTGACTGGAAAACTTTTTAAAAAATTCAGTCAAAAGTTTTTAGAGTAAAATACTGTCAAAAAATCGGGTCAAAATAAATATTTTCAGAAAGACTTAAAATTAAGTATGTATAATGAAACATGTACATAATTTCTTTGTTTAGATTGATTTATGGAGCTTTGCTTTTTATAAATTCGCAATACCTAATTTAACTAATGATATAACTAAAGATTTATTTATTTATTATTTCAGATAAAGTAGTAAAATAGTTATTTCAAAATATGTATGTATTTTGCGATGTCTTTTGTTCTGCCAGAACCATAATCAGAAAACCCACTAATTTCATCCAGTGCACTATTATAGTATAGCCTTCTAATGGCTATTTCATCGAATACCAATGCAAATTAAGATTTACTCCATTTCTCAAAAATTTATAACCCTTTTGGTGAATTAAAATGTTCAGCTTCAACGAATATTTTTTAAAATTATTTTTAAATTTTTCCGAAACGAAATATAATATTATATCAAAAACGGTCAAATAAAAAATAAATCAGTCAAAAATCCAGTCAAAATATTTCGATTTTTTTCTTGTCAAAGAATATTTTTTCCAGCCAAATTTGACCGGAATACTGTAAAAATGGCAACACTGATGATATCAGAGGATTCCTAAAAGTTCATATAATTTTTTATATTATCTGATGGTGAGGGTTAATAAATATATCATTCCAGTTAAGATCGTTTAAAGTTTTATCATACATCACACCTAATATATAACAATATTATCCACAGACTGATGTAAGGTCACTTTGTAAACGTTTATTATTGAAAACAAAAACATTTTGGTTGATTTTATAGAAATTTAACAATCTAAATAATATTATGAAAGATGAAGTTGAAAAATAAATATATATATAATTTTTCATCCTTAAAAGTAAAACCAGTTTTCTGTGTTTTAAAAAAAAAAACAATAGTTTTAAATATACGAATTATAGATAACAAGAAAAAAAATAATTATTGGTAAAGAAGATAAAGAAAGAAAACAAAAGCTCAATGATCATGGTGTAATATGTAGTAACATTACCTGTTTTATGACTATAGTTGAATGTTTGTGTTATTTAAAAATGCTTTATTATAAAAAAAAAAAAAAAAAAACAAAAAAAATTATAATAAAGAAACTGAAAGTTTAGAATGATTCTGAAAATATATACTAACTGCTATGTCTGATCTACATATATAACCTTCATTATTAAATTTTAATCAGACAACGAAAAAAAAATAAAAACAAAATAAAAGCTTTGACTTTATTTTTTAATAAAAATTTTGAACTATGAATAAATACGATTTATGAATTATATATCGACGGCTCCAAGCTATAATGATGTAAGTCTGAAATATATTTTATTATAAATTTTGTTATTTTTAAATAAATTAAGAATACAATTTATTAGGAATAAATTAATAAAATTTTATTAAGAAAACATTAAGAAGACAATTAGAAACTCACGATTTTAAATGTGAAGTTAAAAAACCTTTGAAAAATATTTAAAACAATTTTATTATGTGATCTTCAAGACTTATGACGTTCTTTTCGGGTTATTATTTTTTATTTCTCTTAAAAATGCTAATGTAAGTAGGCTTACATTGTTCTTATCCGAAAATGCTCACTCTATACCATTCGAATAACAAAAATATACAATTAAAAATGACGTAACTAAGCATAGAACTACGAAAAAGTTACTTTTTATACCCTACACCTATAGAATAGCTAAAGGGGTATATTAACTTTGGTATGGTGTTTGTAACCACCTAAAGGAAGCGAGCTAGATATGGAAAAGTATATATATTTGTGATCAGCGTGACCGCCTTAGTCGATATAGCCATGTCCGTCCGTCCGTAGGCACGATAACTCAAAAAATAATGGAGCTATCTTGATGAAATTTTAACTGTAGGTTACTAGGACTGAAAGTACGGCGGGGATTGCATATGGGCGAAATCGGCCCATGGGTTCGGATTCTGGACCTTTTAATCGGTTTCAGGGCTAACGAACAAATATAAAAAATCACGATAACTCAACAACTAATGACGCTATCTTCATCAAATTTGTGCTGTAGGTTACTAGTATTGAAACTACTTCGGGAATTGCGTAAGGTCGGGATTGGACCATGGGTTCGGAACCTAGAACTTTTTGATCGAATTTAGGCCAAACGAGCATAATTCCGAAACCAATGAAGATAGAACCTCCAAATTTAGTATCAGGGTGTCCCTTCCTATTTCCTAAGTGTCTTGTGAATTTGGGTCCCATTGGAGTAGTGGGTCGGGGACCAGCCACACATTTCCGAAGACCTTAAAGCATATCTTTAAAATTAATAAAGATAACAACTTGACAAAATGTAGAAGCTTCCAATTTGCCACAAGGGTGTTCTTTACTATCTCTTGCGTGTTCCCCTAATTTGGGATCAATTGGAGTGGTGGTTCTGTACCCCTCTCAGACCTTCCAAGTTTTAAAGGCTTATAATCGAAATTACTAAAAATAGTTACTTAAAATTAGGATAGACCGTTCAAATTGTGTACAAGGGTTAACTAGTACTATAAGTACAGCGCGGACTATATAAGGGCGAAATCAGCCCAACAGTTCGGATTCCGGACCTTTTAATCGATGTCAGGGCTAAGGAACATATATAAAAAATCACGATAACTCAACAACTAATGAGGCTATCTTCATGAAATTTGTGCTGTAGGTTATTGGCAGTGAAACTACGTTGGTGATTACGTACGGTGAGGATTGGACAATGGGTTCGGAACTTAGAACTTTTTGATCGAATTTAGGCCAAACGAGCATAATTCCGAAACCAATGAAGATAGAACCTCCAAATTTGGTATCAGGGTGTCCCTTCCTATTTCGTAAGTGTCTTTGAAATTTGGGCCCCATTGGAGTAGTGGATCGGGGACCAGCCACTCAGTTCTTAGGCCCTTAAAGCATATTTTCGAAATTAATAAAGATAATAACTTGAAACAAATGTAGAAGCTTCCAATTTGCCACAAGGGTGTTCTTTACTATTTCTTGCGTGCCCCCCTAATTTGGGATCAATTGGAGTGGTGGTTCAGAACCTCTCTTAGACCCCCCAATGTGTAAAAGCTTATCATCGAAATTAATAAAACTAGTAACTTAAAATTAAGATAGAGCGTTCCAATTGTGTACAAGGGTTAACTAGTATTGAAAGTATGACGGGACTGCATATGGGCGAAATCGTACCATAATTTCCGTTCCTGGAACCCTTGAAAAGTTCAAGGACTAACAAACATATATCTTACAAACACCATAACTCAAAAAATAATGCCGGTATTTTGATGAAATTTAACAGTAGGTTACTAGTAATGAAAGTACCATGGGAATTGGTTGTGGTCGAGTTTAATTTCGAAGCCAAATAATATATTTCCTATGTCCTATGTGTCTCCGAAATCTAGACTTAATTGTAGTGGTTCAGCTATGTTCAAAGGTACTTGCTGCATTTATGTAAAATTTATTTTTATATTTAAATGAATTATATGAAAAGGTGTAAATTTTTAATTGTATTTTAGAAATACATTTATTGCATATTTTGCGTTTATAAGCTTTTCTATTAGGTATATAAACTAACCATTTAAAATAATTGCAATTTTTAAAAATTTGGATTATTAAATATATTATGCTTTGATTATCTTTTTATCACAAAATTTAATAATTAGAATTTTTTCATTTTGTAATTGAATTGGAATAAATATATTTTTATTTATTTCAAGTTTGTTTGTTTTTTAATATTTTTAAATAGATAAATTAGTAAGAATTTGTAGTATTTTTTAATAGATAGGGTAATTAGAAAATGTTTTTAGTATTATACAGTTAATTTGGTTAGCTATGTCTTACGATCAAATTAATAACAGCTTCTATGGTGTTAAAATGACTTATGGATATGTCATTAAATTTGAACCAAATAGGTGTAGGGTATTTCTAAGTCGGTTGCACCGACTGACTGTTTCTTTACTTGTTTTAATTTTGTTTCGTTGTAACTATACTTAAAACCAAAAAAAAATGTTATTTATAAAAATATGAATTATAAAAATGAACAAGTAAAAGAGATATGAATTTACTTATACCTATTCTAATCGTGATATCAAACTTGACTTATATAGTTATTGTTTGGAGGCATCGAATGAGTTCATATAATATATTATGATCTTTCAAATTCACGTATATATTTCGATTTTTTCAAAACAAAAAATAATGTAAATGGATTTTAGTAAAACTGAAATACTTAACAAAGTGCATGTGAATTTGAATTAGATATATGTAAATATTTTAAAAACATTTACCTATGTATATAATTTAAAAAACGTTAAGAATTAAAACATTAATTGTTACCGTTTCTATAATTTTTAATTATAATTCAACAAGATACCTATTTTTTTCAGATTTTCTTTTTTCATATTTTCCTTTTTAAATTACAAAATAGACATACGCAATCATGCAAAAGAAACTTTTCCTTCAAAACAGTGCCAAAATAGAAGATTTAAGCAGAGTTTTGCCAGATTGATAACTTTAAAACATCATGTCCTATACATTTATCAAACCACAATTTCAGATGTGCAGTTAAAAATTGCTTTAATGTATATATGTATCTCTTAAAAGAAAAAATTCTAAATTAAGACCTTCATACATATACAATATGAATTTAAATAATAAAACTACAAAAAGTTCACTTCAACACAGATATCAAAATTCAAGTCATGTATGTATGGAACTATGCTTACAGAGCTGCTCGCAAAGGTCATTGGCATCAATACGCATGTGATAGAAGTAGATTTCAAAGACGCATTGAAAATGTTGGTATCACTATTTCTAGAATTTTAACATCTGATCATCGTAAAATTGTTAAAGCTTTTTCAGTTAAATAAAAATTATTTAAACACAGTAACTTCTTTGTTTTATTTTTATTTGTATGTTGATTATGAATAGGTACCAAAAGCAATTAACCATAGTTTTGATTTTTTTTTTTTTTTCATTCCTTACAGAAAACGATGACTTTTTTCTTCTACTTATTACATACATATAATATACATATATACATGCTGGGCAGAAAACATGTTTTACATTTTAATGAACTTGCTATTTGTGATTGTGACTTAAAATTTTTTTCTTTTCTTTTGACTTTATATTCTCTTTGCATGCTAATTTGCATACGCACATTGTATTGAAATATTTTTACTTACTACTTTTACATGATTCCCTATTACAATATAAACAACAAGAGTTGTTTAACTTACTTCTAAACCTGTCTGACCTAATTATCGGCACGATCGACGTCAAGGTCACCTACTTTTAACATAACTTGACCTACTTCCGGGGTAATTAATCAAAATGTAGGTCAATATGCCAAACTATTGCTATCTCTTTCTGGCTCAGAATTCCCATGACAGAGTGCCAGGTTAACTACTCAGAACTACTTGGAATATAACGAGCTTCTGACAAATCATGAGAAAACATTTGGAATCAGAGAAAAATTCGATCTCTTTGGCAAAAAAAATCATATGCAGGAGAAATCAAGTAAAGCAATTAGAGAAACACAATTGCATCACTCCACTAATGAAAGGCCTTAACGTAAGCTGTGAATATCAAATAAATGAAGAAGAAGCCATTGCACCCATCAATGAAAACACCATATTTCTGTCAAACTTCAATGGAACAAACAAAGATAGCAGTTTTAGTAAACATCTCGAAGGCACCTTTCTGATTCAATTCAAGAACGAAACGCTTCAAATAAAAGATATGATCTTCACAAATAAGGAAATAAAATTCTTCTCACATATTGTCACCAGTTTTGCAGACCAACATAACTAAAACAGGAACAAGGATCGACCTAAAATATCTTTTTAGTTTACATAAAAACAATTTCAAGAAATTGGAAAAATTATTTCTCAACAACGATGTAACTTCTTACATAAATCTTACAATAATTATAACAATATTCATCATCCTGATGCTATCAACATTTATTAAATTGAGCAAAAAAAAGCAAAAACTACAGATTATACCTGAGATACTAAAGCATACAACAGAATAACACCCACAATTGCAGTCCATTCAACTTAACCTTGATCCACGGGTTGCGGATCTTTAAAGGGGGAAAAGTACTATCTCTTATTACAACTAACAGTAAAACAACAGCTAACATCTTAAATTACAACAGACGCATTTTCAATCCAATAATCAAGTTCAAACATGTTTCACACCAAAAATGTCGATACAACAAATTTACATGGGAATAAAAACCAAATCAATTTCTCACCAATTTATTAAATATAAATTTATAATTTTTTTTTGTCATTTCAATTCAATCCAATAATTAAGTTCAAACATGTTTCACACCAAAAATGTCGATACAACAAATTTACACCAAATCAATTCTCACCAATTTATTAAACACTAATATCGCCCTTTGCTCGAAATTCGATCTTTTTGTGCTTTTAAATTTACATAAAAAATCCGTTTTGTGTAATTTATATTAGACTAATATTACACGAAACTAATTTTTTTTTCCTATACATGATAAAATGTATGGCTACAATGTTGTCAACAATTTTTGCGTTTGAAATTTGCTTAAAAAAAAAATTTATAATTTTTTCAATTATAAAATCGTTTTTAAGTATTTTTTAATTTTATTCCTGTAGTTTCTGTACGCGCTATAAAGAGAATTAGAGAATAATTTTGTACACTTAAATAAATAAATAAAGAATAATTTTGTACACTTATTACACAAAAAAAGCGATTTACATTCTAAATATAAATAGTGTTCTAATATATAATGTTATGAAAATTTGATGATTTTTCTAAACAAATACATTATGTATACATATTTACTGAAGTCAAGTAGCCAAAATTCGAGTTAATGCTGTCCTACATATAGAAAACTGTACTTTTTTCTAAACATTTTAGTACGATTTGAACTATGTTGTACCTATGTATTCTGTATCCTAATTAAAAAGCTTATTCATAGAGCATAATATGTACAACAAAATTTAACATACGTATCATAACTCATAAGTAAATAAGTTAAGTACTTAGTATTATATTATATTGAAGCTGCCAAAATACAAAATAATAGTTAAGTTGACAGAAGTCAAGATTTTTTTTAAAATCACAGTTTTAAGATTTATAACATATCTACAAAGATATTAAAAAAAAATAACTAATCAATTAAAAAATTGATAAAGTTTTCCTCCCCTTATTCCATTTTTAAATTTAGTAGCTACATAGGTAAATAAGCACTGCATTCAACAATAAAATCTGAAATTTTTACTACAAGTGTATGTACATATACAAAAAATGGTTCTGAATTCTTTACTTTACTGTATATTATACCTATTTGTCTAGGAGTAAACTACTCTTTTTACAGCTACACCACACCGCCTCTTGAAAAAAAGTAGATGAAAGGAGTAGATAATTAAATATTTATTTTATCTAAATTAAAGCATACGACATACAATTTTTATACGGCAGTACGTCAATATGTCTATCTATATATCAGTAAATTGATACGCGCGTACACACAAAAATATTTATTTAAATGTTTTAATTTAGTACAAAAAATTTGATTAATTTCATATAATAGGCATATTTTGAATTTTTTTTCAATATAAGATATTTTTTAAAACATAATGTTAGAAATATAAGAAAAACCAAAAACCATTTGTCAATTTGTAAATTTTAAAAATCCGATTACGGTACATTGCTCTCATGTAAATTCATATACCTATTTATTTGTAAATTTTTTGACAGAAATTATACGTCAACATTTATTTAAATTGAAGATTATTATTTAGTTTTTTTTTGCGAACATATAGGTATTTTCAATTATTTTGAATGCATGTTTTTTTAAAAAAAAAATATTATTTTAAAATATTTTATTTTGAAAACTAAATCGTAGCAACATAAAAAAAACAATTACAATATTTTTATACGCTTTGTCAAATTTAAAATTTTAAATTCCGAAGTACAGTACATAACATACCCACTTATTTCCAAATTTTTTGACAGAAACTGCACGCCGTACGCATTTATTCTGGTTGATCCCTAAATAACACATAATTTTTCTTAAGAAATGTAATTTTATGTTTCTGCAAACATATTATAGGTATTTCAATTATTTTTAATATATGGAATGTATTTTTTAAAAAAATATAGGTATTTTTAAAAACAATATTATTTTAAAATATTTTATTTTTAGAACAATAACAACATAATAACATTTTTATTTGCTTTGTTAATGTTTAAATTTTAAAAATTCGAGGTACAGTAAGTTATTCTCATGTAATATCATGTACTTAACTACTAATTTACAACTTTTTGTTAGCAATTATACACCATAAGCGTTGATTTTGGTTAGGCCCCAAGGAACAAATCATTTAAATTAAAAAATAATTTTTTTAAGAAAGATTTTTCGTTCTTAATTTTTTGCAAACATATTTGATTACAACTTTTGTTATACAGCTCTCAAACGTAATGACGACTACAGAATATATTTCAAAAGTCGGTTATTTTATTATTATAAAAAACTTAACAGAAAGCATCAAGCATTTACGAAGTAGAAAAAAAATTTTTTAAGAAAACAAAAAAAAATACATACAGTAGAGCTCGCTTATAACGACCATGAAGAGATAGAAAATATTCATCGTAATAAACGAATGTCGTTTTAAAAGAATGTTGTGAATTTTGAAAAATTACTACAAGAATTGAACATTGTAGAATGTGCTAATTCTAGAATGGACACTTTGAACTCAATTGCTAGATTTTTATTTGATGTGTCAGCCTCACTCCTATGTATACTGCTTTTCCTTCTAATGACATTTTTTTTGTATTTTTGATGCGTTATTATGATTTGTTTTTATATTCAAAAATATATATAAAAATACTAAAATAATCACTAAGCAACATTATTAGTTATAATTAGTTCAAATAAAAGAAATATGAATGTAATAAACAACTTACATTTTTAGGTAAAATTTAATTCATTGGCAAAAAGTGTTACGTTAATTATAATTAAAATTGAACAGAGTTCGTTATAAATGAAAACTACTGTATAAACCAAATGTATTGCTTTCATTTCGAACAGAACTCATTTTTTTTTCACTGGAATTTTAGAGAGATAAAGAAAAAAAAAATTTTAAAAAAGTTTAAATCTCCTTGTTCATTGAACATTTGAACTAAACAAAAAAAAGAAAGATATAAGTCGGCGCATATAATAGTTTGATTGAGCTACGAGTTATAACCAAAAATTAATTAATTTTACCCAGAAAGTCGGCGCATAATATTAGAGAGCATAAGCCTTAACTTTTATCAACGCGACCGTTAAATTAAAGACGGGTTTGCACATGAAAAAACGCAATATTCTAAAAAAAATATCAGTGTCCTATGAAAACAAAAAAAAAACCTTTCTTTTGGTTGTTGTTTCATTAAAATTGGTCTTATAGTTTACCCGGATAAAGAATGTTTATATTTGTATGGGAAAAAATAAGCCGATTAAATATTATGATAAATTTATAATTTTTTTTGTCATTTATCAAATTGTCAATTTAGCATTAAACTATAAAATTAAGTAAATTTCAAGTACATACTTTATATTTTTTCTATTAATTAACAAAATGGTCGATTTAAGCTTAATTAAATGTATAAATTAAGTAATTTCATTATAATAATTTAATCTTAAGATAACTATGTTACAATAAAGTTTTTTTTTAAGGAAATTAAAATTTTTTTCCGTATTTATATTGTATACTTGTTTATATGAGCTTTATAACTGGTAAGACTTTTATACCAATTTTAAATTATTGTCTAAGTCTAGACAATAGTCTATTTTTTATTGTATGCGTGTATATTAAATTAAAACCGCATGTATTGAATTTTTAGCTGCGTTTTTTTTCTATGCTATTATGGCTACTTGATCAAATGGAATAATTTAGAAAATTAGGAAAATAAAAATTGCAATTGACAATTTTTTGGATTTTCGGCTTGGAGAAAGACTTTATCTAATCAATACATGGAGATTCGTGCCTGACATATATGTATAAAAATTAAAAAGGCGTCAAATTAGGAAGCCCTTGTCGAGAATCGTTCTGATTTGAAAAACCTAATCACAGATTCTTTTTAAAAGTATAAAAAAAAAAACAAAAGTCTAAGAAAATAATAAAAAATTTTTGGGAACTTATTTTTGAGTAAAAATAATACAATTATAAAATATACAATTAAGAATGAAGACTTGCTAAAATTGATTTTTAAGGGCTTCTTACTTACCTGTGAGTAAGATAGTTAAGAACCCTTAAAAATCAATTTCAGCGAATTTTGTTGGAAATTAAATAATAGCGTTTTAATTGTATATAATTGAGCGTTTTAATTTGTAATTATGTGAACCCACTTTCTTGCACCAACTTATCGAAGATGGTAATCTTACTTCCCTAATTATCGAAAAATTTGGGAATATTTTTAAACTATATATATTTTAAACAATTGAATGTTTAAATTTTTCTATAAATATTTTTTTTTTAGTTAATATTTTAATAATTCTTTTATTACTCAATTTTTATACCCTACACCTATGAAATAAGAAAGAGCTATATTAACTTTGGTATGGTGTTAGTAACCACCTAAAGGAAGCAAGCTAAATATGGTAAAATGTATATATTTGTGATCAGAATGACCTCCTGAGTTGATATAGCCATGTCCGTCCGTAGGCACGATAACTCAAAAATGGGTTAATGTCAAAAAAAGCAGATTAGCTTGTGTAGTGTTTATACATTTGGTTTGTGTCCGTAATATTTTGGATGAATTGGAACAGCGGTTAGCGTACCACGTCCACTACTCCCAAGACCTTAAATAATGTATTCGAAATTAATAAAGATAAAACCTTGAAATATAATTCTTTAAATGTGAAACATATGTCAGGGGCATGCAACCTTAATCTATTGAAAGTATGGCGAAGACTGGAAAGTTCAAGGGCTAACGAACATATACCTAAAAGACACCATAATTCAAAAACTAATGACGTTATTTTGATGAAATTTAAACTCTAGGTTACTAATAATGAAAGTACCACGGATATTGGTTTTGGCGAGATCGGACAATAAGTTCGGATTCTAGAAGCTTTTTGAGGCCAAACGAAAAATTGAGGCCGAACGAGTATAATTTCGAAACCAAAGAAGATAGAACCTTAAAATTTGGGGCACAGGTGTTTCTTATTCTTTTTTTTTTTTGTTTTTTTTTTTTATTAATTCTTATATCCAAAAGAGCAGATTAGCTTGTGTAGAGTTTATACATTTGTGTCCGTAATATTTTGGATGAATTGGAACAGCGGTTAGCGTACCAAGTCCGCTACTCCCAAGACCTTAAACAATGTATTCAAAATTAATAAAGATAAAACCTTGAAAAATGATTCTTTAAATGTGAAACATATGTCAGGGGCATGCAACCTTAAATCTTTTGCAAATGATAGATCAAATTTAAATGTTATGTATCTTAATGTGCAAAGTCTTTGTAATAAACTTAATGATATAGAATCCTTAATATACTTTTCTATAAATATTCACATAATTATATTAACTGAGATGTGGATAACAAAAACGGAAAACAAATTTTTTAACATAACTGGATATGATTCTTATTTTGCTAATAGATTAGTACCATATGTTGGGGTTGCAGTATACATGAAACATAGATTCTAGTTTTGTTATAGAAGAGGAATTGAATAAAACGAATATTTTAGTAGTTAAATTAAATAGCTTAAATATTAATATTATTGGAATTTATAGATCACACGAGACAGAGGTGTTTGAGTTTTTTGAACTTGATGAAATTACATCTACCTATAAAAATTCTATCATTTTAAGAGATATTAATCTCAATCTACTAGATTTCAATAAGAATCATTACAACATATACCAACACTTTTTTAAGTAATGAGTTCATTATTTAAAATAAAATTACACCTGATTATGGTATGAGAGTTAGTAAAACAACTAGAACAATTATTGATCATCTTATCAGTGATTTAATCAAATATACATTTTACCTTGCCATTACTAATACCCCTCTTTCAGATCATGAAATGTTACTAAATCTTAAACCAAAAATAGGAGAAAATATTAAAAATATTCTAGACTATGACAAAATTAATTTAGATCATTTTTGGCTTGGTATGAATCAAACACTGATTTGAATCTTTTAGTTGATGATCTACAAGAACTTATAACTAAGAACACCAAAAATATTGCTAAAAAAAAGGGGAAAAACAAAAAAATTTGGATGACGAACGAAATATTAAACAAAACGAAAATCAGGGACTCTTACTACAAAATTTTACTAAATACAAAAATTGTACAAGAATTTTTGAACTCTATAAGAAAACTAGATCCGAATGGAAAGAAAATTTTTGTTTGTTTTTTCATATTTATTTTATACATTAAGATTAAATAATAAATTTAAATTTAAATAAGTAGCATACGAATATTGTTAACATATTGAAAAATTATGTCTTTACTAATCAAAAATTAATTACGAGATCAGAAAGCTTGTGCTACGATCTCTATAAATACCAATTTTTTTATATTTAGTTTTAAGGTATTTAAAACAATAATTTTATTATATACCTATGTATTACTTTTTAAATAGAAATAAAAAAAAAATATAGAAACTCAAACATAGAAATTTGGTATAACGTTGTTTTTTCCTATTTCCTTTGTGTTCCCGAAATTAAGATTTAACTGTATTGGTGGTTCAGTTGCCGTCTAAGAAATCCCAAAATTAATAAGCTTAACTTCGAAGTTAATAAAGATAGAAACTTCAAACTTGATACACTATTTCCTATTTCTTTTCTTATTTAACACTTTTATATTTTTAAAAGATTAAGAGTTTTACTATAAAACATATGGGCTGTACCAAGCAAAAACACAGTAACTAACAATATGATCAAATTCGAGTTAAGAGCAAAAATGGACTATGTTGTTTCCTAACATTGTACATTGTCACTTTTACGATCTGAACCCTCAGTGACTAAAAATGATGCTTCCAAAACACAGTAAGTGCATTGTTTACATCACGATTCCTAGTTCAAAACACAGTAACAAACAAATCCCAAATTAAAACACAGTAATTGCAATGAGTTACTGTGTTCTAATTTGGTGTTTGAACTTACTGTGTTTTAAAAGTGAAAAATAATTCGGTTTTGTGTAATCACAAAACGGCTGCCCCAAGCAAAAACACAGTAACTAACAAAATTAAATTGTTTTTTTTTATCAATGTTTACTTGTTTTTTGTACTCTATTTTTTGTACCCTATTTTTAATGTAATAAAAATAGAAAAAAAAATTATTAGTATGTATCTAGATTACGTAGTAGATATAGAATATATAGACATGTACGTGCACGTAGATTATAAAGTGATAAAATGTATAGGTATGTATTCGAGTTTATGATAATAACAAGAGTACTAATGCAGTTAAACTTATATGTATTTAAAACTATGAATTTTGCTATATTATTTACAATATGGCATTACATTGTTATTGTATTATAGATTTTATGTTATTTACGTAGTTTTTAATAGAATTTGAAGTAGGAAAGATCGTTTTGTTGTTTTTCTTCGAGTAAACATTGTTGAATATTAATTATGATCAGCAGAGCGGAAAAAATTGTTTCCTTAGCACGTGAGGAAATTAATAAAAGAAGGGTATAAAGAAATAATTATTTAATAAAAAATTAATAAAATACCTGATATTTTTTATCTCTATAGAAGATTTCTGAAAATACAAGAATAAATACAGAAATTGCTGAAGAAACAGAATATAATGAGCAAATCGATTTTGATAGCGATGATAATGTGCCTGATAAAGATTACATTCCAGCAGAAAGCAATTCGAGTAATTCAACAGAAGGTAATCTAATAGTACAACAGGAAACTTCAAACTCAAATAGACAAAAACAAAAACAATTACTGAAACCGAAAAATGTGAAAGAAACAAAATAAAACATCCAAATTTATAATTTTTCTTAATTATTAAAACGTTGTTAAGTACCGATTTTTGAGTTTTATTTCTATAGCTTAAGCCGCTTTAAAGAGAGGATAAATTGGTACAGTTAAATTAAATTAAAATTCTAAATACATATAAATATTATTCTAATAAATACATATTTCTAAACATATATTTATTGAAGTCAAGAACCCAAAATTCGAGTTAATGCTGTCCTTCATATAGCAAACTGTACTTATTTCTAAACATTTTAGTACGATATGAACTATGTTGTACGTATTCTGTATCCTAATTAAAAAACTCTATGAATACATAATATGTACAACAAAATTTAACTTATCATAATTCATAAGTTTAGTATTTAGTATTATATTATATTGAAGCTGCCAGAAGTACAAATAATAGTCAAGTTGACCGATTTCTTTTTTTAAATCTCAATCTTAAGATTTATAGCAAAAAAAAAAGTTTTTCAATAAATTAAAGAATAAATTTTTCCTACCCTTTTTTCATTTTTAAATTTAATAGCTACATAGGTAAATTTTTACTACAAATGTATGCCTATTTAAAGTTCTGAAAACATACGAAAAACCAGGAAGAGTGTAGTAGAGTAGACTGTGTCAACTCTGGGATACCCGTATGACCGTTATATAAACATTATATCATTATTATTATAAACATTAATTACTTTTGGTAAAATTTCAAACATACCAGCTTTATTAGGTGAAATATAATGCTCATATAAAAGAAGGAGTTGTATGGCAGCTACTCGAACCCTTTGCAGTAGACAAACCAAATTTTGCAGTAACTTTGGCCATTACACTAAACTATTTTTGGCAAAATTTCAGACACCCAACTTCAATAGGTATAGAGTAATGCTCATATAAAATAAGAAGTTGTATGGCAGCTACTCGAACCCTTTGCCGTAGATCAACCAAATTTTGCAGTAACTTTGGCCATTACACTAAACTGTTTTCGGCAAAATTTCAGACACCCAGCTTTAATAGGTATAGAGTAATGCTCATATAAAAGAAGGAGTTGTATGGCAGCTACTAGAACTCACTGCAACAGACCAACCAAATTTTGCAGAAACTTTGGCCATAAAACTAATCTACTTTTGCCAAAATTTCAGACACGTAGCTGTAATAGGTACAGAGAAATACTCATATAAAATAAGAAGTTGTATGGCAGCCACCCGAACCCATGGACCAAAATGGCTGGATTTAAATAGCGATGACGGCTATTGCAAAAAAAGGAATTTGCGAAAATTTCAAGATTCTAGCTCCTTTAGTTTTTGAGTTATCGTGCGGACGGACGGACGGACGGACGGACATACATAGCTAAATCGATTTTTTTTTCGATTCTGATCCGATCCATACACTTGAGTCTATATCTACCCCCCCCTCCTTCTCTGCGTTACAAACGTAATGGCAAATTTATTATACCCTTGGACTATATAGTCATACGGGTATAATGATTCTGAATTCCTTAGTTTACTTTGTACCTTTTTGTCTAGTTTATTTATTTAATATTTCCTAAGTTTTTTATTGACATATATATTTCTATACATGGTCATGAGCCATGACTCATAAGTTTCTTAAAACAAATAAATATTATTGCTTTTATTCCTTTATGAGTAGTAAACTCTTTTCTACTCTCAACTATTGCCAGCTACTTCAGCCCTTGTAAAAGAGTATATGACAGAGTAGATAAATAATTTCCGGCAGATGGCTTTAATTAAAATTCTCTTGAATAGGTTATGTTAAATCATATTTTTTATTTGATAACCAATAAGCACTTACCCTCTCCCATTTTAAAAAATATTCTTTATATTTATATCAGCAATAAACCTTAATTTTTTCATTTTATTCATATTTAAATACTATTAAATATAATTAACTTATCAAAAGGCAGGTAGTTTTAAAATGTCAAATATATATATGACGATTAATCTGACAATTATGTAATCCTGAAACAAAAATTAGCGTTCCATTTACATGTACACTTCATGTACACTTTTTGATATATAAAATTCGTTCGTTTTGTCAAAGTAAAACTAAAAATAGTTTTTTTATTATAAAAAAACATTATTCGATGTTGAAAGTGTGAAATAAACTTTTCAATTATTAGAATGAAATCAAAACATACGACGTACAATTTTTTTACGGCAGTACGTCAATACGTCTGTCTACATATTCATTATCGGTAAATCGATACGCGCGTAGAATATTTAATTTATCAAAAATATTTATTTGAATGTTTTAATTTAGTACCTACAAAAAATATTTTTAATTTCATATTATAGGTATTTTGAATATAAGATATTTTTTAATAAATATTACATCTTGTAAAAAAATATTATTTTTTAAAACATAATATTAGAAATATAAGAAAAACCAATAATAATATTTTTATACATTTTCTCAATATTTGTAAATTTTAAAAATCCGAGATACAGTACATTGCGTTACGCGTATTTTCGCTGCTCTAATGTAAATTTATGTACCTATTTATTTCTCAATTTTTTGACAAAAATTATAAGCTGTACGCTTTTATTTAGGTTAGGACCTAAGGAACAAATAACTTTTTATGAGAAAGATATTTTTTTTAGTTTTGCAAACATATTGTACTGTAGGTATTTTCAATTTATTTGAATATTTGTAAGTTTTAAACTAAATTTTTTTAAAAAAAAATTTTATTTTAAAATATTTTATTTTTAATATTTAATCGCAGCAGCATAAGAAAAAACAATTACAATATGTATTTTTATACACTTTGTCAATTTTTAAATTTTAAAACTCTGAGGTACAGCACGTCACGTATGCTTTCATGTAAATTTTTTTACATAACTTATTATTTCAAAATTTTTTGACAGAAACTGAATGCCGTACATGCTGATTTTGGCTGATCCATAAGAAACAAATCATTTTTCTTAAGAAATATTATTTTTTTTTTTAAGTTTCTGCATATTTCAGAAGTCGGTTTTTAATTTTACAAAAAACTTAACAAAAAGCAACAACAATTTACGATTTACAAAAAAATTTTTTTTAGTACCTACTGTATTATAATAAATTGCAAACAAAAACAAAATACAGTACTTTTCGGTTATAACGACCATGATGGGACGGAAAATATTCGTCGTAATAAACGAATGTCGTTTTAAAAGAATGCTGTGAATTTTGAAAAATTAGTATAAGACTTGAACATTGTAGAATGTGCTGATTCTAGAATGGACACTTCGAACTCATTTGCTAAAATTTTATTTGATGTGTCAGCCTCAAGCCTATGTATAGTGCTTTTTCTTCTATTGAAATTTTTTTTGTATTTTTGATGCGTTATTATGATTTTTTTTATATTCAAAACTAAATAAAAAACACTTAACTAATCGCCAAGCAACATTATTAGATATAATAAGTTTAAATAAAAGAAATATCAAGTAATAAAAAACTTACATTTTTAGGTAAAATTTAATTCTTTATCAAAAAGTTTAAAGTTTATTATAACTAAAATTGAACAGAGTTCGTTATAAATGAAAACTACTGTATAAACCAAATGTATTGCTTTCATTTCAAACAGAACTAATTTTTTTCGTTCACTTTTTAAGATAAAGAAAAAACAAAAAAAATTTTTTTAAAAAAATTTAAATCTCCTTGTTCATTGAACATTTGAACTAAATAAAAAAAAGAAAGACATAAGTCGGCGCATATAATAGTTTGATTGAGCTGCGAGTTACAACCGAAAATGAATTTCTTTTACCCAGAAAGTCGGCGCATAATGTTAGAGTCATAAGCCTTAACTTTTAACAGCGTGACCGTTAAATTCAAATTTACGTTAAATTAAAGACGGGTTTTCACCTGAAAAAGCGCAATATTCTAAAAAAAAAATATCATTGTCCTATGAAAACAAAAAAAAACCTTTCTTTTGGTTGTTGTTTCATTAAAATTGGTCCTATAGTTTACCCAGAAAAAGGATGTTTATATTTGTATGGGAAAAAATAAGCGGATTAAATATTATGATATATTAAATATCTTAATCGATAATACTATTTATTCCTTAATTTTATAAAGCGTTTTGTAAACTTCAAAGTGTTTTAAGTGTAATTTGTACTTATAATTTTTTTATTATCTCTCTCGTTTGTAAAATGGGTAAAACAGAAAAATTTGCAAATTTTATCGTTACCGTTTCTATAATTTTTAATTCAGCAATATATATTTTTTTTATGATTTTCATATTTTCATATTTTCAAATTTTTTATATTTCATTTTGACGCAATCGGAATTGTAAACAAAATACATTGTATTTTCGACACAATGTGTTCAGAAATTTTACATTGTTTTATTTCACATTGTATCAGGTTGAAGTTAAGACATTTAACTTAAAATTTCTTCTCTCTGTTTCAAACGCTGTAAAGGTTTGTATAAACATTCGAACGGACAAAGTCAAAATTAAGAAAAACCGTGACACTTGTTGAAACTTTCGTTTTGGAGCTTTCAATTTTATATTAAAAAAAAAATATTTAACAGGTATTCAAGTTACAGGTTTTTAAAAAAGTTACGAGAACCAACATTAAGTGTAAATTTCCTGCCTTCTGAATTAGTGTAGGTTATCGTTGTTGGGACAAATTGTGTTTATGAAAGTATATTTTGTGAGAATAAATTTAAATTAAAAAATAGGTATAAATTTTATATTTATATTTTATATTTAAGAAAAAATTTTTTATTATTGACATTGGTAGGATATATTCCCACTGAGGAGTCTAATAGTGTTGGATGGATGAAACACTCCAATTTGACTTTCTTTTATGACAGTTTTTCTAATTCAAAAAATATAGAATACTTTTGGTATAATAATTTATATTTCGTTTATTGTTTTTGTAAAAGTATAAAGGAGATAAAAATTTTGAACAATAAGCATATTCAATAACAATTTCAATTGAGTTTTACGGTTTTCTCAAAACATAAAGGCAAAAAAAATTTATTTAATTTTTGTTTTTGTTATTTGTTTACATATTCGTAATTGAAAATTGATTTGGAAAAAATTGAATCGAATTGTAAAAGTAAAAAAAAATAATGTAATTTTGGAATATATATGTATGTATACTCCAAAATATATTAATTTAATAATAGAATTTGAAAATTTGCAGTATTATAAGTGCAAGTTAAATTTACAAAATTATTTGTTGAAGTTTGCATTACAAATACATAATATGTATTATGATTTACATATGTTTGCATCACTTTTTTCAATCAACTCAATTATTTTTTGTCTTAAAATTTAAGAAATTTTTCAGCAATTTCGAACATTTAATACACCGCATTATAAAATATTTTAGTATACCGAATTATAGATATCGGTTATGTGTTATAATATAGCATATAACTAAGAAGGCACTTGACAAAAAAATTTTGTTAACCGACTCCCACTAATTTTTGAGGATCTAACTTAAAGTTGAATGAATTAATGTTAACTTTGGTTAGTCAAGGTTAAATTATATTATATTAAAAAAAACAATATTGCTGATTAAATCAATTTTAATTTTTAGTAAAAGATAAAATAAATTTGTTAATAAAAACAGTCTTAAGACCGCAAACAACCAACTTAGTTGTTTTATTTAAATATTAAAAATACATAACTGGCGCAGTCGGGAAAAAAAATTTTAATCTAAAGATTGAATTAAGAACCTTATCATATATTTAATTATATGTAAAATTATAAAAAAAAAAAAAAGTTCTAATAACTAAACTAATAGAGTATAACTAAACTAAATTAAAACAAAAAAAAAATTTTTTTTATGAAGAATATAATTAAATAAAAATTTAAATTAGAACAAAAAAAATAAGTGATTTTGTAATAACTCTAAATAAATAAAATTAGTGTATGAAAGAAAGTAGAAAAATCTTGAAAAACTTAGAGAAGTGATTGTCCAACAAGAAGCTCAAAAAACAGCTTTTCGTCAACAACTTGAACAACAACAACAAATGATTACACAACAACAACAAGTAATTACACAACAACAGCAACAAGTAATTACACAACAACAACAATAACGCAACAACAACAATCAACGCAACAACAACAAAGTAACACCGGAAATTTTACCTTAACACCTGACCAATTTCTTACCTATTTAAATAAGTTAAGAATATTTAACGGAAAGGAGGAATATACAGTTCAGTAGAGAGAGCTTTTCAACTTTGTCTAAACACACTAGGACTAAGAGACTATGGATAAGCATAATCACTAATGAAAAAATGCAAGGTATAGCAAAAAGGTGCATACATAGATTGGAAATCTCTAATCAAAACAATTGGAATAACGTACAACAAGAGCTGAAGCTGCACTTCCGGCCAAGATATGATTATACAGATCTACTTAATAAATGCCGAGCATTAAAAGTAAGTACATTAAGAGAACTTTTTACTAGTATTAAAGATATTAATTATAAGTTAAATGAGTTATTGAATTCGATGAAATAAACCATCCACTTATCACCCGAAAAATACGGATAAATATTTAATTGATATGGTAAGTAGCAAAGTACATGATTTCTTAAGGAGCAATATTCCTGAGAATGGTACATTTATAATATAATAATTAATAATAATGGTACACTTATAATATAAAATAATAAATTTGATAAACTAAAATTATTAGATAACACAGACGCTATTGATAAGGAAAGTAGAAAAATACAAAATAAAAATTCAATTCATATAACAAAATATACAATAGAAACAAAAATTTTAATGGAAATAAAATTAGTGATAACAGTTATAGCGATAATAATTTTATTAATAAGAATTATAATAATTATAAGTTTTCCAATCCAAAAGATAACAGTTATAGCGATAATAATTTTATTAATAAGAATTATAATAATTATAAGTTTTCCAATCCAAAAGATAATAATAGTTCACAAACCAAATTTATTAAACCTAAATATAATGAAAACAATTACAATTATAGTAATAGAATAAATTATAATTATACTCAGAGTAAACAAAATTTTAACACAACAAAACAAAACTTCTCACAAACAAGAAAATTTAGAACCGAACCTATTGAAGTTTGTTATCTAAACCAAGATACAGACGTAAATTTTCATTAAAAGCCTCGGTACCTAAACTTCCAATCATAATTATAACTTTAGGCTATAAAAAAATTAAATGCCTATTTTATACTGGATCCTTTACCAGTATTATAAAACCAAATATTCAAAAAAATTTAGCTGAAGAAAAATTAAACAAACCAGTATACTATTCTACCACTAACGGCACAAATAAAGTTGTTAATAAAATAATTACACCCATAGCCAAAGAATTTAAACTTTCAGGAAACGTTAACTGGAAAGTAATTAATTTTAAAAGTAAGAATTATGATGCTATAATGAGACAAAATTTTTTAGTACCATTTAAAGCAGATATAAATCTTGAATATAAATATATAAACACCAATAATAATAAAATCCCGTTTGAAGAAAATTGTTACCCTTTCATTGTTAGTGAAATATGTTCAATAGAATCTTTAGACAATAGTTTTATTAATAAGATAAGTTTAGGCCATTTAAATTTAGAAGAGAAAACAAAAATAGTAAATTTATTAAAATAAAATGAACTCCTCTTCTTTAAAGAGGGAGATCAATTGACTTCAACTACCGAAATAAAACATGGAATACAAACTAAAATAAACAGACCTATATATTCAAAAATCTATAGGTACCCCCAAATTCATGAAAATAAATAGAGAAACAAAGCTATTTCCCTATATTAAAAAAAAAAAATAAAAAATAATAATAAAATTGTTTTTGTTACTTTTTATACATGATATAACATAATAAAATTAAATTGAAATGTAAAACCAAAAACACAAAAAAAAATTTGGTTAAGTAATTTTTTCATTGTGTAAAATTTTTAATAATATGGAATTTTGTATGTTCTTACTTAATATGTTAAAATTAATAAAAAAAAACAAAAAAAACAAAAATAAATTGAATTAAAATAAAATTTAGGTGCAAAGGTATTATGGTATTTTACGGTAACTTTTGCTGCAGAAGATCTATTTACGTGTTAGTTCAAATATGTGGCATACGCATAGAAAATATTTTTAAAAAAATTCAAAACTTGTTTACTAACTTTTAAGTAATTATCTATTAGATTGTTTTACCTAATTATCATTGTTTTCTAATTAAAAACCAAAAAAACTAATACTTTTTGTCATGAACTTGGATAACTTTTTTTTAGTTAGTCATTTTGTTTTGGCAAAATCAAATTTTGGATAATTCTCAGAATACAAAGTTTAATTTTAAAAATTAATATTGAGAAATAATTCCAAAGAAGGGTGATAGTAGGTGATAAGAGGATATATTCTAATAAATAATAATAAAATATAAACTATTTTCTTTTTGTGATTAAAAACATTTCATTGTATTATGAAAATATAAATAATAAAATTATTTATTATTATGAACTGAAAATTCTTTTTGGAATCAGGGTATTTATTTACAAGGAATTTAATTTTTCCGAAAAGAAAATACAATATCGTATTCAAAAATATAGTAAATTAAATATGTTTATTTGTTTGAACGATAATTAACTTTTAAGCTTTAAAGAGATATTTTCAAAATTAATCAATAGCATTCAAGGCTCTTTTTTTACCGAGACATCGGATCCTTCTTGGTGGAAATAGATTTATTGCTGACGGGCCAAGGGAAAGAGGAAAAGCAGAATAAATCTCCTGATCCTAACTCCTCATAGTAGAGATAGTAGCAGAAAGGATGCTTAAGGAAAACTTATCCGTAGCTCTGGTTCAAGAAGCAAGTTAGGCTAATCATCCAATAGAATGGGACGTAAAACACTTAAAAGTGTTTTTATAAAATGAATAAAGGAAAGCCAAGAGCGGAGTGCTAGTTTGGTGGACGGCCACAAAAAAGTCCAATGCCATGGCTGCTTGAACATAACGAGTTTCATCAGAGTGGTTCTCAACCAAGGCTATGGAAACAGTATTGGATATTGAACCAATTGCAACGAGTGCTCTAGCAATTCAGGGGAATTCAGACTAGCCAGTAAATTCGAAACGGATACCAAAATCTACCATTAACGATTACGGTAGACATATATAAAGACGCGGCTAAGAAAGATAGTCGTTGTGGAATAGGGATAGTATGTGACGAATCAGTTGTAAATATAGCTAAAGCAATAGCAATCAATGAAACAGTCCCTCAACTGGAAGCAACCGCAATAGAGGAAGCGGTAAAGGAACTGCAACGGAGAGAGATACGGGGCAAAATGATAAATATTTATATAGACTGCAAACCAATATTAAATATAATGGAGAGCAATCTGCAAAAATCAAGATCAACCTTTAATTGCTAGAAGGCACTAAATGGACTGGAAGAAACCAATGTAAGTGCCATTATATAGGACTCTCACACTCAGTTAAAACGGTTCACAAAAATCTTGGAAAACCCAGGTGAAAGAGCACTAACTACACTCCACCAGAAAAACCAACACAAAGGTTTAAACCTTATAAAATTTATTTAAATTTTTATGTAGTTCTTTAGCCTTTAAAGAATAAGAATCATATAAAAACGAGGAAGAGTGTAGTAGAGTAGACTGTGTCAATATATAAACTGTGACTGACGTAATATAAACATTATATTATCCGGTTAATTACTTTTGGCTAAATTTCAAACATACAACTTTATTAGGTATTAGAGATCTGCACAAATATATTTTTTTATTAAAATTATCGAATATATTCAAATACTGTATTCTAATTCAATTCTAATTTGTAATAATTTCTAATTTCTAATGTATTCTAATTTGTTGTAAAAGCTTTAAATAAGGTATATACTCAAACTACAACTTAACTATATTTATTCTATTCGTTTTATTTCAAATAACAAATTGAAAAGCTTTTTTTTCATAAATACTCTGATGTCTTGAAAATCAAATTTCAATTCTTCTAAATCTTTTAAAATACACCAAGTATACCGAGTACTCTAAATATAATGAAAAAGAAAAAGAAAAAAAGAAAACAAAAAGAAGATAAAAAAAACAAACAAAGCAGTGACAAAACAAACAAAGCTACATATTACTCATTGATATAATACATACTCGTTATACGTACTACATATTACAATTTTTTTTATTATATTTGGTGTACTCGGTATATAATATAAATACAAATACTATAAATATTTTTATTATATTTGGTGTACTCGGTATATAAATACAAATACTATAAATATTCTATTTTCGTGTACACATAATAAATCAAATACATATTCATTCTATTCTACAATAAATTTGTATTTCATTTACTCTATTCTATAATAATTTTGTAATGAATCAGAACCTACATTAATTCTTTCAGAAGGCCTGGACATCGAAAATATTTGAATGTACACATTGTTAAAGTGTGTGAAAAAAAGCTCTTCCAAATGATGTTTCTTAAAAAATTTTTTGTACTTTTATGTTTATGTTTTTTTTTTAGGTAAAATTAAAATTTTCATCAATTTTCTTTTAGAGTTTTACCTATGAAATAATTGTCCAAATATTTTAATTTTTATATTAAAATAAAATTTGAAATTTTTTCTGTACATAACATATCAAAATTTCAGCTTTCAACTCGAAATTTTTAATATATTTACAGCAAAATATATTCAATGATTTTTTTAGTATTAAAAATCACCGCCATTTTAACACTCTCAAAAAATATTTGAATAGACATTTATCATGTTTTTTAGTGAACATAACCTTCAAATTAAAAGCTATAATTTCAAATTTTTTCAACGATTTCGGTAAGTAGTTCAAATTCAATCTAAGTTTTAATATATATAAATTTAATAAATAATTATGAAATTTATATATAAATAAAGCTTAAAGAATTCTCTTTTCACTCGTAAAAAAATTAAATTTGAAATCATTTTTTTCAGCACATTTCCAAGCAAGAATTGGAAAAGGAGTACCACATTCTGGGTAAGAAAGTTTTTTCTAATAAGTACAGTTTCAAATAAAAAGTAGTTGCGTAGTGTAAAATTGTGTAGAGTAGTATTTTACAAGTACCTTAATAAAATAAAATAATATTTTTGATCTCAATTAAATATTATTTTAAAAATAATATTTAAATATTTTTTGTTAATAAAGAATTAAATAATTTTTATAAATAAAAGATTTTTTTTTTTTAAATATACTTCAATAACATTTTATTTTATATACAATAAAATTATTGCCTATTTTAATAATTTATTTAAAATGGGTCGTAAATGCTCGATTGTTGGATGTAAATCCAATTATAACAGTAGCACGAATTACGTTACAACTTATGAATTTCCGGTTAAAGAAAATTTAAAAAAATTATGGGTAAACGCTGTTGGAAGAACGAACTGGCAACCAACAGCCTATAGTACCGTTTGTAAATTACATTTTGAAGATTCGTGCTTAACTGTAGATAAATCCCAAAGGACGCGATTATTGCCAGATGCAGTTCCTAGTATTTTCCCCAAGAACTCGGTAGAATTAATTTCTTTTAATAAAAATTCAAATATAGATGAAGATCTAATTTTAAATTTTGCTAATTTAGTTGTAAATATTAATAAAAACGTAAATTTAAATAACTGGGCCTTATATACTGGCCAAAATAATTTAGTTTTGTATATTTTAAATGAGAACGAAAACTTTGGTTGTTCTTTAAGATTTAGAATAGTAGTTAATAACGATTTATTAGTTACCTGCTTTACAGGTAATACTCAAACAAAACTAAATAAAAATGTTTTGCCGGAAAATACGAAACTTGTATTTTGATCTCAGCTAAAGCAAATAGTATCGCATTTTAATAGCGTGCTATCAGACTCTGAAAATAATTCTTAGCTTCTTTTAGAAGAAGCATCATTTCTTCTTAAACTATACCAAATTTCAGAGAATGATACTGAAAAATGCGAAAAATTAAATGTTATTATTGACCTAATTCACCTTTTAGGTTTAAAAGTACCTAAATACAGTTGTGATACCATCGAAATGTCATTTTTAATGCCCACTCTAGATCTACTTATTCTATTATTTCAAATTTTCTTACTCTACCATCCAGCCGGCATCTTCGAAGATTATCTTAAAATTTTTTTTATTTATTTTTTAGTTTAAGTGGATTAGGCCTCCTGGGGATACCACTTTAAAAAAAACGAGCCATATTCTCTACCTCTACGGTGGTGTGGAAACGAGAATTATTAAATATCTATAATATATATATATTAATTTTTTTTATTTAATTACTTATTTTTTATTTCCATTTATTTATGATTTATATTATTCAATTTTTAATATTCTAATCAAATAATTAAACTCATTCAAATTCCCACTGAACACAACTTTTTTTTTGACCATTAATGTACGACATTAATAATCTTTTTGAAAGCTTCTAAGAAGCTTTTTCCTATTAAAATTTTTTTTTGAAGCAATTTTTTGAAATCCATACTTATGAATGAAAAAATTAAAGTTAAAATTTTTTTTTGTTACTAAATGATGTAAAAAAGATGATATTTCAATTTACTCTTTTAACATAATTAAAAAAAATCAGTAGTTTTTGAGTTATTTTAACATTTTCAGGAGGACTCCCGCGTTTTCCCATAAGACTACGTGTAAATTTCATTTGCGGGAGTCCCATTTTGAGCTTTTTTTCTTTAGATGTCCAGGCCTTTTGAATTATTGTAGGTTATGAATGAATGCATTTGGTTTGAAAGCTTCAAAACCGAATATAAAAAGTTTTACTTATTATAGAATGTTTTGAAAGCGCTTTTGAATACAATTGTGCAGATGTCTATTAGGTATGTAGCGAAATACTCAATACTACCGAACCCTCTGCAGTAGACCAACCAAATTGTGCAGTTACTTTTGCCATTACACTAAACTATTTTTGGCAAAATTTCAGACACCTAGCTTCATTAGGTGTAGTGTAATTCTCATATAAAAGAAGGAGTTGTATGTTAGCTTCTCGAACCCTCTGCAGCAGACCAACCATAATTTAAGTAACTTTGGCCATAAAACTAAACTACTTTTGGCAAAATTTCAGACACTCAGCTTTAATAAGTACAGGGTAATGCTCATATAAAAAGAATTTGTATGGCAGGTACTCGAACCCAGGGCCCAAAATGGCTACTGCACGGGTGTTGCATAGAAACAAATACGATTAATTAGGCATTTATATCGTCTCCATTTGAAAATATCGCTTCAACGACTTAGAAAAATGCTGTTAGTCGCTTTATATCTTCCGCTTTAGAAATAAAAATACAAACCCTTATTCGTTTTAATAACATTAAAAAAAATGAGTTTCGAGAGAAAAATGTTTGAGATGAGGTTAAAATTGAAAGCCTTTTATTTTTCAATTCTATTTGATTCAAAACTAAACATTTTTTTAACCGCTAGGTAAATGAAAATTTGAATACTTATTGCCATAAAACAAAGAATTTCATACTAGTTTATCTCCTAAATTCCTGAGAACCTAAAACTGTTTCAACAAATTGTTCAAAAGCCCCACAATCAAATTGGAATTAATAACCATTTTTTTAAATAAAAATCGCAACTAATAGTTAAATTATAAAAATTTACCTTGATTAAATTTCTGGTTAACTTAACAGCATCTGAGATCCTTACTAAATTAAATAATTCTCCCTGCCTAGCATGTTGCCCAGCATATTCGATTAGTCGTGGTATAATATACGCTTTGCCGCCTCGATTTTTTAAGGTTTGTAATAAACCTACGGTATCGCAATTTGCATGTCTTTCATATCTTAATGAATATAAGGCAATTAATTTTAGGGAATCAAGCAATGAAATTTTTTCATCGCCTACCAATTTCTTTATTCTTTGTAATTGCGCCGAATGATCCCCTTTGCATGCTATTTCTTGTTCTAATTCACTTACATCAAATAGTGATCTTTTTGTGGTTAAATTTGATAACTCTCCTATTACACAAACATGTTTTGCAATAGCTCCAGACATTTTACGAAACTGGGGATAACTTTCTACAAAATTTTTCATATCTGCAATGCTTTCAACCTTACGCTGGTCTTTTGCTCTTTTCTGAAATTCATCCATTAATTTTTTTATTTTCGATCCTATTTCTCCAAAATTTGAATACATATTTGCTGCATAAAAATCGTCTTGTTCTGCTGAAAGAACAACCTCCTTTAAATCCATTGGTATGGCAATAATCCCTGATAAATCAACACGATTATTATTTATTGCTAGTAACTCATGAACCATTGCTTGGTATGTCCACTGATGTAATAATGGAGTTACCGGATCATCTCTCCTATCTAAAATTAATAAAAGAGGTGGAGGTGTTCCACTATTATCATACGAACGGAAGTCAAATAATGTAGATTCTTTTGTAATTTGATCATATATTTGTTTAGCTAAAGTTTGAGCTGGTGCACTCCCTATCCGGTATCTAATAACAGGATGAAATTTGAATGATAATAAAACTGAAGTTAAACCTTGAACACTTCTTGTTAAAGCATCGGGAATCCAAGCTAAATGTGATAAACAATACGGAATATTAAAAGAAAATAAATTTTGATTAACAGATAAATAATCGGCGTATATTTCCTTCACTTCTCGCACAGATTCACTCTCATCACACTCAGCTAACATTTTGATATCAGTTCGGGCGATTATATTACTAAAATCTGCAAAGAGGAGAAAAATTTAAAATTCTGTTTATGTCCAAAAATTAAAATAAGCTTGCATATGTAATAAGCTCCATATTTAGGACTGCGCAATTCATTCGCCAACAGGGCAACATTTTGTTTCGTAGGTCGTAAGAAAACAATGCACTTTAGGTATTTTAACCTTTCATTAGAACGGCCAGAATCGATTCGTTCAAATAGAAAAACTTCTTTTTGAAGCATATCAGACTGACTAAATGCCATGGAAACTGTACTAGTCTACATTTGAATAAATTATTACGCATTATACTCTTAAAATTTCTTATCTACAAAGAAATTACCGTTTCCCGATCCATTAAAATTATTTTCATTCCTGGTCCTGCTTCAGAAGTCATTTTCTCTACATAAAGTTTCACAGAAGTAACTAAATTCATTTTCAATTCAAACTTAAGTTCAGTGTATAGATATAAATATATAAACTAATAATGCACATTAAATAATTTCCCAAGCAAACTAAGCAGTAATAATAAAAACCACTATAATATTGTTTCTTGAAATTTATCAAATCTTATCTTGTTTTGTAAAAGAATTATTCCGCGAACTGTCAATGTTTTTTTTTTGTTTTAGACACCAATCAATTTTATTTAAATAATCTCACATTTGATACGATATTACCTCCTGAGCACAATGAGCGCAGCCAGCAACGTTGAAATTCTACTTCCAAAGCAAAAGCTAAACATTTTGGAAAACGAATGTTTTTATAATCAGATGCACACATTAAAAAATATTATAAAGTTTCACAACGCCGAAGTTAATTAATTTTTAACTTCTGTGATACTTTAACAACTTATTGTTTATGTTTTGTCAACCATTTATATTTATTATTACTTTTTAGTTAAAAATTGAATAATATAGAATTGTAAAAATTAACAAATTAAATTTATTATATAAATAATAAAATTAAAAAATTCTAAATAAAATAGAATTTTTACTTCACTTTCAGTTCACGGATGGAACAATTAATTATGAGCATTACTTTATTTGTTTCGATTAATGTCGCGACCATTGTAGTCAAGGCATTAGGCTTGAGCTCTGGAGCAGTTTCGACATTTTATAAAATGAAAAATCAATTACATGATATGTTTTTGTTGTCAGAATAAAATCGTAACAAAAGCGAGTAAATTTAAATAAAATTGATTTGCCTCACAAAAAAAAACATTGACAGCCTGTGGAACTGCTATAGAATTTGTAATTTTTTGTATAGAATTTGTAATTGTATTTTAATTTAATAAAAACAAACCTTTTTTTAACTTTACCTCTTTCAAATCATAATATTTTATCGGCTTATTTTGTTTCTTACAAATATAAACGTCCCTTTACAAGGCTAATTATTTAATTTCATATTTAATTTCATTTGCGATTCCTTAAGAGTAAGCCGGAAAATTTTTTTTATATTGCAAATTTTAATTATAGCTATCCCATATAATGCATAGATACAATATAATTATGCAGTCTCCGACTATCTCTCATAGAGTGCACATCTGATTGTTGTTGATAGTTAAAAAAAAAATAAATAAATTAGTCTATTTTTTTCTTTTTAAATTAATTTTTATATTTTTCTACATATATTAATTTTGTTTTTTTTTTTTTTTGTTTTCTTTCTTGTTCTTTACAAAAATAATATTTATAATCCAAAAAAAAAAAAAAATTTATTGTTTCTAAGTGTTTTGTTTTGTTTAATTTGGTCATGTTAAGTGGGAATCGGTTTGAATTACTGAAAGAGACATCATTAACATCAACCAAAAATCCAAAAAATAAAAGGAACAAACGGGTAAGACAAGAATTTCCACCACTTACGCAATCAGTGTCCTCAGATGATCCGAAATTTATTGTAATGGTTTCGACTGATACTAACAAACCACTAACATCCTTCAGCGTTTTCGCTTAACAAAAAGCAATTGAAAGTATCAGCACAAAATATGAATCAATAAGTATGTTGCGCGATGGTAGCCTTTTGGTTTTAGTGACTTCAAGTAAAATAGCTGAAAAATTTATTAAAACCACCAATTTTGGTGGCTTATGCAATATAAAAGCAAAATTTCATGAAACACTAAATTCATGTAAAGGCACCATTTTCGATCGTAACCTAGTAGATACATCCGAAAATGAAATCCTAGAGCACCTAAAAGAACAAGGTGTAACTGCTGTTTATAAATTTACCAAAAAATTAAATGATAAATATATTCCTACCGGTCGCATACTTCTTACATTAAATTTATATCACATTCCTTCAAAAATAAAAATTGCTTGGTACACTCTTCCTATAAGAGAGTACTTCCCAAACCCAATGCGCTGCAATTCATGTCAGCTACTTGGTCACACAAAAAATAAATGCAAAAATAATTTAGCATGTGTTAACTGTAATCTTCCCCCACATACACCAAATGATTGCTCCCGTACAATGTGTGCTAACTGTTTTGGCGAACATGCTGCTTCGTCCAGCTCTTGTCCATGTTATCAAAAAAATGAAAGAGATATTAAAAATTAAAACACAAGAAAAATGCACCATGGGAGAAGCCCGTAAATTATACAAACATAGAAACCCACTCACAATAGACCTAATCCATACATTTTCAGACGCACTTAAATTAAAACCAATTAATTCTCCAAAAAACGAAACCAATAATAAATTACAAAATTTATCTACTAGTAAACAAACTGTCAACAGCAATCAAAAGCGCACTGATCCTTCAATCAGCACCGAACCTAACTCCTTTCCAATTCCAAGTTCCTCCTCTATCACGAATCAAACTAACAATTCATCAAAACAATTTATAAATAACAATCTAAATAACAACAATTCTAATATACCTAACACAAATTTTTCACCTACCTCTCCAACTATTACTATCAATAATTCTTCCGACCAAAATAAAAAAAATCCTAATACAAATAATAACAAAGAATCAAATAACAATTTACACAATATCAATTCAAATAATATATCCAACGCTAATCTTACACCTAACTCTCCAACTAATACTTTTAATATTTCTTTCGATCAAAATAAAAAAAATTCTAACATAAATAATAATAATGAATCAACAACATTAACTTCATATGAAGACATAGAAATTGATATTGATACAGAATCATCGTCTGATGATTTTCCGTTATCAACTTAAAAAAAAAAAAAAAAATATATATACATATACAGGGTGTTCCCGACTCGATGGTCTTCCTCAAAATGGGTGATCGGGCATATCGAGCAGAACAAAAAATTGTATGAAAGGGGGGGTCTATTTTCATTAGTTTAGAAGTTATGGGGCCTTAACTATTTTTCAATCATAATTTAGTTTTATTTCGATAAGATAAAAAAAAAGTAAGATATAAGATAAAAAAAAAGTAAGTATAGCATTTAAATGCTTATTAATGCAGATTTTTTTTCAAAAAAATTCAAATTTAGTTAAAAGGTATCACAAAAAAGTTTTTACTTTATAACTTTCAAAGTTTTTGAGCTATAAAAGTGCTAGTATACTCAAAATGCAGGGAAAGAGAAGGGTAATATTTTGAAGTAAAAAAATGTTAATACCGTTATTTTCTTGATAAAAGGGATTTAATTGATATTTTGTTAAAAATATTGGACTTTGAGCCCTTATAACCTCAGACTGAGAACTTTTGAGTAATGTTTGATAGTAATTTAGAAATCTGCATTAATAAGCATTTAAATGCTATACTTACTTTTTTATACTCTACACCTATAGAATAGGTAAAGGGGTATATTAACTTTGGTATGGTGTTTGTAACCACCTAAAGGAAGCGAGCTAGATATGGAAAAGTATATATATTTGTGATCAGCGTGACCGCCTTAGTCAATATAGCCATGTCCGTCCGTCCGTCCGTAGGCACGATAACTCAAAAAATAATGGAGCTATCTTGATGAAATTTTAACTGTAGGTTACTAGGACTGAAAGTACGGCGGGGATTGCATATGGGCGAAATCGGCCCATGGGTTCGGATTCTGGACCTTTTAATCGGTTTCAGGGCTAACGAACAAATAGAAAAAATCACGATAACTCAACAACTAATGACGCCATCTTCATCAAATTTGTGCTGTAGGTTACTAGTAATGAAAATACTTCGGGAATTGCGTAAGGTTGGGATTGGACCATGGGTTCGGAACCTAGAACTTTTTGATCGAATTTAGGCCAAACTAGCATAATTCCGAAACCAATGAAGATAGAACCTCCAAATTTAGTATCAAGGTGTCCCTTCCTATTTCCTAAGTGTCTTGTGAATTTGGGTCCCATTGGAGTAGTGGGTCGGAGACCAGCCACACATTTCCGAAGACCTTAAAGCATATCTTTAAAATTAATAAAGATAACAACTTGAAAAAATGTAGAAGCTTCCAATTTGCCACAAGGGTGTTCTTTACTATCTCTTGCGTGTTCCCCTAATTTGGGATCAATTGGAGTGGTGGTTCTGTACCCCTCTCAGACCTCCCAAGTTTTAAAGGCTTATAATCGAAATTACTAAAAATAGTTACTTAAAATTAGGATAGACCGTTCAAATTGTGTACAAGGGTTAACTAGTACTATAAGTACAGCGCGGACTATATAAGGGCGAAATCAGCCCAACGGTTCGGATTCCGGACCTTTTAATCGATGTCAGGGCTGAGGAACATATATAAAAAATCACGATAACTCAACAACTAATGAGGCTATCTTCATGAAATTTGTGCTGTAGATTATTGGCAGCGAAACTACGGCGGTGATTACGTACGTTGAGGATTGGACAATGGGTTCGGAACTTAGAACTTTTTGATCGAATTTAGGCCAAACGAGCATAATTCCGAAACCAATGAAGATAGAACCTCCAAATTTGGTATCAGGGTGTCCCTTCCTATTTCGTAAGTATCTTTGAAATTTGGGCCCCATTGGAGTAGTGGATCGGGGACCAGCCACTCAGTTCTTAGGCTCTTAAAGCATATTTTCGAAATTAATAAAAATAGTTACTTGAAACAAATGTAGAAGCTTCCAATTTGCCACAAGGGTGTTCTTTACTATTTCTTGCGTACCCCCCTAATTTGGGATCAATTGGAGTGGTGGTTCAGAACCTCTCTTAGACCCCCCAATGTGTAAAAGCTTATCATCGAAATTAATAAAACTAGTAACTTAAAATTAAGATAGAGCGTTCCAATTGTGTACAAGGGTTAACTAGTATTGAAAGTATGACGGGACTGCATATGGGCGAAATCGTACCATAATTTCGGGTCCTGGAACCCTTGAAAAGTTCAAGGACTAACAAACATATATCTTAAAAACACCATAACTCAAAAAATAATGCCGGTATTTAGATGAAATTTAACAGTAGGTTACTAGTAATGAAAGTACCATGGGAATTGGTTGTGGTCGAGTTTAATTTCGAAGCCAAAGAATATATTTCCTATGTTCTATGTGTCTCCGAAATCTAGACTTAATTGTAGTGGTTCAGCTATGTTCATAGGTACTTGC
Source organism: Dolichopus griseipennis (assembly GCA_963082915.1). Classification (NCBI taxonomy): domain Eukaryota; kingdom Metazoa; phylum Arthropoda; class Insecta; order Diptera; family Dolichopodidae; genus Dolichopus; species Dolichopus griseipennis. The sequence continues at coordinate 130,680,434 of OY720443.1, read as the reverse complement.
TGCATTTATGTAAAATTTATTTTTATATTTAAATGAATTATATGTAAAGGTGTAAATTTTTAATTGTATTTGAGAAATACATTTATTGCATATTTTGCGTTTATAAGTTTTTCTATTAGGTATATAAACTAACCATTTAAAATAATTGAAATTTTTAAAAATTTGGATTATTAAATATATTATGCTTTGATTATCTTTTTATCACAAAATTTAATAATTAGAATTTTTTCATTTTGTAATTAAATTGGAATAAATATATTTTCATTTATTTCAAGTTTGTTTGTTTTTTAATAATTTTAAATAGATAAATTAGTAAGAATTTGTAGTATTTTTTAATAGATAGGGTAATTAGAAAATGTTTTTAGTATTATACAGTTAATTTGGTTAGCTATGTCTTACGATCAAATTAATAAGAGCTTCTATGGTGTTAAAATGACTTATGGATATGTCCTTAAATTTGAACCAAATAGGTGTAGGGTATTTCTAAGTCGGTTGCACCGACTGACTGTTTCTTTACTTGTTTTTATCTTATTTGGTTCCAATTTTATCAAAATAAAACTAAATTATGATTGAAAAATAGTTAAGGCCCCATAACTTCTAAACTAATGAAAATAGACCCCCCCCCTTTCATACAATTTTTTGTTCTGCTCGATATGCCCGATCACCCATTTGAAGGAAGACCATCGAGTCGGGAACACCCTGTATAAATAAAAAAAAAAAAAAATAAAATTAAAATAACAAATCATTATTGTATATTAATTTAACCAACAATATAGTTTATATAAAAAATATAATTCATTCAACATGATTTTTAAATTTGCACTATTTGCTATTTAACAATAACAAATTTTGTGTCCAAAAAAAAAAAAAATTATACATACATTTCAATTTTTTTTAAAAAATAAGTAAGAATCTTTTTTTTTTTTTATGAAAAAAGTTTTTAATTCTGTTTTACTTTTAATTTATATTATTTTAATATTATATACATAATATAATTTTATTATGTTTATTTTCTAGTTTGTTAACTATATGGCATTGAATATTTTACAATGGAATATGAAAGGGTACATCAATAACTATCAAGAAATGGAATTAATAATAAAATTATATAATCCACATGTTCTGTGTTTACAAGAAACACACATTACCAACAACACAGTAAAACCCCTTTTTCCAAAACAATACATTGGCTTTTTTCACAATTTTGACTGCCACCTCAGAGCCAAACAAGGGACAGGCATTCTTATTCATAGATCAATTCCTTTTAAAGTCATAGACATAAATACTCGGCTCTCAGTCATAGCCATCGAAGTAAACATAAAGTCTCCAATTACTTTAATTTCTATCTACATACCTCCGGAGCAAACAATTTCCAATTTTGATTTCACAAATCTAATTTCAAATATTAATACTCCCATAATACTAGCTGGAGACACTTACAATTCACCCACTTACAATTCCAAAGAGAAAATTATTGAAGACTTTGTTCTGAGCACAAATTTATCAATTTTAAACAATGATGGCCCAACACACTTTTCAACCCACGGTACTTTTTCCAATATTGATCTAACTATATGTTCTCCTATTTTATTACCACTTTTGTCGTGGAAAATCATTAAAGATCTTCACAACAGTGATCATTACCCCATTTTTAGTAAAGTCACATTCCCTAATTATAATACATATTTAAATTCAAAACCCACACGTTTCAATTGCAAACGCGCAAATTGGCCGAAATTTCAAACTTTAGTTGACAAGCTCAATGACAAAATACTCCAAACAGATAACATAAATAGAGAAACAGCATCAATTCAAAAAATTATTCGCTCAGCAGCAAATGAATCCATCCCACAATGTTCTTATAAAAAATTAGGTCGAAATGTACCGTGGTGGACTGTAGAATTAAAAAAATTAAGAGAAGAAAAACAAAATGCTTGGAAAAATTACTGTAAAACACAAACTTTAATCAACCTTATATCATATAAAAAAAAGAATGCCATTTTTAACAAAGAAAAAAAGAAAGCAAAAAAGATTACATTTAATAAATTTACAGAAACTATTAACCCTAATAATAACATAACAAAAATTTGGCAGAACATTAAAGTTTTAACTTCAACATATACCCCATTTCATATTAAAACAATTACAATGAACAATGATAACATCAACGACCCTCAAACAATTTCTACAAAATTTGCAGAACATTTTTCAAACAGCTCTAAAACAGACAACTTCCCTTTTCTCTTTAGAGAAAACAAACGTAGTGCTGCCACACTACAAATTCAAAACCCTCCGAATATAAAAGCTAAATTTCTTGAATCACAATTCAATGAACTTGAATTTGAAACATGCTTAAAAACTCTAACAGGGTCAACTCCAGGTTTAGATAAAATTTCATACCAAATGATCAAAAATTGTACCAAACAATGCAAAACAAGAATTGTACAACTCTACAATAAAATTTATCAAACTGGCATTATTCCACAAGTATTTAAAATAGCTGCCATCATTCCAATACGTAAACCTAACAAACCAATCGACGAAATTTCTAGCTACAGACCTATTTCATTAATACCATGTCTGAACAAAATTCTAGAAAAAATGGTGTCCAAAAGACTCATGTGGTTCCTCACAACCTCCAATTCACTATCTCCAAATCAAGTTGGTTTCAGACCAAATTCGTCTACCGTAGATGCAATACTATATATAGACCATCTTATTTGCAAAAATCTATCGTCAAAAAATCACATTTCAATTCTTTCTATTGACTTCGAAAAAGCTTTTGACAAAATAGGCATTCACGTCGTATTAAAAAAATTGCAAGAATTAAAAATTGGTCACAAAATGTTTAACTTTATAAAATCTTTCTTAACGAATAGACAAATTCGGTGTAGAGTTAATAACATAATATCCCCTACTTATTTTCTCTTTAATGGGATCCCACAAGGTTCCCCTCTCTCTGTTACCTTGTTCTTAATAGCTTTCGAAGAAATTAACAAAATTATTTTAAACTACAAAAATCTATAACATTGCATCTACGCTGATGATTTATATATAATTAGTAAAAAACATAACCAGAATAAAATTTCACAACAATTCCTAAAATCCTAACTGCGAAATCCTAAATGCAATAGATAATTGGTCACAATACTCAGGTACTAACATTTCAGTTGAAAAAACAAAACATTTACATATTTGCAGAAAAATTAATTGTAATAATGTACAAATTAACTTTAAAAACCAAAATGTTTGTAATGTTAAAGAATTAAAAATTTTAGGCTTATATTTTGATTGTAAACATAATTTTAAGTATCATTGTAAATATTTAAAATCAAATCTAGCTGCCAGACTAAATATTATTAAATATCTCGCTTCCTCTAACAGTTTCATGCATACTAACTCCCTCCTAAACATGACCAAACTAACCTTATTATCGAAAATTGACTATGGTTTACAAATATACGGAAAATGTGCAAAAAGCCATCTAAATATATTAAAAGCCCCATTTCACGCTGCAATCAGAGCAAGCTTAAGGGCATTTAGAACAACTCCAATAAGAAATTTATTAGCTGAAGGAGGATTCATTTCAATAGAGGAACGAAAACTATATTTAACAAGCCGACTTACCAGCAAAATATTTTGTAGCTCAAAACACCTTTTATTCAAAGAGATTAACTTGCTAAAATGCAGAACAACGAAATTATCAATGGAATCAACTCTAAGCAAGATCCTTGACATAAACTCAAAACTCAAGCCAAATATTAAACCAATGCCTATAAAACATAATAATTCTCCACCTTGGCAACAGGGATCACATTTATTCATCGATGAACTTTCCCAATTTCGAAAAGAATATACTTCAAAAAGCCAATATCTGCACCTTTACAGAGAACAATCCACCATTTTAAAACAAACCAACTGGAAAATAATATTTACTGACGGATCAAAAACTGATAATAATGTTTCGTTTGGCGTGGTTGGAGAAGATGGGAGTATCCTAGCCCAAGGACTGCTTCCTGAATGCGGAAATGTCTTCGAAGCTGAAACACAGGGCATTCTTTCTGCTATAGAATTTGCAAAAGAAAACAAGGGAAAATATCTCATTTGCACCGATAGCCTATCAGTATTCCAAGCTATACAGAATACAAGAAATGAGTCCAGCCCGTTAAACTATGCAAGACAGCTAATTTTTCAAATGAAAAATAAAATTAAAATTATGTGGGTCCCGAGTCATATAGGAATATCTGGCAATGAATTCGCCGATACTACTGCCAAATCTGCTTCCAAATTTCCACTTCATACATTCATGCCATTTTCTAATGAAGCAGTTAACTATAAGGCATCTAAAACGATTTTAAAGATGATAGATACTGAATGGGCAACATACACACACCAATATAAATCTATCAATAAAGAAAGAATAGCTATTAAACTTCCAGTTACCACATCAGTCAAAATGAATCGGAAGAATGAGATTAGGACATAGCAGCTTAACACACTCATAAAAATTAAAATTTATTAATTAATATAAAAAAAAAAAAAAATTTTTTCAAACAAACATTGTAAATTTAATATTGAATAAAAATGTAAAAATACTAAATTTAATAAGTTATAAAACACAATATATTAAAAATTCAAGCCGATAGCCCTGGCAGCTAGTTGCTTATAAAATTAAAGATTAATTGTAATTTTAATTATGGTTAATAAAAAATAATAATAATAATAATATAATTATGTATCAATAGCTTATTTTTCTCTCTAATACATTTCCGATTCAAACAAATTAACATATGTTTTATCATTAAAATCAGATGTTTTGATTCAGTAAACTTAATATAACATTTTGTATTCAATCATATAGAACATGAATATAATTCTCATTATAAGTCACTCTAACGCACCCTTTTTTTCTGAGAATTTTTCAAAGTTTAAAACTTCAAATATAAGCATCTGTCAAAACAGCTTTATGAGAAACTAACAACATGTATTCGATTAGTTTTTCCTATAAAATCTCCGTTGACCACTATAATAATTTTCTTGTAATCTATAAAAGATTCAAGTACTTATCTGATATTCTTTATAAAGATTATTTATCAAGAATTAAATCTCGAGTATTTTCTAATGCTTGTTTTGATTTTGTTAATAGTAAACGTAAGCCTGAGCTTTGCAACATCAAAGAACTCGCAAATTGTTTCTAACCTTTTTGCAACATTTTTCTCCAAAACCTACCAAATTGGGGTATTTAGCCGAATCTGTTTTATTTAAATTGTTTAATTCAAGACATTTTAATGCCTACCCTCTTGGATTTGAGAAATGATTTCTCATACGGCCCCGACAGGGTTCCACCAATAATAATAAAACAGAATGTACACTTGGTTGAACCTTTTTAATCTGTTTTAAAACTATTTAACCTGTCTATTCAATGTGACTACTTCCCGAGTCTTTCTTTTATACATCAGAAAGGGGCTCTTGATGATGTTAGTAATTATAGACCAATAACTTAATTATGATCTATTCTCAAATTGTTTGAAAAAATAATTTGCTCCCACTTCATTGACTATTGTCAACAATTTATATCACCAGAACAGCGTGGCTTTCAAAAGGGTAGGTCTACGGTGGTTACCAATCTAATGAATTTGTTTCTGATATGTTAAAAACCATGGAAACCAAAAAACAGGTAGCCGTGGTATTTTGATATCAGTAAGGCCTTCGACCTAATCCCCTTGATTTCCCTAAAATGATCCTTGAAAAGCATTAAGAAATAGGACTTTAAAACCATAGCCTAAAATGACTATTATCTTATCTGTCACATGGTCTTACCAAGCCATTTTTAGATCTGCAATTTCACCAACTCATGCGTCACTAACTCAGGAGTCCCACAAGGAAACCATCTAGGTTCTAATTTTCGTAGTTACGACTTTTGAAAGTTCCCAAAGTTTAGACTATTCTAAGTTTTGCTGATGATACAAAAATCTGCAACAAGATAAAGTCACCTCGTGATTTTGAATCGTTGTATATAAACTCAATCAATTTGGCTCATGATGCAGGAACAACAAACTCGTAATAAACGTTGGCAAATGCCACATTATGAGCTTTTCAAGGTTAAGAGCTGACTCAACTATCAAATACGATTACAATAAAACGATCAACCCATAAAAATAACGGATCATACTTCTGATTCATCCTTAATTGCAGGTTGGATTTCAACTTTATAATTAATAAACCTAACTGAACTGTTGTATTTGTTATGTGTTGGTCAAAAGTGTTTTCCGGTTCCTATATCACACAACAACTCTTCGTTAATTATGTAAGACCTATACTTGAATATAGCAAGCCAGGTATCGTAATATAGACATTTTACGTATTAAATCAGTACAAAAAAAATTTCTGCATTTTGCTCTATGCGATTTTGCTTGGGCAAATCCAATATGTCTTCCATCCTATGAAGCTAAGATTTCTTCATATTAATATAAACTCCCTTCAATCACTCTGTCTGGTGGCGGACATAATATTTGTTCAGAAAATTATTCGGGTTAAATTAATTCACCTGCAATTCGTGAACAAAAGAGGTTTAACTAAAATGTGAATAGTTAAAAGGTCGATCGAACTCTTTCACGTCTCACACCATTCACAAACTACGGTAAATTCGAGTCAATATCGCGTATGATAAGATAGACTAACTAAAGGTTTGAGCTCTTTGATACTAACGTTAACATATTAACATTGAGAGCCAGACTTTACGTAAGCATGAGTTGTTTTCGTAGATTGTATGACTGATCTAGCATTTATAAATTAACTTGCATGTTTGTAATGCTTGGCTCAGAAATGTTGGCATGAGTCTTTAACGTTTATTTTCATTTTGTGAACATATATAATTTTAGACTTGGTAATATTTTGGTTGCTAATGTTATTAAATTTATTTTGTAATTTTTAATAGCAGAGTAGCATAATTTTACTAACATAAACCCTTGTAAATGATGACTTTTCAGCTTATTGTGATAGTTAACTACGTGAGCAATATTTACTGATCCTTGATTTAAGCAATTGTCTGATCTTTTTTTTTTTTTGCCGCCACCTCTACCTGCTAACGGTTGACTGTAATAGGCTAAATAGCCTGACTATATATGTGCATGTCGGAACAGGAGAGATATATTCATATATTAGATCAAATGAATTCCAAAAGCAATTTAAACGTGAGATAATACAACACCTTATAACATGTAGAAATGTCTTAGATTTTCAACAAATACAGTTGTATTTTGTTTATATTGTAATAAATTTGTATTGGAGTTATATGGTATTCCATATCAGTCAGTTATATTATTTAATTGTTTACATTTTGTATTTGTTTGTGTATTTATTAAAGATATATTATTACTAATTAAGCCATTAATTTGAACTCAAAGGCGAAGCGAAAAAGTCAAACAACTTTTTTTGTGACTGCGGAATGACTGCGGCATGGCTGCGTCTATTGTAGACACCTTCATTTAATTCAATACATTTAATTTAGTTTGACAGATACTTACGTGTAAAGAGCGGAATAAGAGCGTTCATTGTAGATAGGCTATTACTCAAAAAGTGCAGTTCCAAATTTTGACGTTTAAAAAATGACAAATCAATATATGATTGTTTTTGTTGTGTTAGACCATAACCTACACTAATTCAAAAGGCCTGGACATTCAAAGGAAAAAATGCTCAAAATGGGACTCCCGCAAACGAAATTTACACGTAGTCTTATGGGAAAACGCGGGAGTCCTCCTAAAAATGTTAAAATAACTCAAAAACTACTGATTTTTTTTAATTATGTTAAAAGAGTAAATTGAAATATCATCTTTTTTACATCATTTAGTAACAAAAAAAAATTTTTAACTTTAATTTTTTCATTCACAAGTATGGATTTCAAAAAATTGCTTCCAAATAGGAAAAAACTTCTTAAAAACTTTCAAAATAATTATTAATGTCGTACATTAATGGTCAAAAAAAAAGGTGCGTTTAGTGGGAATTTTTGAATTGAATGAGTTTAATTATTTTATTAGAAAATTAAAAATTGAAAAATATAAATAATAAATAAATGGAAATAAAAAATAAGTAGTTAAATAAAAAATAATTTATATATATATATATTATAGATATTTAATAATTCTCGTTTTCACACCACCGTAAAAGTAGAGAATATTGCTCGTTTTTTTTTAAAGTGGTATCCCCAGGAGGCCTATTCCACTTAAACTAAAAAATAAATAAAAAAAAACATATTAATATATATACAAAAATATAAATAAAAAAATAACAAAAATTTAATGAAAAAAAAAATTCATTTATGTAAAAAAAACATTCATAAAATAACAGAGTCTGATAGCACGCTATTAAAATACGATACTATTTGCTTTAGCTGAGACAAAAATACAAGTTTCGTATTTTCCGGCAAAACATTTTTATTTAGTTTTGTTTGAGTATTACCTGTAAATCAGGTAACTAATAAATCTTTATTAACTACATCTCTAAATCTAAAAGAAACACCAAAGTTTTCGTTCTCATTTACAATATACAAAACTAAATTATTTTGACCAGTTTTTTATTAATATTTACAACTAAATTAGAAAAATTTTAAATTAGATCTTCATCTATATTTGAATTTTTATTAAAAGAAATTAATTCTACCGAGTTCTTGGGGAAAATACTAGGAACTACATCTGGCAATAATTGCATCCTTTGAGATTTATCGACTATTAAGCACGAATCTTCAAAATGTAATTTACAAACGGTACTATAGGCTGTCGGTTGCCAGTTCGTTCTTCCAACAGCGTTTTTTTTAAATTCTCTTTTAAAATTTATTATGTTGTAACGTATATCGTGCTACTGTTTTAATTGGATTTACATTCAACAACCGAGCATTTACGACCCATTTCAAATAAATTATATTGCATAAGGCAATCCTGCCAATCAGGTCTTGCTAAAGCGCTTATCCGTAATTTTTTCAATGATTCTTGTTTTGGAAATTTAGAACATGAAACTTTAATCGAGCAAGAATCATAATTTAACATCCAGAAACAGAACATTTTAAAATCATAATTTATTAAAAAGTTACAAAATGTTAATCTTAATATACTTAAAAAATTTAATTTAAAATTTTAAAAAGAGTAATATAATTAATTTTAAAAAAACTATCTATTAAAGTACGGCTATTTTTTGCACGCACTTTTTTTTTTTTCTACTGTTTAAAACTGTATACAAACAAATAAATATTGCCTACCCAGAAATATGGTTGAATGATGCTAAGAACGATATAAAATTTTGAATTCTTTCATTTTATGTTGAAAAATACGATTTGAAATTTAATTTTTTTATGAGCATAAAAAGAAAACTTCAAAGTTTATTTTGATATATAATTTATATATTTTTATTAAAATTAAAAATATAAAAACTCGATATTAAAACCAATTTACCTACCAAAATAACATCACAGATTATATAAAGCTTTTGAAGTTAGGTTAGGTTTTCTAAAATTATTCAAAATTTTTACTCTTGTGTACTCTTATTATTTTTTGTCAGTATCAAAATGGCTACGTTATGAAATGCACGGAAAAAACTGAAAAATATTTTTTTAGGAAAACATATTAAAAATTTTGAGTTCATAGCTGAATTTTTTATATGTTTTAAAAAAAACTCCAAATTTTATTTTTATGTAAAATTCAGAGTGTTTAGGGAAATATTTAATAAAGAAAAATCTAAAAGAAAATATTGTTAAAATCGTAAAAGTTTTTATTTTTTTCCAAAAAATTTCAAAACAAAAAAAAAAATTTTTTTCGAGACTCACTCTCATTTTGTTTGAATGTTTTCACTAATACATTCAAATAATTTTATGTCATGGCCTGAAGATATTGTACGTCGTGTCCAGGCCTTATGAAAGAATTAATGTAGGTTCTGGTTAGACTTAAATCGTACTAAATGTGCGTATATTTAAATAAAATAGTGCTGTTGTCTTATATAAAAAAAAAACAAATAGACGGGCGGCAGGTCGTAGAACTACTCTGTATTAAATATGTACTGAATATTAAGAAAAAACATATCTATAACTCTAAATATAATAATATTGAATTCTATGTATAATTCATATTCGTACCTGTTGGAATGGAAGTGCAATGAATGAACGTCAAAATGTGTTCAACCAACCCTGATGTAAAATTAACGCCTTGATTTTATTGAAATACATTTGGATTGGGCAGTTCGTGTATTGTAAGTTATTTTGAATAAAGATATTTACTATTTGATTTAATTTACTTTTATATATATAATTGAACAAAACATCAAGAAAAAAATTTGAATAATATTTGAAGAAATTGCAGTCAATTATTTTTAAAAATAATGGAATCTCAAACAAGTATATTTTTAGTTTAATTTTAATTAACTTACATATCTATTTTGATTTATCTTAAGGTTTATCGTAGGTTTATTTATTCATCGTGGAATTGAAAATAAGTAAATCAAAAACAAGTCATAATTTTTTGAACAAAGCAAAAAGTATTTATAGTCTTGTGAATATATAAACATTTTTAGCCATTTTTAAATATTAACGAACCTTTTGCAAATATGAAATCTACATTTATGTTAACCGTAAGGAGGGTTTTGATTTCTGTTTCAAATAACTTAACGTTTCCCAATAAAGAATTAAAAGGTTTTTTCTTTACCCTTTTTTTATTCAATCAAAATTTTACTTATTATTTAAAAATTTTAGCATTACAATATGATTTTCAAATTGATTCTATTCGAAAATAGACAATGTTTTGGTAAATTTACAGAACGTTCATTTAATAATAATGAAAAATGGAAAGCAAAAACCAAAAGGAAAATATCCTTAAAATAGTTTTAAAAAAAATCGGCTGAAATTTGTAACCGCAAGAAATAAAAAAAAAATCTTTAAGCAACACTTTCTTCCCATCTTAATAATCCTTTATTTAATTTAATGTTTTTTAAAAAACTTCAAAAAGCACAACAAAACACAAATTTTTTGAATATAATATTTTCTAATTTGTTTTTATTTACTTCTAAGTTTGAAATCTTACTTAAATCGTACTTAAAAGTTTCTTTTATATTTCACTTTCAAAATGAAATGAATCGCGGAGAAACTAGTAAATACATACAAACGGTCACGTACCAAATTTTGAAATTTTTTCTCTATTGCCATTCTAGTACAACCTAGTAATTCTATGATTTTATTTATGTTGTTAACTGTCAACATTGAATTTAATTCATTCTTTTAAAAAGGCGCAAAAGTTAACATTTTCTAAATCATCTATTTTGTTATTTTTATTTGATTTAACTTGGCTATAAATAAAGTTAGCTTGTATTTCTAATTAAAATCATCTTTTATTCAACCTTTTTGGATTTAGGTGCTCTGCCAACAACACCATATCGACTGCGTTGCCATTTTTATATATCACCATAAAATTTTGCTAAAAAAGAGAATGGTGGAGAACATAAAGGACAATTCCGCCAATATTTTTAAATTGATTTTTTTTTTTTAATTTTATACTACTATTATGATAGTAATGATTATTTAATAGATATTATCTTAGCTAAAAAATTAAAAAAAAAACATTCGAGTATAAATAGCAAAGGTGTTTTGCGTTCGCAAAATTCCAGAAAGGTGTTTTTTCACTCTGACTGCGCATAATATACAAGCTATGGTCATCCTGCAGAGATTGATGAGTTTTATAGGAAAACCGAATTGTACCATTGCTTATAAGAGCTCGCCTTTCCCTACTGTATCATACGCAGCCTTGAAATCAATGAACATGATGTGTACTGAAATTGAATTCATTGCACTTCTCAAGAAGCTGTCTTAGTGTGAAGATCTGGTCGACTGTTAATTTACCAGGCCTAAAGCCACACTGATATCGCCCTTTCTCCAAGGTGGGCGGTGGTTCATGGTCTTGTATATTGAGTGGTGTATAATTATGAGTAGATGGTGCGGTATTTACTGATGTTATCCCGCCGTTTACATCTACAAAGACTACCATTGCTGTCGGTAATAAGGTTATCTTCTTTGTCTTTGCGATTGTCCTGGACTTGAAACCTTTTGTCTGAAAGACTTTTTTATACATTTTTCGGACCTCGTTTCTGTCTCTCATTCCTTCTAGTTCTAAAAACTGTTTCCAGATAAACTTTCTTTATTCTTAGCCGTTTATAATACTCATAAGCCAGTCCGGTTTTTTTTAAGCCAGTTTCGATAAGCGGTGATCTTATTCGCTATGATGTCACGGCACTATTCTTCAAACCATTAGTTGTGGGAAGATGGTGTTACCAAACCAATGACTTGATGAGCGGCTTGTTTGATGATAGAAGAGCACCGTTCCACTGCTCTTCGACTGGTGCATCTTCGCTTATGGGTGCATCATATGGAAAATAGCTTCGGCATATTTCTTTGCTGTCTCGCATGACTGTAGCGTTTATTTTCTGCGATGTTCTATCTAAGTGTCTTTTGTGTGTAGATATTCTGGCTCGAATTCTAGCTATGACAAGGAGGTGTTCCGAGTCCACATTTGCACCTCGCCATGCCCGCACATCCATAGCATCTGAAGCATGTCTACTGTCAACATCACGTGATCTATCTGTTTTGATGTTTTCTGATCTGGGGACCGCCAGGTGAGTTTATGAATATTGCGATGAGAGAACTTTGTACTACTTATCACCATGTTCTTCATTGCTGCCAGTGATATCAAGCGTAACCAGTTATATTTGGTGGAGTCATGGGCACTGCGGCTGCCGATTGTGTTTCCAAATGTTTTCTCCTTCCTAATCTTTGCATTAAAATCCCCCACAATAGACATCTGAAGCATGTCTACTGTCAACATCACGTGATCTATCTGATTTGATGTTTTCTGATCTGGGGACCGCCAGGTGAGTTTATGAATATTGCGATGAGAGAACTTTGTACTACTTATCACCATGTTCTTCATTGCTGCCAGTGATATCAAGCGTAACCAGTTATATTTGGTGGAGTCATGGGCACTGCGGCTGCCGATTGTGTTTCCAAATGTCTTCTCCTTCCCAATCTTTGCATTAAAATCCCCCACAATAATTTCAATATCATGGCGCGGACAATCATCATAGGCTTTCTCCAGCCTGTCATAGTAGGAATCTTTGTCTGCATCATCAGATTCTTCGGTAGAAGCATGGCAGCAAATAACGCTAATATTAAAGAATTTCGTTCCGTTCCGTTCAGTTTAATTCCTGTAATGTGGTTAGGTCAGCGTTGTAATTGCCGAGTTGGTTTATCAGTTCTTATGTAATAACAGAAAGCCATGGATCTCAGACCAAACATGGGACCTAATCAAGCAAAGGCAACATCTCAAAAACCAGCTAAACACTGACAGCTCGGCCGTTATAAGAGAACAATACCTTAACACCTCGAAACTGGTTAAGAAAGCGGCGAGAACAGACAAAAGGAAGCATCTTGGAAGAATTGCTAGAGAAGCTGAAACTGCAGCAAACAAATACGACATGAGGGCAGTATATAACACCATTCATAGGCTCACAAATCAAACATGCAGAGTCAATCAGCCAGTTAAAAGTCGTAACGGTGAACTAATAACAAGTGTAAATGAACAGACGCAAAGGTGGAAAGAACACTTCCAAGAAATCAGCAATATACAACAACCAATAACAAATGAGCAACCGCAAAGGGATACTATTCGAAACTACTAAACAATTCATCAGTATTTTTTTCATTAATAAAATAATACAAAACAATACAAAAACAAAAAAATATGAAAAAAGTACATAAAACATAATAAAACATAAACAATTAATAAAAAATAATTAACATTTACTAAACTTAACTTGTAATATGTGATTTTTTAATGGCCATATCATTAATTATAATTGAAAAATCACATTCTTTGACCATTTCTTTTTCAATGCTCAATATTGCAAGTGAATTTAATCGATTCGTTGACATACTTGATCGGAGGTAATTTTTAATCAGTTTTAATTTACTGAATGAACGTTCTGCACTTGCAACAGTAACTGGAAGCGTAAATAATAATTTTAATACAGTTTTAATATTAGGAAAAATTTCATTATAGTTGTTATTTAAAATAAAGTGAAATATATCCTCTGCATTCTTAACATCAATTTCGTTCAAAATTAATCCTTTTAACGATAAAATTTCTTCAATTAAACATTCGTCAACATCTTTATTATAAAATTTTATGAAATCTTGTGACTGTTGGATTAATTCATCGTTTTCTAATTTTTTTATATCTGTTATTAGTTTAAATATGGAAATTATTTTGGGTATGTTTTTGAATCTTTCTTCGATTTGCACTATAACTGTATCGATTACAATATTAAAAAAATTGCATCAAAATTCTTCGACCGGATTGGTTGGTGTTTCATCTTCTGCCAATTCAGAAAATAATCTCTTCTTTTTTCGAGCTCGTTTCTCAGGGAAACTTTGAGAAATATTCATGCTTAGTGCTATTGACTTCGCGTAATCAAGAAAACATCAAATTGTGATCTTAGATTTAATATTTCATTTTTAATCGTATTTATTAGATTGTAAGCTGAATCAAGTATAATAGTTTTTGTTTGCAATAATTTGTTAATATTATTAATTTTAGACAATACAGTAAACCATACTGCTAAACTTAATATAAATGGCATTGTTTGTACTAAATGTAATAAACTTTGAGCTTCAGATACTGCTGCGTTATCATTACTAGTTATAATAAGTTCTTCAAGAGCATTACAAGTTTGTTCAAATTGTTCGTATACAGCTCTCACTGAATGTACTTTAGCTTCCCAACGAGTATCACACAATGGTTTAAAGGTAATATTTAAATATTTTTTCATTATTTCCCACCTTTTCGTAGATGCAGAAAATAGACAGTATAAACGTTGTAGTATACCAAAAAAATTTTTAAAGTATATACTGCTGGAAGCAGCATCACATATTAATAAATTAAAGGAATGTGATAAACAAGGCACATAAAGTGCATGATGATTTAAATTAATTATTCGGGACTGTACACCTTTATATTTACCCTTCATATTACTGCCATTGTCATAAGCTTGGCCTTTGCAATTCATAATATCTAGATTAAAATCAGTTAATTTTTGTACAAGTGTATTTGCTAAACCTTCACCAGTTGTATCGGATACTTCAATAAATCCTACAAATGATTCTTTAATCACAAGTTTCTGGTCTTTAAAATTTACATATCTAATTATTATTGATGTCTGTTCCTTGTGGGAAATATCAGGTGTACAGTCCATTTGGATGCTATAATATGTGGAAGATTTTATGTCTACAATAATTTTATTAAGCACTTCATTTCCTAAAGCGACAATAAATTCTTCCTGAGATCTATGTCCCAAATAATGAACAATTCTTTTCTTCGTATTTTTAATTCTATTTATATAATCTATTAACACAGGGTCATATTTACCTAAAAGTTCGATTAGACTTAAAAAATTTCCATTATTTAGTACTCCTATTTTTCATGAGTCCCTCTTAGTGCAAGATTATTCTCGGATAAAAATAAAATTACATCTACAATTCTTCGAAATATTAATCTGAGACGTTCTGTTTCATTATTTATATTAATTTGAATTACGCTGTCAATGGTGGAATTTAAATGAAGTCGTTTTAGCAATTCTTGCCAAGAAATAAAAGATTTAATGTGACAATCGGAAAGCTCATGGCTTTTAATTATTAGCGTCAATTTTCTCCAGTTATTATAGCCATTTATAAATCGTGTACATTGGTTTCTATTTTTTGAAAATAATACACAACAAAAACAATACACTGAATCCTTTGCATTTGAATAAACTAACCAACTGCGAAGCAGTTTTTCACCATTTTGCATATTTTTATTATAATATGATATAGAGAAGGATCTACCTTCATCATTTTTAGGGAAATTGCTTTGAAATTTTTGCTTAGGACCAGTTTTAACAATTAATAACCTAAATGTAGAATTTATCGTACATGGCCACAACCCGGGATCACTTATATTTTCTGTATTTGTATCACTTTTGTTGCTATGAGTTATCGTTTCATCAGTATGCACATTTATTTCTTCTGGAAATTCAATATTTTGATCCACAATTTCGTCATCGGAATTGTCAACTTGAATAGTTACTTCATGTTGATGTTGTTCTACATTGTCTAGAATTCCAGAACTTGTTGCATTATTTTTGTTTTTTAGCCATGGAAGCAATTCTGGTTGTGTATTTTTTAATTTTTTCTCCTTTTTCTGTTTTTCTAGACACAATTTTCTTTTCTGTGACCCAGAAAGAAATTTTTGTTTACAAATTTATAATAATATAAAAAACATCTGATTGCAATGTCAGCCGCAAACTGACAGTGACACTGAAAACGTTATAAGACAGAACCCTATAAGCAAGCATATTTGAAATATTGCACAAACGTAAATAAAATGACGTAAATAACGAATGAAATGCTTACAATAAAAATATCTTATGATTTTTTAATACGTTATTTCTTACTAATTAAAAAAAAATAAAAAAAAATATAATATTTAAAAAAAAATAAAAAAAATTTTAATAATTTTTTTTTTATGTAAAATATAATTTTTTTTTCTCATATTGGGGGCCCCCTGTAAAAGTGGGGCCCGGGTGCTTTGCAACCGCTGCACCCCCATATGGCCGGCCCTGCTACTCAACACCATATATAAAATCCTAGCCGGAATAATACAAAATAGACTCCAAGACGCAATGCAGAACATGCTCAGAGATGAACAAGCTGGATTTCGACCAAACAGAAGCTGCCTAGACCAATCAAATACCCTCAGAATGATCGTAGAACAATCACATGAATGGAGGTCACCGCTATGTCTAATATTCGTTGACTTTCAGAAAGCTTTCGACTCCATCCACAGAAACGCAATATGGAGAGCACTTGAGAATAGAAATATACCAGATAAAATAATCAACATTATCAAGAACATGTATGTCAATTCGAAACTAGAAGTATCACATAATGGAAACATCAGCAATTCATTTACAACTAATGTTGGTGTTAAGCAAGGATGCCCCCTCTCGCCACTACTGTTCACCGTCGTACTAGACGACATTATGAGAGAAATCAGTTGCATAGAAAGAGGCATAAATTGGTCAGATGATAAAATCTTTGAAGACCTTGACTTCGCAGATGACATCTGTCTACTATCACATAGCCAAGAAGATGCACAGTCCAAATTGAATCACTTGCAACAAATAGCGCGAAACGTTGGATTAGAAATAAACAGCGGCACCAATGAAGACGTTCAAAACAGAATTGATAAAGCCCGAACAGCCTTCGGAAGATTTCGCCCCATATGGAACAGTTCGCAAATATCTAGACGAACTAAGTTAATGATATTCAAGTCATGTGTAATATCTACATTAACATATGGCAGCGAATCATGGTTACTAACTAACTCTATCAAGAATAAACTACAAGTCTTCATCAACAAACATCTTAGAATAATATGCCGAATATTCTGGCCCGAAAGAATTAGGAATACAGACTTGTGGGAGTTAACAAATGAAGAGCTAATAGTGAAGCAAATTACCAGAAGGAAATGGAAATGGATTGGACACACACTAAGGAAAAGTGAAGATTGCATAACAAGGATGGCGCTATGTTGGAACCCTCAAGGTGGGTCCAGAACAAGAGGAAGGCCCAGCACAACATGGAGGAGAACAGTACTAGATGAAATAAGCAGATGCGAGAGCTCCTGGAACGAAATAGAAGCAATAGCAAGCAATAAAGAAGAATGGAGACTTCAAGTTGAAGCACTATGCTCCCTAGTTGAGTAACAGGAAAAAAAAAAAAAAAAAAATGTTGCACCTGGGGCAGATAGTGAACGAACATTCCAAGTGCAAATTTTTAAATCGTAGTCCTTATTTCGTTTTTGCCAGGGTCATTGCCTGTAAATCCTCAGGTTTTCTTCTTTGAACTTTTCCTAATAATTTTGTATTTATAATTCAGGTTATTAGCCTAACGCCTACCTCTGTTTGTGAACTGCACTAGTATTGGAGGACCCCATTTAAGGGGTTTTTCTCGTCATCAGCACTCGAATTAAGTTTTTTTACACATATATGTTCTTCATAACATAAATGAAACGACTTTGTTTGTTTTAGTGTGGTCTTAAGACTCATTTTTGTTTTACAAAATTTACTTATATATACCTACTTAAATTAAAATATTTAAATTAACCTAATGCTAAGATCATCAAAAATTTAAAAAAAAAACAATTAAACAAGAGTACTGTAAAATGTTTTATTTATAAAAGGTGAATGAGTTACTAAATTATGTCAACATATGTATCATGCTACATTATATGTCAACACAATTATATAACTCCTCCACCCCTAAATTCGAAACTCTCCTGAGGTTCACGAATTTTAAACATTTTGAACATTATGTATGAAATATATAAAAGACTTTTCATACTCATAATTTAAAAATGTAAATATTACACTTAGCAAAAAAAAAATGTTATCTTATTTGTAGACAAAATTTCTTCGGAAGTTTAGTTACATACTTATACATAGATATTATAGGAATTCACGTTCTCTTCAGAGTTAATGCAATTCATATTTTTTTTTGCATAATATAAACAACGACTATTTTCATAATATAAAAAAAACCAACATAATTTTTTATAGCTAGCATAATATAAACAGCCACTATTTTCATAATATAAAAAAAAACCAACTTAATTTTTTTTTTTTTTTTTGACAAAAATTACCTACAATAAAAAAAAAATCCCTTTTTTTTGCTTTTTATGGAGGTAACTCAACTTTTTTATTTTATATAAGAAAAACTTTAGTAAATAAAGATAAGTGCAGCTAAAGCTAGGTAATATGATAATTTACAATAATATATGTATGTATATATAATAAAATTTTTAATAAAAAAAATTTAATATTATAACAATAATAATGTTATGGCTTACTCCTCCACCCCTTGATAAAGAGTTTCCAGAGTCTTTAAAATAATGTTTAAAAATAAAATATGATTATAAAAATATATACTTAATTCTAAGTTTAAGTTTATATTTTTTATTCGTTTTAAATTTTAATTTGTTACTTCTAAATTTTAATGTAACGTAGGTAAGTATTGCAAATCATGAACTTGAAAAATTTAAAATTGCCAATGAAATTTTTGCTTACAAAATAAAAAAATTATGATAGGTACAAAAACAGTTAGGCTAGGTTAGATATAAACGAGTAAAGAAACAGTCACTCGGTGCAACCGACTTAGAAATACCCTACACCTATTTGGTTCAAATTTAATGGGAAGTCCATTAAAATCATTGAAGCTTTTATTTGTTTGATGGTAAGACATGGCTAACCAAATTTTTTTTATAATACTAAAAACATTTGCTAATTATTTTATCAATTCAAAAATATTAAAAATTCTTACTAACTTATCTATTTAAAATATTAAACAACAAATTAAATTGAGATAAATGGATTCGTAAAATGCAATTACAAAATTACATATTTAAAACTTTTATCCAATTCAATAATATTTTACACACATGCAGCAATTACTCCTTTTCAGGATTTTAAGCTGTAGTGCAATTACTGTTGAACGATTTAGTACTCTTGGTTAATTGTTTCAATTTTCAATAATTTTTAAATTTAATCTCTTAATTTACTTATTTTTTAATGTTTTATATAATTAAACTCAAAGTTATTCGAAAGAAATATAATTTGTAATAATATATATATAAAAGTTTATAAAATTTGAAGGTTTTTAATGTTAATTAAAATCATTAATGCTTTCATTAGCTTTTTATCACAAAATTTAATAATCAAAATATGCAATAAATGTATTTCTAAGTTACAATGACAAATCTAGAACTTTTCATATAGATCGTACAGAACTTTTCAAAGAAGTTTCGTACACAATTTCCTTATTATATATTACCTACGGTTAGAATTTAATAAAATATAGATATGACATAATAAAAATAAAAAAAATTAAAATTTCGTCGTTTATTAAAAAATTATTTTGTTTTTAATTTATAAAATATATGCTTTATAGTCAAATTCTTAGCCTTTTAAAAATATAAAAGTGTTAAATAAGAACGGAAATAGGAAATAGTGTATCAAATTGGCAGTTTCTACCTTTATTAATCCAAAATTTAATATCCTGTGTCCCAAATTTAAGGTTCTAGATTCTTTGGTTTCGAAATTATACTCGTTTGGCCTCAGTTCGATCAAAAGCTTTTAGAATTCGAACTCATTCTCCGAACTCGACCAGAACCAATTCTCATGGTACTTTCATTACTAGTAAACTAGTTTTTAAATTTCATCAAAATAGCGACATCAGTTTTTGAGTTATGGTGTTTTTAAGATATATGTTTGTTAGCCCTTGAACTTTTCAAAGGTTCCAGAACCCAAAACCATGGTAAGTTATACTTTCAATACTAGTTAGCCCTTGTACACAATTCAAACGTTCTATCTTAATTTTAAGTTACTATTTTTATTAATTTCGATGATAAGCCTTTAATTCTTGGGAGGTCTTAGAGAGTTACCTGAACCACCACTCCAATTGTTCATAAATGAAGGCAACACGTAGGATAATACGTAGAAATAGTAAAGAACACCTTTGTGCCAAATTTGAAGCTTCTACATTTTTTTTGAATTTACTATCTTTATTATTTACGAAGATATGCTTTAAGGTCTTCGAAACTATGTGGACCCACTACTCCAATTTGTTCCAATTCTTTCTTTGGATTCGGAATTTTGCATGTTTGGCCTCAATTCGATGAAAAAGTTCCAGGATCCGAACCCATGGTTGGATTTCGCCTATATGTTGTCCGCGCCGTTCTTTCAATACTAGTGAACCCTTGTACACAATTGGAACGTTCTATCTTAATTTTAAACTACTTTTTTATTAATTTCAATTTTATGCTTCAAGGTCTACAGAACTGTGTGGGTGGTCCCGCACCCATTACTTCCACTGGTCCTAAATTTCAAGGACTCTAAGGACATAGGAAGTGGTATACAGAACAAATTTCCTGAAGGTAGCGCCATTAGTTGTTGAGTTAACCTGATTTTTTATATGTTCGTTTACCCTTAGAACGATTAAAAGGTACAGAGTCCAAACCCATGGGCCGATTGGCTATATCGACAAAGAAGGTCACGCTGATCACAAATATATGTTCTTTTCTATATCTAGCTCGCTTTCTTTAGGTGGTTTCAAACACCATACCAAAGTTAATATACCCTTTTCCTATTTCATATATAAATATAAGTATAAAAATAAAAGAATTTATCGACATTGACATTTCCTACAATACTGCACATAATATATTCTTCGAATGATAACTGATAAATCTTTAAAAATATGGGAAAAAATCTTTTTCATTCATATTCATTTCAATTGTGGAAATACATAAACACTTTTTTGATAAATAAAGATTTCCATTATTACCGCGTAATATTTCCAGAAAATCTAATTAAAAGAAAAAAAATTAATATGGGATCATTTTGTTTGCTATAAATTTTGCGTTTCTTATTTGCAGTACATTTATTTATGAAAAGTCAGTATTTTTTTCTGGAAAAAAATGATGTGTTGTTGTTTGGAAGCCCCCCTTCAGTTTTATTAAAGTACATTTTTTTTGGGTCGGACGAAACGTTCAGAAGAAAATTATTGTTCAAATTAATTTTGTGTAAACATAATATGGAACTAAAATGGATTTGTTTGACAGTTTTTGACCGCTTTAAAACGCAACCGCAAGTATATAAACAATTAAAAACAAGATAATTTTGACATTGTAAAAGTGAAAACTAAAGTTTGTTATCAAAAAATAATTTTAGAAAATTTTGAAAGTTTTATAATAAAATTTGAATTTTTGATTTGTGGAATTTAGTTTGAAAACAATGGCCCGCGAAAAAAGATTTTCAATTCATGACGCTTTTGAAGAGGAAACTGATGAAGCAATTCGAGTATATGGTTCTACAGTCATTTCAACACCAATCAGACAACCTAGATGCACAGACGATATTGCAATAAGAGTAAATGATCCAAGGTAGTTATTTAATATTGGTACGAACTCCAATCGAACAAAATTCTAAAACATTGTTATTTATACAATATTTGGCTAAATATCTACTTCTCTAATTATTTTTGCTGTTTTCCAGTAAAATTTAATTTGCTTTTAGATTTTCTTTTTACTTTCTACAATTTTTGATTTAAGTGATGATATTAAGTAAATAACAGTACATTTTTTGTTGGATATAAGTTTAAGCTTTGCATTGCGAATTATTTACAATTACCTCTAAAATTTAGGATAACTAAGTGATTATTTGTGTGAAATATTTGACAAATGCCCGTTTCAGTTAAATATTCATTTAGAGAGTAATTGAGGCAAAATATTCGGTTAGTAGATAATTAATATTAAAAAAATATTTTAATTTATTTTGTTGTTATGCTAGAAAAATAATCAAATATTAAGCTAAGAATTATGACTACTGATGAGAACTTAAATTACAATTCCTCCCAGAGCTTACAATAATTTGCAATACTGTAGGAATTTAATTTTCTTTCAGTTACACTATACATTAATAAACGGATACAAACAATGATATATTAAACAAGCCATTTATTACTGCATTGTTATGCAAATTCACTTAATCTTCATAATATTTTTAAAATTTTATTTGCAAGAAAAACTATATTTTATTTAAATATGAATATTATTATAAAATTGCAAATCAACTTGCTCAAAACATATGGATAATAACCCGTATATGAAAAACTTTAAAAATTTTTTCGTTTATTGATGAACTGATATATTTTATCAATCATGCAAATCTAAAAAATCAGAAAATTAATGAATAACGGTGTGTTCGTAAAACTAGAGAATAGTAAATCAGTTCATCTTTCAGTATGCAAATTCAAAAAATCGGAAAATTGATAAATAATGGTCTGTTTACAAAACTAAAAAATAGAAAATCAGTTCAGCTATCAGTAAATTAAATATTGATAAACAAAAACCAATTTTTTGACAAGAGAATTAAGTATTGTATTGCTCTAAAGATGATAAAAAATTGGTTTCGAATTTCAATAATTTTTTATAAAACCATATACATAGATGAATTGGATGAAGAAGTACGGTAAATTATAAGTAAAAAAAGTAATACGATAAGTAATCAACAACATCGATACATGAAACGAGCTTTACCAGTAATACTTTTACTTTAATTAATCAAGTAATTAACTTATCAAATATAAATCCTGTAGTTAGTTTAAAGTTACATAATACAGCGTCATATAAAAGTTACATTGCTAGAGCTAAAAGCCATATCGAATCAAAGATAAAGACCCTCAATTAAAACAAAATGAACAACGCAAAAAAATTGTTGTCAATAAAGAGTTCATGGATTGTTAGTATACATTGAAGAACTAATGAAATGAACTAGAACTAGAAATGAATTAATAAACATAAAATTTTTGTCAGAAATTTAGTTGTCTTCGTCAACAAATGTAAGCTCAAGAAAAAGCGGGATAACGCTCTGATTAACAGTGAAATAGTTTAATTGTTTGAATTTTATTAGTACATTAAGTACGGACGAGTATAAATTAAAAAGTTTTCCGATATTATGAAGATTATTGTCGGTGTGTGGTTGTGAGATCATTAAAATGATAAAATGTAATTTTTTACTTTCTTAAGTTAAACATACAGTTTAAAAATGTGTATGATTAAAAATAAATAGGGAGGAATAAAAAAAAAAATGTTACAAAATTGTTAAAAATTCTAATTCAACTTTGGGCTTCAATATTCAAGTCAATTTTGGTGTCCGTGTCGTGATATTGATATTACTCGTATTGAATCAGTTTTGCTTCAGCATGTTTTTCTTTTTTTACATTACAATATGAAAGAAGGGTGCTTGCATTTGTCTACTCAAATGTAGTTTTTTTGCTAATTAATAATTTTACATTGCTAAAAAATTTTTTTGTTAAATATGCAATATTTTAAATTAATATTTTTAATCTTATACTATTCTATTAATACCTGTAAATGATGACTTAATTCGTTAGTGAAGGTTCTCTAAATGTCCATACAACTGAAGCTTGTTTTAAGCTAAATGTCTGATACAAATAAATAAAAATATATACGTGAAGTAGATTTTCAATATTATTGACAATTTTGGCGAAATGAATTGTAGCTATCCTTGATGAACAGAACATAAAGTATATATATTTTTGGTAAGAGTCACGTCCTGAATCGCTTTACTGATGTCCGTCAAACCCTTAACACGACGTAAGGAAAATTAACGAGATTTATCAGAGAGAGTCAAAAAACTTCATAATTTGGAAAACGATTTGGATCAGCCGGTGGTAGATTACGCAAAGCGAACATTAAAAAAAATTTTTGGGCTGATTCAATACGAGAAATATCCATATCACGAGACGGATACCAAACTTGAATATGAATAAGTTTATTTGTGGAGGTACAAGAACGTAAATTCATAATAAAAGATTGCCTATTAAATTCTAATAGATAATCTTTGTTAATAATTTTACAAAGATTATTAGGAATCATAATTAATAATCAAGAATCATTAATCAAGATTAACAAGTATTTTCTAACATCTATTTTAAAAATTTCAAATATTTTGAAAATTGCAGACCTAGAGGATGTTCCTGTCAAACATTCGAACTTTTCCATAGGCATTCTCAATTTTTTTCTAAAAGAAAAAAAATTATAGGTAGTATTGAAAATAACAAACAAGTTATGAAAAAAACCAAGGGTTTTTAAAAAACACATTTTCAAAATTATATAGTGTTATTGATATATTGATTATTTTGTGGAGCTATAAAAAAAAGTTCTTCAATGGAAATTATTTTTTTTTTGCAATACCTACCCGTAGTTAAAATTTCTTTATTCTATTTCAAACGATGTAAAAGTTTTTGTAAACATACGGACGGAACGGACGAATGGATAAAGTAAAATTATATAGGCACATTTTTACAAAATTTTTTGAAAATGTGCTAAAAATGGTTATTTTGCGTGTTTAAAAAGTTCGAAACGTTTCTTTCTTTTAATTGCAAAAGTTCTACTTTAAATTGAAATTGTAAAAATAATCAAAAATTGTCGAAATTTTTTTAAAAGATTTTAGATATTTTTGTTGATTAATGATTATTGATTATGGTTACTAATAACACTAGTAAAATTATGAACAAATGTTATCTATTATTAGAATTTAATAGAATATATTCTTTGATTATGAAAGTACGTTCTTTATATATTAATCAATTTGAACCCTTTATTTATTTTGAGATGGCCTTTTCTTATAAAAGTCATGTATCGAGTATATTTATTTTTTAAATTTTATATTTTTGAAAATATGGCAATGGCTGTGTGTATATATTATGTGCTGTGTGAGTTGCTGTATTTGCATTGTATGTATATTTTAAAATTTTATTTGTTAAATAAATACATATGTGAGCAAGTGTGTATATAATTTTATTACAAAAAGGGTAAATAAATACTTATTTATTAAGTAAACAAAATCTTTTCTGAATAGAATAAGTGTTCAGTAACATTCAAAATCTTGACCATACTTTATTTTTTTCAAAAATATTTCATACTAAGAAGTTTATATGAATTTGTCCTTTACTTTATGGTCACACGTAGATAATAAAATGATGTTTTGTGATATGTGGGTCGCAAAACTCTTTTGACCACGAATTGATTGTAATTACTTATAAAATACCTCTTACTATCAACAACCACACTCAAATCCGAAACACAAGCTACCCTAGCAATAGATTGGTTACTGAGCATGTAATCCATACTTAATGGTTTTGTTTGAACGCAGTTCTGAAAAGCTCACGATTTGGCATTTTTGTACATTAAGTTCGAGATTGTTATTTCTGCATCATGTCCCAAAATTGTTCAGGTCTTCTGGCAATAAGTTAAAATTTCGAACGGAAGCAAAACTACGAAGAGAAGAGTAGAATAATGATAAAGGAATATTATCGGTCGAAACTATAAAAAATAAAGGGCCTATATGGTTTCCTTGTGGGGCACCTGAGTTTGTAAATTTCCTGTGTGGGGCACCTGAGTTTGACACGACCTAGATGACAGATACTACGGTAGCCAGTTTAAACTATGTCGTGAAAACCCGCCATATGCTTTGCAAGTATAATTTTAGAATGCTTTACTGATAACGGAAAATACAACGTGCATCTGGTTTTTGGATTCTTTTATCCGGAATTTGCCTGGATCCGGGTGTAGTTTTATTACATTCAGTCGTCGTACCGTTGCATGGCTTGCTATTGTTTTCGGTATCATTACAACTGGTTCATCACATTCTATTCCTATTCTGCATCGACTATCTTTCTTAGCCACGTCGGTGTATATGTCTACCGTATTCGGTGGTATTTTAGCGTTAACATGGGAGATTTCCGTATCCGTTTCGAATTTGATATCTAGTCTGAGTTCCCTCGCCATATCATCGCTGATTGTTAGGGGAGTCGTAGCCAAGTTTGTTATTCCGCTTAAGTTTCTTGGGCTAGGATTTTTCTTCGCTAATGCAAACCTTATCTATTTAGCTAATTACCTGTCATGTATAGTCGAAGAGCAGTGTCGATAGCTCTTCTCCTTATCTCTATTTTAATTGGATCTAGATGCAGTATTGCTATCATGGCCGTGGTTGAGGTAGTTCTGATGAAACCTGTTATCCCTAAGCAGCCATGGCGTTGGACTTGTATCAATGTTTAGACATATCTCTTGTTTTTTATGGCCGTCCACCAAACTAACGCACCGTATGTTATCAGTGGCCTTATAACACACATATATCCACATCGGTTTTTTCGGTGATAGACCAAGCTTTACTAATTGCACATCTGCTGCCCCATAACGCTTTTATCGCTCTTTCTTTTTTTACGCTTACATTTTAGCTCTATTTGAGCTTTTTGTGGGGTGAATACCTAAGTATTCAACGTTGTCAGAAAACTCCAACAGGTCATTACCTACTCTCGATGCTTGCTGGTAAGCTACATCTCTTTTGATATTAAAGAGACATATTTCTGTCTTACTCTTTCCAGCCGTGATATTGTTTTTTTCGTGGCAGCTTTCAGTAGTTGTTGGGACGTTTTACCCCATTTCTCAACTAACTCCGGGTTGATCCCGCCACACTTTTATGCGTTCGTGTCGCACGTTCCTCTCGCTGGTCCGTCTAAGGCTTGTTCACTAGCGATTTAAATGACAATAGTCAGTACATTTGGCGTATTTAGGAGTATATACATGCTCATTAATGAAGTGTTCTCTCCAACCTATGTTAACGTATTTGTTTTCCAATTTTTTAAATATTGTAAAAGTGCATTGAACCACATAGTTAGGCATCCCGATTTTTGCACAGCATTTTTGTTGATGAACAATTTTTTTTTAACCTATGTTAACGTATTTGTTTTCCAATTTTTTAAATATTGTAAAAGCGCATTGAACCACATAGTTATGCATCCCGATTTTTGCACAGCATTTTTGTTGATGAACAATTTTTTTTCAGTTGATTCTAAGAAGTTAGTTACATTCTTTAGGATCGGGTTGCGCAGAAAATATACTAATAACACATGACATACGTAGCGACTTCCACCATTTTCTCGTGCACTGCTTTACCTATGCCAAAACAAGCTGAGTGGTACCACTTGTTGCAGTATCCATTATATTGCCCTTGTCAATGACCACCCTAGTGCATTTAGGATAATCAGCCTTTCTTTCCATGTCCTTTATCTTAAATTTCCTGTAAACAATTTTTACTCCTATTTGCCTCCTTAACAATTCTGTGGAAAAATATTTACAAATAAAATTTTATAATGCTTTGCTTAAAAATTTAAAATAAAAAATTTCCTATGGACTACTTATTTATTTCGGAATACTTCTACACTCTTCAACAACTAAATCAAAAATAGGGAAATAAAAAAAAAGATCTACCACAAATAACAAAAAAACTTTTTAAAAGAATTTAAAAAAAAAATATTCAAATAGAATAGAAAAACTAGTAATGAACAAACAGTGAGTCGATGCAGCCGACTTAGCAATTCACTACATCTGAATAAGTCAATTGAGAGTTATACTTCACTTCGTCTCAGATTTTCTGAACGTTCGGGATATGCTTGTTTTGTATTGGGAGATGTGCGTAATGTATCTGAATCCCAACTCCAATCTATCCTAAATTTACGAAATATAATAAAGCAGGACAGGATACTCATTAATCAAATATCAATAATTAAGAACGTTCGGCATATGCTTGTTTTGTATTGGGAGATGTCCGTAATGTATCTGAATCCCAACTCCAATCTATATTTAAAGATCTTTAGAGAGAATCTTTATTGGTCTCGGAGATACGCTTGTTTGCTCTGGCCTCGATCGAAAGTTTCAGCCAATTTTGGGTACGTTAAGAAAGAACTATAGATCTGAGCTCTTTGACACTAACATTAACAAATTAATATTGGCAGCTATTCTTGAGGAACGCAAGCATGAGGAACTCTCGTAGACTCTCTGACTGATCTAACATTTGTAATTTCGTTTTTATTTTTAGTGTAACAATTCTGTTATTAGTTTTAATTAAATTTTTATTAATTAAAATATAAGTTGTTTTATATTCGTATTTGGTGCTTTGTAAATTTATATTTTGAATAGTAATAGTATTAATAAGTAATACGAAATTTTTCAAGAAAAAAAACCATTTACCAACACACTAAACCTTGAAAATTATGACATTTCAGTTTATTGTGATGGTTCACTAAGTCTAAATAAGCAAAATTAACTGATGTTTGAAAATTAAGAAATTGTCTGATAAAAAACAAAATTAATATTTTATTACTAGAATTGCTTATATGGATTAGTCCTAATAGCGTACTTAAAATAACGCACCGTTTCGTTCATCTTCAGGGTGGTATGGAAATATGGCTGTTAACCTATATACATGCATTTACTATATAAATAAAAAATTTATACCATATATATTTTCGAAATCCATATTGAAATTTTCACAGTACTAAATTATTACTCTGTCTAAATAGCTTAACGAAATATTTAAATAACGAAACTTAGGTAGACTTTTATTTAAAGCATTTTTATAAAATCCTAAAACTAACTGTTTCTTATATCCAGATAGCGTAAAAATGGAATTCTTTGAAATTGTTTTAAATTCTATTGTGTCTAATTTTGAAGTTATAAAGGAGTTAGAGTTACCTCACTATTTAGATTTTGCCTTTTGATATTGAGCTTTCACTTTTTGTAATTCTAATCTTGTAATTAATGTAGTCTTGTAAATATCGGTATAGTGTATTTTGATAGAGCAAAACAGAAAACCTGTTTTGATATTTTGCTTATGTATATGGATCTTAATTCAATAACATCATCTATCCTTGTGCTTTCTAAAACTCAAGTTAGTGGTCATGGTATCAACATCTATATTAATGGCTACAAACTTCTGTCACACTTGGTGCTCATAAGAGACATCAATATCTATATAAAAAACAAGGAAGAGTGATTTAATAGACTCTAACTTATTAATTAAAGTTGTAAGGCAGCTGTTCGAACCACTTAGACTGCTGCAATTATATGTTGTTGTTGTTTAGACGGGGGAAAGCAAGTCTCCGTTACACCTAGGGACTTGCGGCCCGTTGTGCACCCCTGCTCTCAGAGTTGCTCGTAATACTTACAGCGCCTCATTTAGCCATTCTATACCTTTCATGAAGCTTATCAATTTGCCTGTCTAACTCCCTTACTGTTCTGAAGTCATCCCAGTACGTTGCTCCCAAGGTTCTCAGTCTTAGGTTTTTTTTTTTTTTTTTTTCTTTATTTATAATATAAATTTAAATATACATACATAATTTGTCTTTTCAGTACATAGTAAATAGATTGAGACCTATGCCTAAGGCAGTGCGGTCATATAATTTTTTGTAAGAATTATTTAACAATAGAATAAGAAAAAGTAAAACAAAACAAAAAAAAAAAGAAATTTAATGATATTCATTTACAAATTTTTCATAGGATTTCTTCATAAAAATTTACTCTTTTTTTGTATAATTCTTCATATTTTAATTTATTAATTTTTTTTATATTCTTAAAACAGCACAACAAAGAAAATAAAAAAAAAAAAATTTTAACTTATTTGATTTATTTATGAATGTTAGTTAGTTAATGTAGGATTTAATTATTAGTTTGTTAGTATTTCTAGTTTTATTAAAATATTATGTACTAATTATAGTGGATTTAATCTTTTGTGTAAATAGATTAAGGTTATTAATTAATTTTATTTGTTCTGGAAGTTAAGGCAATTATATAAGCAGTTATTCTTTTGATGTGGTGTTCTAAAAAGGGAAAGGTAGAAGTTCGATTTGTTCCTAGTATTATGGTTGTGTATGTCAAAATTCCTATTTAGAATGAAGTTATGTTTTAATTGATTATTAATGATTTTGTACGCAGTTTTATAGAGTTCCATTAATATTATGTTTCTTAAGCTTAGATATTTTATAGTGTATTTTTGTTTTGATTACTTTTTCAATATGTTTATTCCAAATTGATTTACTGTCAAGTAACAGACCTAAATAATTGAAGTTATTGACTATTTCTACATTTACATTATTATATTGAACGGAATTAGAGAAGTTAAGAATCTTGTTTTCAAAGAATAAAATTTTGGTTTTATTTAAGTTTAATAGAAGTCGGTGCTTGGTTAGCCACTCCTCAATTAGCAGTAAATCGTGTTGTATAGATAGATGAATATTTCCCTCAGAATCATCTGCATATTTTATTACCGCATCATCTGCGAATAACTGAATACAACCCTTTAATTTTAAATGAGAGATGTCGTCGATATATAATTTAAAAAGAAGTGGGCCCAAAATGGAACCTTGCGGAACCCCTTTTATATTATTTTTTCATCGCTAAAGTTATTGTTTATACGAACCTTTTGTTTGCGACCTTGTAGATATGACTGGAAGAATTTTAACTGACCTAATGTGAAATTTAATTTCTTAAGTTTTAATAGAAGAATGTCATGGTCGACGCAATCGAAGGCCTTTTTTATGTCAAGAAATACACAGCTAACGAATTTACCGTTATCAATATTTTTGGAGATGAAGTCATTTAAAAAGAGACAGGCAGCTGTTGTGTTAGATTTTTCTTCGAAACCAAATTGTTTGTCACTTAGTATAGGATTATTTTTAATAAAATTATTAAGCCTATTTTGAATGACTTTTTCGAAAATTTTTGAGAAACTAGATAAAACAGATATGGGACGATAATTAGAGCAATCTGTTGCAGTTCCTCCTTTATATATTGGTGTTATAATGGCTGTTTTTAGCGAACTTGGGTATGTGTTCGATGTGAATGCATTATTAATATGCCTGACTAAGGCAGGAGCTAGATGATCTGAAAATTTTTTTATTAGTTTAGTTGAAATATTATCGTACCCCGTAGCAGCAGCTGAATTGAGAGTTTGAATGATTTTGGATACTTCATCTACATTAGTTGGAGAGAGGTCAAAATTACTAGGGTTACACATTGGCATAGGACGTAGAGAACTGTCTTGTCCTCTCTTCCACAGCCTCTGCATATACTCGTAGTTGCCCTACCTATTTTTGCTGCGGGGGCTCTGAGCATTAGGTGGCCCGTGATTATACCTGTCATTAGTCTAAGATCCTCTCTTTTTAATTTTAGGATCTTTTTCGTTTTCTTGCTATTTGTTCCTCCCCAGTAACTTTAGTTTTTTTTGTCTTTAATGTGAGCTTCCATCTTTTTAGAATATTGAGATCTTCTTTTGTTTTGTTTTCTAGCATTTTGATTTCTACTGCGTCATATACTAAGCAGATATCAGCAGCAAATAAATAAATCTGATCTTTGTCCGCGAGTTTTTGTATTTCATTTATGTATACTGTGAATAGAATTGGTCCTAAAATACTTCCTTGCGGTACTCCATATGTAATTTGAGATTTATTGCTTTTTAGATTTTCTACTGTATTGAGATCGACCTGTAAGATATAAAAACCAATTATAAGCAGTTCCTTTGATACCCATGTTTTGTAGTTTTCGAAGTAAAATTTGTATATCCACGGTATCAAAAGCTTTAGTTAAATCTATGAAGAGTAGTGATACTAGCTTTTTTTGATCTTTTAGTTTTTGTATCTGAGTGACCATATCGAAAAGTGCAGTATCAGTGCTCGATTTTTTTTTAAATCCATATTGTTATACAGACAGATGGTCTGTAGTTATCAAATTCATTCTTGTTCGCAGTTTTATAAATTGGAACTATTTTCCCTGTTTTTATTCTGTCAGGCATTTTACCTTCGGATAATGATTTGTTAATTAATACTCTTAGTGGATTTGCTAATGAATATTTGCACGTTTTAATCATGTTGACTGAAATACCATCCGAGTCTAGGCAATTTGAATTATTTAGACTATCAATTATATTTAGAACCTGTAACCTATTAATTTCATTAAAAGTAAAAGTTTGTCCTGTGATATTAGCTGTATAAACAATTTTTTCTGCGCAAGATTTTGCTAATTTTTCACCCGCTTTTGCAAAGTGCTCATTTAATTCATTAGCTTTCTTTATAACCTCTTCCGATGATAGGTCCTTAAATAGAGTCACGCTCGTTTTGTTTGTTTTTTTCCCATCATAGATAATTTCAGAAATACAATTCCATGTTTTTGCAGAATTATTTATTATGGTATTGAATTTATGGCCATAATATTCTTTTTTTTTTAATTCTGCGCAAGTTTTTGGCTCTATTTCTATAATATTTATATTCCTTTTCTATGTCTTTGTTGCTCGGATTTTTCACTAATTTTGAGTGCCAAAAGTATTTTGCGTTGATGACCATTATGAGCTCTTCACCTATCCAAGGTTTTGATTTTCTATTTTGCGATTTTTGCTTTATTTTTGTTGTTGATTCATTTATTTTTTATCCTAATTTTTCCATAAAGTCTGCCAGCATTTCTTCCATATTTTTTGTTGTATCTAAAATAACAGGATTAATTTTTAATATGTTTTGTAATTTATTTAAGTTAAAAAATTTTAAATATTTATCTTGTGAAAATGATTTCTTGTTTATTTTTTGTTTATTTTAAACTTTTAATTGAACTTGCCTCTGTCTATGGTTTTATTTTTCATTCTGTCAGTTAGTGATACATTTATATTAGAAATCTGACCACAAATTTATAAGAGTTGTACGGTGCAGTGGTTAGAGAAGTGGCTTCTGGTGTAAACAGACCTGAGTTCGATCCTCGTTAAAAAATTAAGTTTTCTTTTTTTTTTTAAATTCAACAGAAATAATAATAAAAATTACAAAAAAAATTTATTTATTTGGAACATTTCTTTAAAACTTTGAAACTTTCAAAAGTAAAATACTTCACTTTGATAATGCAAACTCAATAGGTATTCATAAACATTTATTTAAAACAATTTTACATATACTTTTATATACATATGTACATGATTAGGCATATTGAGTAGATACTTTAAGAACGTTGGCAACAAATATTTCGATTTGAATCTAAACAAAGGATGTGAAACTAAATACATACATAACTTAGCATAATTTTTTTTTTAATTTTTATACAAAAAGTTAATAGGTAAGAAACAGATCATTATTGAAACAAAATAAACCTATACAAATTTTTAAATCTTTTACTAAGAAGCAAATATTTTATTTTTTGTTTATTATAAACTTTTAATTGAACTTGCCTCTGTCTATGGTTTTATTTTTCATTCTGTCAGTTAGTGATACATTTATATTAGAAATCTGACCACAAATTCATAAGAGTTGTACGGTGCAGTGGTTAGAGAAGTGGCTTCTGGTGTAAACAGACCTGAGTTCGATCCTCGTTAAAAAATTAAGTTTTTGTTTTTTTTTTAAATTCAACAGAAATAATAACAAAAATTACGAAAAAAATTTATTTATTTGGAACATTTCTTTAAAACTTTGAAACTTTCAAAAGTAAAATACTTCACTTTGATAATGCAAACTCAAAAGGTATTCATAAACATTTATTTAAAACAATTTTACATATACTTTTATATACATATGTACATGATTAGGCATATTGAGTAGATACTTTAAGAACGTGGGCAACAAATATTTCGATTTGAATCTAAACAAAGGATGTGAAACTAAATACATACATAACTTAGCATAATTTTTTTTTTAATTGTTATACAAAAAGTTAATAGGTAAGAAACAGATCATTATTGAAACAAAATAAACCTATACAAATTTTTAATTCTTTTACTAAGAAGCAAATATTTTATTTTTTGTTTATTATAAACTTTTAATTGAACTTGCCTCTGTCTATGGTTTTATTTTTCATTCTGTCAGTTAGTGATACATTTATATTAGAAATCTGACCACAAATTCATAAGAGTTGTACGGTGCAGTGGTTAGAGAAGTGGCTTCTGGTGTAAACAGACCTGAGTTCAATCCTCGTTAAAAAATTAAGTTTTTTTTTTTTTTTTAAATTCAACAGAAATAATAACAAAAATTACGAAAAAAATTTATTTATTTGGAACATTTCTTTAAAACTTTGAAACTTTCAAAAGTAAAATACTTCACTTTGATAATGCAAACTCAATAGGTATTCATAAACATTTATTTAAAACAATTTTACATATACTTTTATATACATATGTACATGATTAGGCATATTGAGTAGATACTTTAAGAACGTTGGCAACAAATATTTCGATTTGAATCTAAACAAAGGATGTGAAACTAAATACATACATAACTTAGCATAATTTTTTTTTTAATTTTTATACAAAAAGTTAATAGGTAAGAAACAGATCATTATTGAAACAAAATAAACCTATACAAATTTTTAATTCTTTTACTAAGAAGCAAATATTTTATTTTTTGTTTATTATAAACTTTTAATTGAACTTGCCTCTGTCTATGGTTTTATTTTTCATTCTGTCAGTTAGTGATACATTTATATTAGAAATCTGACCACAAATTCATAAGAGTTGTACGGTGCAGTGGTTAGAGAAGTGGCTTCTGGTGTAAACAGACCTGAGTTCGATCCTCGTTAAAAAATTAAGTTTTTTTTTTTTTTTAAATTCAACAGAAATAATAACAAAAATTACGAAAAAAATTTATTTATTTGGAACATTTCTTTAAAACTTTGAAACTTTCAAAAGTAAAATACTTCACTTTGATAATGCAAACTCAATAGGTATTCATAAACATTTATTTAAAACAATTTTACATATACTTTTATATACTTATGTACATGATTAGGCATATTGAGTAGATACTTTAAGAACGTTGGCAACAAATATTTCGATTGGAATCTAAACAAAGGATGTGAAACTAAATACATACATAACTTAGCATAATTTTTTTTTTAATTTTTATACAAAAAGTTAATAGGTAAGAAATAGATCATTATTGAAACAAAATAAACCTATACAAATTTTTAATTCTTTTACTAAGAAGCAAATATTTTATCGATTAGTTTATTAATTTAAAGTTTAAAAAAATATGTACTTAAATAAAAAAAGAACTATTAAAAAAAATTTTCACCATGAAGCGAATTTGAACCCCAACATTTTAAAAAAATACGAAATATACAAAAAGTACGAGTAGACTACCTAACTTATTAATCTTCAAATATTAAAAATGCAACAGTGCGTAATACAAAATGTAATAGTGTGAAATGATTTTGTTTTAGAGTGTGCTAAGAATGTGCAAATACAAAATATGTTTGTTCTATGTATACATATGTTTATGTAGTAAAGTATGTCTAATGTAAGTTTATTTGTGTTTTGTGCTCGTTAGATAATAAATATATTAATAAAAATCTTACATGAATATGCGTGAACGTATTTTGTTTAAAAAAAATATTTTAATGAACATGTATTTTCATTAATGAAAATAATATTTCTAATTAAATTACTACCATGGTCCATGTATTGTAATATTGTTATCAGCATATGCATGTGAGTATGTAAAAAAATATATTAAGAAACT
Source organism: Dolichopus griseipennis (assembly GCA_963082915.1). NCBI lineage: Eukaryota > Metazoa > Arthropoda > Insecta > Diptera > Dolichopodidae > Dolichopus > Dolichopus griseipennis. The sequence goes on along the minus strand of OY720443.1, from coordinate 130,644,415 downwards.
TAAACAAAGAACTAGGTACATATACATCGTTCTACTATTATAGAAAATGTAAGTAATTACTATCAAAAAAAATTTGAGTATTTGTACCAAGTGTCTTTAAAAACGAATAAATAGATATGTATGTATATATTCAAAGTCATAAGTAAAAGTATTAATTCAACAATTTTGACACTTAATATTTGGACTTGAATGGTTTTTAGTTTTAAAAAACAAAATAATTTCGGAACAATTTTGAAAACATATTACATAAGTATATAACGTGGCTATAATAAGCTATAACGTGGAACATTATTTATATGTGCAAAAATGCATTCAGACTGAAAGATACCTATTAAATATTAAACAATTTTATTTAAATTTAGTATAACCACCTAGATAAAGATTTTATCAAATACTTATAACGCTTTTATATTATCTTTCCAGCATCTCTGAATATTCGTAATGTGTATACCAATTTGTGAAACAGTTTAATAAAATTTAAATTAATTTAGTTAAATTTACTAGGAGGCATAATTTTAATAATCGGTATTAAAATATTTAAGTGTAAACAAATTAAAATAAAACTAAAAAGTATAAAATAAAATAAAATAAAAAAATATATTTTTTTCAATATATACTTTTATTAAAGTAGTACTAACCCCCTAAAATGTAGAAAATAAAAAATTGAAGGTAGATCTTGGGAGTTTGTTACTGTTTTAATATAAAAGTAAATTGCTGGATTAAGACTAACTGAAAGAAGAACTGTCTCCCATTTCATATAATATTATATATTTTTTTATTTTTTGTTATTCTAACACAAAACTGTCGTTATTATCGCTATATATAAAGACCTGTGTAAATGATAATTTTTTATTTACAAAAATTGCACAGCCACCACCTGTTTTATTTGGTCTACAGCTGTAAATGGAATTGAAATTAAAAATATTATAGTATTACATCGATATTTGTGTCAAGTGTTTTAAGCATAACCTCAATTTTGTTTTTTAAACTTCTTGTATTTAAGTACAATATTTTAAGTGAATCCTCAATATTTCTATTCGCGTTTTTATTTATATCTTCTAGTGTAGCATATATTGTGTTGCTTGGGTTAAACGATGATAAGAAATTTATATCAGTTTGTGAGTTCATTAAAAGTTTTTAGATTTTTTACATGTATTATTTTCCCAGTGTTTGACTTTCTAATTAAAATCTTGCCATTTTGAACCCAAGCAAATTTGATTATATTTTCTCTTTGTAAATCTTGTGCTTTTTATAGAAGTAAATTATTGAAAGTTGTTAGTCGTTCATTTATATATACCGCTTATTCTGTATCATCTTCAAAAATTTTACCAGTATTTAAGACATTGTTTTTGCGTTTTTCTTGTTTACATTTAGTTAGTAGGTTATCTCTTTCACTTTTTTTCATAAATTCAATGATTATTTTTGGTGGAATTGCAGTTCTAGTTTTTTCTTCATCTTCATAATTAATGCGATATGCCTCTTTGATTGAATGGTGATCAATGTTTAGTTCCATTATTTTTGATATTTTAATATCGATGTCCATTAAATTTTCATTTTTTTTTGTTGCGACTCCACAAATTTGCACAGAATGATTCAGGTTTGATTGATGTTTTTTTCAAATTTTCCCTCCAGTACATTAAGTTTTGATTTTAGTTTTTCAACTTCATTTTGTAAGTTTATGTTTTCCTTTGTTAAATTTTCTGTTATTATTTTGTACTCATCAAGTGTTATTTTCAATCCTTTTACTTCATTTTCTAGTGCCTTATTACAACTTATTAGAATATCTATTTTTTCGGTTATCACTTTTAAGTTACCTATATTCACTTTCTGGATTTAGAACTATATTTCCAATTGTACTTAAATTATGTGAATTTTTGTTTTCCACGTTACTTATAAAAGAATTTTTGCTACGTCGGTGGTCGCGCTCTGCCTTACATGTTTAACAAAACCAAAGTAGCTTTTGCTTCTCTATTTCGTTAAATTTTTGGGTCGATACTCCAGTACAATTTTTATGAAATGATTTTTTACAATTTCCAGTTAATTTACAAATTTTGTTGCACTTTCCACAAGTACTTGTTGCACTATCAGACGCCATGTTGATTTTTTTTCATTGGTTATAATTCTTTAATAAAAAGTTATTTAAGCTAGCATTTCGTAATTATGTTTATTGAGGTGTATATATGTACTTTTAGAATTATGCACATTGAACGATTTTGAAATTTTTGTAATCTTTTCTTTTAACATTATATTTTCTTAAATTTTTTTTATTATTTGACCCAAGCCTAGGCTATCCATAATTTCGTTTTATATATTTTTTTTTGCGAGGGAATGGAACGTTCGAAAGCCACCCATTGAAACTGTACGGTATTTCGTTGGGTAGTGTGCGACTTTAACGTACCAAAACTACACCCGTTTTGAACCAAACTTTAGGAAGGAACCTGTTATACAAATGTACAGTTTGGTTACAGGGATGGGATATGAAAGGATTTTAGGATTGTTTGATGTTATTTGGGAATTTAGGATTATGATGGATGGGGAAATTTGGAAAGATATTTAGGAGAAAGATGTTAATATTCTTCTTAAATTTATTTAAGTCGTACAAATACAAATTGAACCAAACTTTACGAATTACCAATTCTAGGAAACACATTGGACGGAATGTGATTCCATAATCTCGACATGCGCATAACAAACAAATTTCCATAAGCCGTGTTTTGCCATCTTAACAATTCGACGCAGCAGGGATGAGCATCTGTTGCACTCCTTGTTTCACGTTGGAAAACTTTGATTCGTCCCCACTAGGTATCTATAAAACAGGGTAAGTGACCAGACTGCGCCGATGACTAAGTAGAGAGAGCGTTGAGGTAACACTGGGATCATTTAAAAGACGAATAGCTCTGTTTTGCACTTTATCGAGATATGCCAGCGCCGATTGGGGTGCACCAGCCCAAATATGTGCATTATACTCCATTTTTGGTCTAATATATGTTCTACAGATATTGAGATCTAATGGAGAAAAGTAAGTTTTACAGCGATACAAAAAAACCAAACATCTAGCTGCATCTTTAGCTATACTAAAAATGTGATTTGACCAAGTCAATTTTTGGTTTAACTCGATACCCAAAATATTTAAATCTGCTGAGTGCTGCGAAGATTTCCCTGAAAAATCAAGATGGGAATGGAAGTTGCTATTTTTCTTGAGATGAGACAGCATTGAGTTTTTAATGTGTTGAATTGAACACGATTATTTTCACCCCACTTATGAATTTTTGCTAAATCCTTATTTAGCTCACTGACAGTAAAATTTTTTGCTGTTGTATTAACCCGATAATTAATGTTACAGCGGCTATGAAATTCATAGGAAGCTACAAAGTTGCTGTCATCTGCGAAACTGTGAATTGGATTGGAAGTTAAAGATAGAAGACCATTGATGAATATTAAGAAGAGGGTGGGAGAAAGAACAGATCCCTGAGGGACACCAGCGTTTAGTTCAAATTTGTCAGATGATAAACCATTGAAAGGAAATCTCCTATTTATTTGAGAAAGACTCTACCTAACCCATTTTGCTAATAAAGCATCATGTCATACACGGTCGAAAGCTTTAGAAATATCCAATGCTACAACATCAGATTCCCCAGAATGATGAAGTTTAATATTGAGCTTTTCACAAAGGTAAGTCATAGATCACCAGTTGAACGACGGGCTCTGAACCCGTATTGTCGATCATGAAGCAAACCTTTATGATCCAGATATTTCAATAGCTTTTGGTTTATAATTTTTTCTATTACTTTGAAATGACCGAAGTTATAGCTATAGGGCGGTAGTTCGAGGGAACGCTTTTATTACCGTTTTTTGGAATTGAAAAAACATGCACAATCTTCCATTGGGCAGGATGAATACCTGAAGTAAAGGATAAATAGAAGAGGTTGCTATCAAAGGAGCAGCAAACTTCTGGAATATTTGGTGGGCTTTGAGTTGACTCTGGCAGTGTTGAGTTAAAGGAAAATTGTTTGCCAAACAAGTTCGGCTTTTCTTTTGAATCTGACACAATTTAGTTGTTTTTATCAATAAGCGGAGGGAAACAGAACCCGCTAGTGTCCTCCTTGAGATATTTTTTCAAAGGTCTAAAACGATTTGCTATTCTTAGGCATATGTAGGAAATTACGTTTCAACCCTCGGTTGAATAAGAATTTTTGCTTATTAATAACTCTCTTACATCTGTTTCGAACCCCGATATAGTTGGCCCTGTTAGACTCCAACCCGCTGTTCCCGTATTGCTTAAAAGCCTTCTCCTTTTTACGAATGGCTTATTTGCAAGGTCGATTAAAACATGCTCTGGATTCTCGTTTAATACTTTTCATGGAGTGAGGAATATACAAACTCATTCCAAGTAAAATTATTTCACTAATCGCATTTGCAGCGAAGTTGACAATTTTACCGCGGAAGCACAAAAAGCAGTCGAATGCTTTGAAAAAATTGTTTAAACCTTCCCAGTTAGCACGTCTATATTGCCATACTAATTTTTTGGGAGGAATCCTTCGGCTGGCTTACGTGCTTGCCGGGAAGCTTGTGGTCACCAGACAGTGGTCAGAGCCTCCCAAGGGGCAACCAACTGAAACTACATATTTTTCAGGGTGAGTGGTTAAAAACATCCAAGAGATGACCCTCTTGATCAGCTCGGACGGGGACTCTAGTGAGATTTTGGAAAAGTTGAGAAAGATGGAACAGCGAGGAAAATAATTCAACTTGTTTCCCAATTGAGTTTTAACTTAAAGAAGAGTTACTTGAAAAATGAAGCCAGTCTCTGCTGTGTACGTTGAAATCCCCTGTCAGAACAATTTCGGTTTATGGACATGATTCCAAAATTTCATTAATCTGGTTTGAAAGACTGTCAATTTCACAGCAGTTTGTTGTTTATTTGAATTGGGAGATCTGTATAAAAAACTGAAATGTATTTACATGCTTTTCAACGAAAATTTTAACCCAAATATAGTGGAAGGTTGGGCTAGAAGGTTTATATTTATCTAGGGGCTTGAAAGCAATGTCATTTTTAATGTAAATCACGATTCCTCTTTTGGGTACGAAGTGTGAAACAGGTAAGTAGCCAGTAATATTAAAATTATAATTTTGTCCACTGACTTGTGTTTCACGAAGGGCTAAAATTGCTGGTTTTGTAGAGTTAAGATGACATTCTTCTAATAATAATTAATAAAAACAGATAAAAAAAAAAATTTAAGTTTTGAAAAAACAAGAATCAAAATTTTGGTAAAAACGTTATTTAAAACTTTATTTTTCCTTCTTTTTTTAAAAAAAAAAAAAAAAAGAATTATTAATTATATAAAATTTAATTATATTATAATTTAAGTTAAATGTTATATGTGTACGATTCATACAACCCGAACAAGTTATCACCGTTTATTAAAATAAAAATGTTAACAATATTTACAAAATACCATCAACAATACCCTCATTTTATTCTGCTATGAGTGAGCTATCGGTTTATAACACCATTCAACAGTTTTTGACTAGACCTTATTCAACTTAGTTACAACCAAAAAACTCACACACAGCAAAATCTACGTGCAAGTAAAAATACGCACGTATATGTAAACAATTAAATTTAATTTAAATAGTTTTAGTAAATTGAAAAGAAATGAACTGAAATTTCAGTACTTCCCTTTCTTTTATGATTAAAAAAAATAAAAAAAAAAATTAGTAAATTTAACGTGTAACTTCAAAAATTAAAACAATACAAATTAAAATAAAAACAATACGGTGACATTGTATTGATGGTATTAATTAATGAGCGAATTTAGAAATAAGAATATTTCCATCCGGGGGAGAGGGAATGAGATGGATATATTTTATTTAATTTGTTTACAACTAGTAGATGTTAGATAAAGAGTAATCTTCAATTAAAAAAAAGCAGTATTACATTTAATGTAAACAAAGTAAATCACGTGCCGCTATGAAATTAAAAGTAAAATTAAAGTGAAATTTTATATAGAAAAAAATTAAGTATTAAAAATTGAAAATTAAAAGTAAAATTAAAAATAATATTTTCAACAAAAAATAAAAAGAACATAAGTGATTTTTAGAAAATTAAATTAGAATTATTGCTGTAGATTTAAAATAAAACAAGTAAAGAAACAGTCAGTCGGTGCAACTGACTTAGAAATACCCTACACCTATTTGGTTAAAATTTAAGGACATATCCATAAGTCGTTTTAACACCATAGAAGCTGTTATTAATTTGATCGTAAGACATAGCTAACCAAATTAACTTTATAATACTAAAAACATTTTCTAATTACACTATCTATTAAAAAATATTACAAATTCTCACTAATTTATCTATTTAAAAATATTAAAAAAAAAAACTTGAAATAAATGAAAATATATTTATTCCAATTCAATTACTAAATGAAAAAATTTGAATTATTAAATTTTGTGATAAAAAGCTAATATATTTAATAATTAAAATTTTTCAAAATTGCAATTATTTTAAATGGCTTGTTTATGTACCTATTAGAAAAGCTTATAAACGCAAAATATGCAATAAATGTATTTCTAAAATACATATACAAATTTAGACCTTTTCATATAATTCATTTAAATATAAAAATAAATTTTACATAAATGCAGCAAGTACCTTTGAACATAGCTGAACCACTACAATTAAGTCAAAATTTCGGAGACACATAGGAAATAGGAAATATATTCTTTGGCTTCGAAATTAAACTCGACCAGAACCAAATCCCATGGTACTTTCATTACTAGTAACCTAGAGTTTAAATTTCATCAATATAGCGGCATTATTTTTTGAGTTATGGTGTTTTAAGATATATGTTTGTTAGCCCTTGAGCTTTTCAAGGGTTTCAGAACTCGAAACCATGGTACGATTTCGCCCATATGCAGTCCCCGTCATACTTTCAATACAAGTTAACTCTTGTACACTATTGGAACGTGTTATCTTAATTTTAAGTTACTAGTTTTATTAATTTCGATGGTAAGCTTTTACACATTGGTGGGTCTAAGAGAGGTACTGAACCACCACCCCAATTGATCCAAAATTGGAAGAAACGCAGGAAATAGTAAAGAACACCCATGTGCCAAATTTGAAGCTTCTACTTTTGTTTCAAGTTATTATCTTTATTAATTTCGAAAATATGCTTTAAGGTTCTTGGAACTGAGTAGCTGGTCCCCACCCACTACTTCAATTGGGCTCAAACTTCAAGGAGACTAAGGAAATGGAAAGCGACACTCTGATACCAAATTTGGAGGTTCTATCTTCATTGGTTACGGAATTATGCTAGTTTGGCCTAAATTCGATCAAAAAGTTCTAAGTTCCGAACCCATTGTCCAATCCTCACCGTGCGCAATTGCCGCAGTAGTTTCATTACCAATAACCTACAGCACAAATTTCATGAAGATAGCGTCATTAGTTGTTGAGTTATAGTGATTTTTTACATATGTTCGTTAGCCCTGTAACCGATTTAAAGGTCCAGAATCCGAACCCTTGGGCTGATTTCGGTTTTATACAGTCCGCGCTGTACTTTAGGTACTAGTTAACCCTTGTACAAAATTTAAACGTTCTATCTTAATTTTAAGTTACTATTTTTAGTAATTTCGAGTATAAGCTTTTAAAACTTGGGAGGTCTAAGAGGGGTACTGAACCACCACTCCAATTGATCCCAAATTAGGGGGACAAGCAAGAGGTAGTAAAGAATACCAAATGTGAAGCTTCTACATTTTTTCAAGTTGCTTTCTTTATTAATTTTAAAAATATGCTTTAAGGTTTTCGGAAATGTGTGGCTGGTCCCCGACCCCCAACTCCCATGGGGCCGTAATTTCAAAGACACTTAGGAAATAGGAAGGGACACCCTGATACCAAATTTGGAGGTTCTATCTTCATTAGTTTCGGAATTATGCTCGTTTGGCCTAAATTCGATCAAAAAGTTTTAGGTTCCGAACGCATGGTCCAATCCCGAACTTACGCAATACCCAGAGAAGTTTCATTACTAGTAACCTACAGCACAAGTTTGATGAAGCTAGCGTCATTAGTTGTTGAGTTATCGTGATTTTTTACATATGTTCGTTAGCCCTGAAACCGATTAAAAGGTCCAGAATCCGAACCCATAGACCGATTTCGCCCATATGCAATCCCCGCCGTACTTTCAGTCCTAGTAACCTACAGTTAAAATTTCATCAAGATAGCTCCATTATTTTTTGAATTATCGTGCCTACGGACGGACGGACGGACAGACGGACGGACGGACATGGCTATATCGACTAAGGCGGTCACGCTGATCACAAATATATATACTTTTCCATATCTTGCTCGCTTCGTTTAGGTGGTTACAAACACCATACCAAAGTTAATATACCCCTTTACCTATTCTATAGGTGTAGGGTATAAAAATTATGTAAAAGAATTATTAAATTATAGAAAACAAAAAAAATTTAAAAAAAAAATTATATTGAGTAATAAATAAAAAGAGATATACTTAACTTGCCGCCATTGGGGATGCGGCTATATTATCCAAATCACAATACTTAATTTTAATATTTTTTTCTTTTTTTTGCAAACACAAATTAAATTTAACTTTAAAATAAAAAAAAAAAAAAAAATTTAATCTTTAAAATAAATAAGAAAAAATTATAAAAGAAAAAAATGAAATGTAAATAAAAAAAAAAATTTTGTGCTACAATTGAGTGATATAGATATTATAGACAAATTTGCTAAACGTTCTTGAGTTGTTTTGGACCTTAAATAGTTTTTAATGATCTTAAGTTTGGAGTAACTCCTTTCTCCTGAACCGATCGAAACTGGTAGTGTGAGATAAATTCTTAACACAATACAAATATTTGGAAAAGTTTTAATTAAATTATTTTGAAATAAAAAGTTAAATAAATCATGAGGAGATATGTCTTTTTTAATAAAACTTTTTAGGGTTTTTAGCTCTTCGAAAAGAACGTTTCCATCAATATCATGATCATCTGAATTTTCTTTGTTGGACAATTTTAAGTTCATATCTTTGCAATGTTTTAAGATTTGTTCATCTGTCCGTTGATTGATTGTGTTGGCGTTTTGTACAATTTTAAATGTTTCATTATTCTCTTTAAATAAAGTGAATCTTTCAGTTAGAGATGATAGCGTAGTGTCAAAAATTGCAAAAAAGAACTGTATCCTAAAATTATCTCTTGGAAAAGTTATAACTTCATCATTGGCTTCATATTCAAACATTCTTTTCTTTTTTCTTATACGAATATCGGGAAAAACTGGTTTTTTGACCCAAAATATCTACAATTTTCTTTGCAAGATTTTGGATAGTAATGTATTTTTATAATTTATGATTGATTTTTTTTTAATTTATGTACATATATGTATGCACTTTTATGTTGAATTGATAATTTCAAAGTTCTCTTAGGTTTAAATCATAATCTAACTAATCTAAGGTTTGAAAATTTAAATTTAAAGAGAACAATTTAAAATAAAATGTTATGTTAAAAATTTAAATGTAAATTCCAAATTTTATGAGTTGACTTACATACGTAAAGCTAATATTCATACAGTATTAACAATTTTATATTTGTACTTACATATTATATTTATGTGTAAGAAGTTTTCAATGAAAAGCTAAACAGACATATATATTATGTTTTCATGTATTAGAAAGTAAAACTAATTTTAATTTTTAAATAAAGAAAAAATATTTTTTTTTTGTATTGAAATTTGTTTTGTTTCTAATTTTTTTTATTTAATTTTTTTTTTATTTTGAATTTTGTTTTGTTTCTTATACTATAAATGCCGCTCCCTTAACAGCCGCCCTTGTGCGGCGCACAACCTGCCTACCACCGCACCTCCCTGTCTTATATTATAATTCATTTTCAAACATTTGTTTTTATACCCTACACCTATGAAATAGGAAAGGGGTATATTAACTTTGGTATGGTGTTTGTAACCAACTAAAGGAAGCGAGCTAGATATGGGAAAGCATATATATTTGTGATCAGCGTGACCTCCTAAGTCAATATAGACATGTCCGTCCGTTCGGCTGTGAGCACGATAACTCAAAAACTATTGGAGTTATCTTGATGAAGTTTTAACTGTAGGTTACTAGGACTTAAAGCACGGCGGGGATTGCATATGGGAAATCGGCCTATGGATTCGGATTCTGGACCTTTTAATTGCTCTAAGGGCCAAGGAACATCTAAAAAAAATAAGGATAACTCAACAATTAATGGCGTTACAATCATGAATTTTGTGATGTAGGTTTCCAGTAATGAGACTATGGCGGGGACATTGTATGAATGATTTCGGACCATGGGTTCGGATCCTACAAGTTTTTGATCGAATTTAGGCCAAACAAGCATAGTTCCGAAACGAATGAAGATAAAACCTTCAAATTTGGTATCAGTGTGCCTATTCCTATGTCCTTAGAGTTCTGGAAACTTAGGACGCATTGGAGTAGTGGTTTGGGGACCATCCACACAATTCTGAAGACCTTAAAGCATATCATTGAAATTGTTAAAAAAAAATAGCTTAAAATTAAGATAGAACGTTCCAATTGTATGCAAGGTTTCACTAGTATTGAAAGAACGGCGTTGACTGCATATAGGTGAAACCCGACCATGGCTTCGGATCCTGGAACTTTTTCATCGAATTTAGGCCAAACACAGCATGATTCTGAAAGAAGTTAGAACTTCCAAATTATGAGAAAGAAGAAGTTAGAACTTCCAAATTATGTATCAGGGTCTCCCTTTCTATTCCCATAGTATCCTCGAAAATTGAAACCAATTGAAATAGTGGGTCTGGGACCATCCACATAGTTTCGAAGACATTAAAGTATATTTTTGAAAATAATAGAGATAGTAACTTCAAAAAAATGTAGAAGCTTCAAATTTAGCACAAGGCTGTTCTTTACTATATGCTATGGTGATTCAGGTAACTCTCTTACAACTCTAAAGGTTGAAAGGCTTATCATCGAAATTATTAAAAATAGTAACTTAAAATTAATATAGAATGTTCCAATTCTGGAACCTTGGCAATGTGTAAAAACTAACAAACGTATATCTTAAAAACACCAAAACTCAGAAACTTATTACGCTGTTTTGATGAAATTGATATACCTCCATTACTCCCAAGACCTTAAAGCATAATATATTCGAAATTAATAAAGAAAAAAAAACAAATTTGATATACTATTTCATATTTCTGTTCCTATTTAACACTTTTATATTTTTAAAAGGCTAAGAGTTTTACTATTGAACATATGTATTATATTTTATAAATTAAAAACTAAAACTTTTTATATCTATATTTTATTGAATTATTACCATATGTAATATATAATTAAGAAATAGTGTACGATACTTAAGTTGTAAAATTTATTTTTGTATTAAAATTAATTATATGAACAGTTCTAAATTTATCATTGTATTTTAGAAATACATTTATTGCATATTTTGATTATTAAATTTTGCAATAAAAAGCTAATGAAAGCATTAATGGTTTTAACTAACATTAAAAACCATGAAATTATATAAACTTTTATATTTATATTATTACAAATTAACATTTCTTTCGAATAACTTTGAGTTTATTTATATAGAACATTAAAAAATTAGTAAATTAAGAGAATAAATTTAAAAATTATTGAAAATTGAAATAATTAACCAAGGGTACTAAATTATTCAACAGTAAATGCAATACAGCTAAAATCCTGAAAAGGAGTAATTGCTGCATGTGTGTAAAATTTTATTGAATTGGATAAACGTTTTAAATATGTAATTTTGTAATTGCATTTCACGAATCCATTTATCTCAATTTAAATTGTTGTTTAATATTTTTAAATAGATAAATTAGTAAGAATTTTTAATATTTTTGAATTGATAAAATAATTAGAAAATGTGTCTTACGATCAAACTAATAAAAGCTTTTATGATTTTAAAATGACTTATGGACTTCCCATTAAATTTGAACCAAATAGGTGTAGGGTATTTCTAAGTCGGTTGCACGGACTGACTGTTTCTTTATTTGTTTTAAATTATGTTGAAGCTTATTCATTTTTATCCTACCTTTTAAATTTTTAAGTGTATATTTAGGATATCCATACATTCGCCAATAATGTCATACGAAAAATATAACTAGGCATCATCTGCAAATAACATTAATTTTGATGTCGTTAAGAATTTCTGCATATCATTTACATACATTATAAACAACAATACTCCTTATACGCTCCTAACAACGACACTACTACCCTGTAGAACTCCTAAGCAGACTTCTACAGGGTTTGATATTACACATCTATTTTTGTTTTTTGACTGCTGTTTTGCAAATACGAATTAAACCATTTGTTTTCTATTCCTCTTACACCGTAAAGCTTCAACTTCTCCTTTAGAATATCACTACCGACAGTTTTAAAAGCTGTTTGAAAATCTATAAATTAGAAAACCCGTCATCTAACTAATTTACTCAAATGAATCAATGAACGCTCGCGCGTTCACATAAAGGATTTTTTATTAAGATTTTTATCGTTTTTATACCCTACACCTATAGAATAGGTAAAGGGGTATATTAACTTTGGTATGGTGTTTGTAACCACCTAAAGGAAGCGAGCTAGATATGGAAAAGTATATATATTTGTGATCAGCGTGACCGCCTTAGTCGATATAGCCATGTCCGTCCGTCCGTCCGTAGGCACGATAACTCAAAAAATAATGGAGCTATCTTGATGAAATTTTAACTGTAGGTTACTAGGACTGAAAGTACAGCGGGGATTGCATATGGGCGAAATCGGCCCATGGGTTCGGATTCTGGACCTTTTAATCGGTTTCAGGGCTAACGAACAAATATAAAAAATCACGATAACTCAACAACTAATGACGCTATCTTCATCAAATTTGTGCTGTAGGTTACTAGTAATGAAAATACTTCGGGAATTGCGTAAGGTCGGGATTGGACCATGGGTTCGGAACCTAGAACTTTTTGATCGAATTTAGGCCAAACGAGCATAATTCCGAAACCAATGAAGATAGAACCTCCAAATTTAGTATCAGGGTGTCCCTTCCTATTTCCTAAGTGTCTTGTGAATTTGGGTCCCATTGGAGTAGTGGGTCGGGGACCAGCCACACATTTCCGAAGACCTTAAAGCATATCTTTAAAATTAATAAAGATAACAACTTGAAAAAATGTAGAAGCTTCCAATTTGCCACAAGGGTGTTCTTTACTATCTCTTGCGTGTTCCCCTAATTTGGGATCAATTGGAGTGGTGGTTCTGTACCCCTCTCAGACCTCCCAAGTTTTAAAGGCTTATAATCGAAATTACTAACAAGTAAAGAAACAGTCAGTCGGTGCAACCGACTTAGAAATACCCTACACCTATTTGGTTCAAATTTAAGGACATATCCATAAGTCATTTTAACACCATAGAAGCTGTTATTAATTTGATCGTAAGACATAGCTAACCAAATTAACTGTATAATACTAAAAACATTTTCTAATTACCCTATCTATTAAAAAATACTACAAATTCTTACTAATTTATCTATTTAAAAATATTAAAAAACAAACAAACTTGAAATAAATGAAAATATATTTATTCCAATTCAATTACAAAATGAAAAAATTCTAATTATTAAATTTTGTGATAAAAAGATAATCAAAGCATAATATATTTAATAATCCAAATTTTTAAAAATTGCAATTATTTTAAATGGTTAGTTTATATACCTAATAGAAAAGTTTATAAACGCAAAATATGCAATAAATGTATTTCTAAAATACAATTACAAATTTACACCTTTTCATATAATTCATTTAAATATAAAAATAAATTTTACATAAATGCAGCAAGTACCTTTGAACATAGCTGAAACACTACAATTAAGTCTAGATTTCGGAGACACATAGGACATAGGAAATATATTCTTTGGCTTCGAAATTAAACTCGACCACAACCAATTCCCATGGTACTTTCATTACTAGTAACCTACTGTTAAATTTCATCGAAATACCGGCATTATTTTTTGAGTTATGGTGTTTGTAAGATATATGTTTGTTAGTCCTTGAACTTTTCAAGGGTTCCAGGACCCGAAATTATGGTACGATTTCGCCCATATGCAATCCTCGTCATACTTTCAATACTAGTTAACCCTTTACACAATTGGAACGCTCTATCTTAATTTTAAGTTACTAGTTTTATTAATTTCGATGATAAGCTTTTACACATTGGGGAGTCTAAGAGAGGTTCTGAACCACCACTCCAATTGATCCCAAATTAGGGGGGCACGCAAGAATAGTAAAGAACACCCTTGTGGCAAATTGGAAGCTTCTACATTTGTTTCAAGTAATTATCTTTATTAATTTCGAAAATATGCTTTAAGGGCCTAAGAACTGAGTGGCTGGTCCCCGATCCACTACTCCAATGGGGCCCAAATTTCAAAGACACTTACGAAATAGGAAGGGACACCCTGATACTAAATTGGGGGGTTCTATCTTCATTGGTTTCGGAATTATGCTCGTTTGGCCTAAATTCGATCAAAAAGTTCTAAGTTCCGAACCCATTGTCCAATCCTCACCGTACGTAATCACCGCCGTAGTTTCGCTGCCAATAACCTACAGCACAAATTTCATGAAGATAGCCTCATTAGTTGTTGAGTTATCGTGATTTTTTATATATGTTCCTTAGCCCTGACATCGATTAAAAGGTCCGGAATCCGAACCGTTGGGCTGATTTCGCCCTTATATAGTCCGCGCTGTACTTATAGTACTAGTTAACCCTTGTACACAATTTGAACGGTCTATCCTAATTTTAAGTAACTATTTTTAGTAATTTCGATTATAAGCCTTTAAAACTTGGGAGGTCTGAGAGGGGTACAGAACCACCACTCCAATTGATCCCAAATTAGGGGAACACGCAAGAGATAGTAAAGAACACCCTTGTGGCAAATTGGAAGCTTCTACATTTGTTTCAAGTAATTATCTTTATTAATTTCGAAAATATGCTTTAAGGGCCTAAGAACTGAGTGGCTGGTCCCCGATCCACTACTCCAATGGGGCCCAAATTTCAAAGACACTTACGAAATAGGAAGGGACACCCTGATACTAAATTGGGGG